>NW_020869604.1:190253-197753 GCF_003789085.1 Penaeus vannamei | reverse complement strand
CAATATTAACAAACTACAACACAGTACTGACAAATGAGAAACCAACACCGAGACAGAGATCACGACAAGATAAACAAGCAGAAAGAGAAGAGAAAGAGAAAAGATAAAGCGAATAACGTCCATAACACACGTCACGTCAATCAAAGGAGGGCGAAGGAGCAAAAGGCCAAGGATATTAGCGTAGAAGGGAGTGGAGGGAGGGATGCGTCGAGGGAGGAGGGGTGGAAAGAAGGGGTTCACGGGAGATGCCATCCGGCCACGGGTGATGGGAGGGAAGGAGAGGGGTGCGAGCGAGGGAGGGGGTGGCATGCGCCAAGGGAGGGGAGCGAAAAAGGAAGAAGCGAGGGCAGAGGGAGGGGGAGAGAGGGGGTGGATCGGGAGGGATGAGGGAAGGAGGGGGGGAGGGACAGGCAGGGATGGGAGGGATGGAAGGGTGAAAAAAAAGGGGCGAAGGAGATGGGGATGGGTGGAAGGGAGGAAGGGCGATGGAAGGAAGGAGGGAGGTCGGTGAGTGTAAATCGGGAGGTAGAAGGGAAGAAGGGAGAAAGAGGAAGAGGTGGAAGGAGGGGAAAAGAGTCGGATGGGCGGGTGGAAGAGAAAGGGGGCAGGGAGGGGTGGGAGTCGTGAGGGGGTGGATAATCAGCGAGGCAGAGGGAGGGTGAAGGAGGTATGGGACGGAGGGAGGGTCGAGTGGGAATGCGGGAAGAAGGGTAGGGAAAGAGGCTGGATGCAGGAACGAGAGGGTGGATGGGAGGAGGGAGGGAGGAAATGAAGTAAGGGAGGACAGGGAGGGGGAGGAGGGGTCAGGTGGACGGAGGGGAAAGGAGGGAATGGAAGGGAGGTCGAGGCTCGGAGGGGATACGCGGACGGAGGGACGGAAGGAGGTAGAGGGCAGGGGATGGAAGAAGGGAAGGAGGAGGAGGAGGGGAGGGAGGGAAAGGGGATAGGATGGATCGACTACACAACATATCAGAACCACAACAATAAACATCACAGCAACACAACACCAACAATCACCAATCAAAATCCACAAAAAACACACCAACTCAACAACAACAACAAGAACACCAAAACAAACAAACATAAACCACAAAACCACAACAACAACAAAACCAACAAAACCACAACAACAACAACAAAAACCACAACAACAAAAAACCATCCCAAAAACACACAACGAAACAAGCAAAACCACAACAACACAACCAAAGACCAACAAAAACCACAACAAACACCAACGAAAAACGCACAACAACAAGAACACCAAAACAACAACAATAACCAACAAACCACAACAACAACAACAATGTAACCAAACAAACCCCTATCACAACAACAACAACAAAACCACAACAACAACAAGAACACCCAACCAACACACAACAACAACCAATACAAAATCCACAACAACAACAAAACAACAAAACCACAACAACAACAACAAAACCACAACACACAAGAACAGCCCAAACAACAACAAAACCAACAACAACCACAACAACAACACACACAACGCACACAACAGACAACCCACACTCTCGGCTCCACAAAAACAACCATGCCACGACAGTCAAGACGGAAAAAATGGCGAATAGGAGCCACTCCCCCTGCCGTATCGCCCGCGGGTAAAAGAATTGTCAGACAACACGAAAAAAACGAAAAAAAAATAAAAACAAAAAAAAAAGAAACGAGAGAACTTGCTAGAATGGTCTCCGGAGAATCTTGGCCTGCGTTTTCGCTAATTAAAATCTTGCGCTGTGACGTCCTCCGGAAAGTGATTTTAATCGTGTTTATGTTATCTATTCCCTTGAGGTTTCTGTTATTTATTTATTTTAGTTTTTATCTGATTTTTAAAATTTGTGATTTGTTCGATTGCTGGGTTGATAATTGTTTGTTAATTATCTCTATTTTTATCAATTAATCATTCACTATCCATTATTATCATTATTATTATATTATCATATTTTATCATTATTAGATATTACATTTATCATTATTATTACTCATTATCTCAAAACATTTTACTATCAATATCACTCTATTTCTTCTTGCTCTCTCTTGGCTCTCTTGTCCTTTACATCTATCTGTATCTACTCTTCACTTATTTTCATTCTCATCTATCTATCAAGTCTATCCTCACGCTATCATCCACTCGCCTCTAAGTTTGTCCTATCTGTGTACATATACACACAATGAACATACTATTTTAAGCAGATGAAATGGAGAAGGGAGCAAAGGCAAGAGAGAAGAAGACGGAACGCAGGCACAGGAGGAGAGCGAAGGGAAGAGACGAAGAATGAGACATAGTGGTTGACGAGAGAAGAGAAGGATCGCAGGTCGCGAGGCCGCAATAACATATAGCAACGCGACCGACCAATACATACACATATATATAGAGGACAAACAAACAAACAAACAAATACAGCACCAGGACGCGAACCGCGTAGATATATCAGAGCACCCAACGGTAAGGCTTATTAGCACATCATAATATTGGCTTATGCTTTGTACAGTATAGTAAAACACAGACCATTACGACGCATTGGTGGGGCACTTGTTTTTGCTTCTTTTAGGACCAAGGTTGATATGGTGAAATGCCAGGTTGCAAAGGTAGGAAAGAGATCGTCCTCCTCTGTCTGTCATGTTTGTCTTGTTTGTCTATTCTGCTCTGTCCGTTTGTCTTTCTTTCGTTTATTTGCCCCTCCTTCTCCATTTCTCGTCTCATCTGATCTCTCTGATTTCTGTCTGCTCTTTATCTCTCTCTCTCTGCTCATCCGCCTTGGTTTTCTGCTCTCTCTCTCCTCTCTTTCTCTCTCTTCTCTCTCTCGTCTCTCTCTCTCTTTTCTCTCACCCTCCCTCCGTCGCCCCCTCCCCCTATCCCTCCTCCCTCCCTCCCTCCACTCTCCTTCTTCTTTCTCGCCATTTTTTTTCTTCTTTCTCTTTACTACGTGTTACCCTAGTAAAGCTTAAAACAATAAACCCTTCAACTTAAAGCAGAGAGGAAAGGTTTACAATTCCCGGAGTTGTATCTGTAGTTAGTTCAACCTTGCTTTCAGGTGTCGAGAGGAACAGTTTACTAAATAACTGCATTTAATTAATTTGCTATAATTTACTCCTCGGTAAGGAGTTACTCTGTAATTCGCAGCTTGAACTGAGGTCATATTTAATAGCGAGTCTCCTCTTCCGGCTTGTCTATTGCAGTAGGAAGGAAATCCTATTTCAACCTTGTAGAGTCAAGTCATTTTGTCGACGCTGCTTCTCGCCGCATGCGATATACCCGCCTCTTAAGGTGCTGTCACACGAGCACTTTTTCCGTCAAATTGGTTTTTTTTATGACAATTTTCGGAAATTTGTCCATTTTTGAGCGAATGTCGATTCTCCAGTTAGATGATAAATGATCGTTTCCGTCTGAAACCCTTTTCCGTCAACTTTTCTCAGCCAAGCATAGTCAAATTCAAGACCTATATTTAAAGAGTTTGTATTTTATAAAATAAAATTTATAAAAAAATTGACGGAAAAACTGCTGTGTGACAGCACCATTACGCACCAGGTCTGTATATTCATTTTTTATAACACGGCGATAACGACGGCGTGCAATTGAACGGCACAGACATTATTGCATAATGGAACGCATAAATCAGTCTCCAGTCACGATATTACCTGCAGGCAAGATCTGTAATGAGAGCAAACTGGCGGTCAACAGCTCGCCTTGACTCCTTCCCTCTGGCCATATTTGGGCGCTCGTGGGATACCTCAGGACGGAGCCACACGGAGGGGGAGGGAAGGTCTGTTAGAGTAATCTGTCTTTTATAGCATTAAAAAGAAGGGGGGGAGGGAATGTACCAAGACGGGGCGCGGGGATGGTGAGGAGAGGATAGATGGATAGGGGACGGGCAGGTGTTGAAGGCGTCCCTTTGTATTAGTCCTAGGAGGTGGGAGGAAGTAGAACGTTCTTAAGTACTTGGAGAGTCAGTAAAAGAGTCGTTTTCTATTATCTCCTCTCTTCTCTTCTCTCCTCTCTCCTCTCTCTCTCTCTCCTCTCTCTCCTCTCTCTCTCTCTCTCTCTCTCCTCTCTCTCTCTCATCTGTGCCTCTGTTCAATTTTACCCTGGTTCCCCCCCCCTCTCTCCCCTCTCTCTCTCATCTCCCTGTCTTCTGTCTGTCCTGTCTGTCTGGTCTGTCTGTCTCCGTCTCTCTGCTCGTCTCTCTGTCTCTCTCGTCTCTTCCTCTCGTCTCTCTCTCTCTCTCTCTCTCTCGTCTCTCTCTCTCTCTCTCTCTCTCTCTCTCTCTCTCTCTCCTTCCCTCCTCCCGCTCCCTCTCTCTCTCTCTCTCTCTCTCTCTCTCTCCTTTAGAACCAGATGAAAATGGTAGTCCGTATGTTTGAAGAATACAAATGAATGGATTAATTAATTGATAAAATCATATCAGAAGATGCTAATTGGCCAAGCCAGCTGTATATGGATCGAACTAAATGCTCTGGTACTTCGGATGATTAAAAGTTACATTTCCTTTTTCTTTCTGCAAAGTGAAAAAAGTTGTTTCAAGAGTCCAAACCAGATGTAAGTAGACAAGGTGATGATTTATGTGTTTTAAGCGGAAAAAGTTTCGGGGTTCTCGTGGTGTAAAGGCAAGAGAGAGAGAGAGAGGGAGGGAGAGAGAGAGAGAGAGAGAGGAGGGAGAGAAGAGAGAGAGAGAGGGAGGAGGGAGGGAGAAGAGAGAGAGAGAGGGAGGAGAGAGAGAGAGAGAGAGAGAGAGAAGAGAGAGGAGGGGGGAGGGAGGGAGGGAGAAGGAGGGAGAGGGAGAGAGAGGAAGAGAGAGGAGAGAGGGAGAGAGAGAGGAGAGAGAGGGGAGGAAGGGAGAGAGAGAGAAGAGAGAGAGAGAGAGAGAGAGAGAAGGAGAGGGAGGAGGGAGAGAGGAGAGAGAGAGAGAGAGAGAGAGAGAGAGGGAGAGAGAGAAAGAGAGAGAGAGAGTGAGAGAGAGAGAGAGAGAGAGGGAGAGAGAGTAGGTGAGGAGAGAGAGAGTTGCACCAAATGATAAAATGTAAGTAGATACTATGGTACGTATGATATCAGATGATAATATTTCTCTCAAAGAATAAAAGTGATATAACAGGTACCAAGCGCCTGGACCAGATAATATTATGGCAGTTCATTTCTTTAAGAGAAAACTTTACCTCTATCCCTTTCGCCATATTGAGACTTATAACAATTAGGTGTAAGTATGTTAGCGTAAGAAAATGTAAGTAACTAATCTATAAGTAATTGATATTCTATCTATCTATCTATTCTCTATCTATCTATCTATCTATTATCTATCTATCTAATCTATCTATCTATCTATCTATCTATCTCTATCTATCTATCTATTATTCTATCTTTATTCGACCTCTGTGGTTTACAGGTAAGTAAAGGAGGATTTTTTTTTTATTAATGCAGGTAAATACGTAGACACAAGAAGATAAAAAGATTACTTGATTTAAAATGTCCTTTCTCAAATGATTTGAATATATACCATCATAATGTAAATCCAGCTGTATGTATACAATCATTTTTTTCTCAATTCTTTGACTTTTTCCCCCCAAAAAGAAACCAAACTTTTAAAGATCTCTCCTAAAAGAATAAAAGTGATTCTGATTTGAATACATACCATCATAACGCAAATCCAGCTGTATGTATACAATTTTTCTTTTTTTTTTTTTTTCAATTCTTTGACTTTTCCCCCAAAAAGAAACCAAACTTTTAAGATCTCTCCTAAAAGAATAAAAATTCAGATTTTGAATACAATACTATATAATGCAAATCCAGCTGTATGTATACAATTTATTTTTCAATTCTTTGACTTTTCCCCAAAAAAGAAACCAAACTTTTAAGATCTTTCCTAAAAGAATAAAAGTGATTCAGATTCGAATATATACCATCATAATGTAAATCCAGCTGTACGTATACAATTTATTTTTCAATTCTTTGACTTTTCCCCCCAAAAGAAACCAAACTTTTCTTTAAGATCTCTCCTAAAAGAATAAAAGTGATTTGAATTGAATACATACTATCATAACCCAAATCCAGCTGTACGTATACAATTTATTTTCTTTATTTTTTTCAATTCTTTGACTTTTCCCCCCAAAAAAAAAAACTTTTCTTTAAGATCTCTCCTTCCGATTTCTTGCAAGTATCATGCGACACGAGTTGAAATCGGCCCCAGGCAGTCTGCCGGATCGACCTAAAAGAGCAGTTGATTTGACACCGCCGGAGCTCGTAGAAATCATAGCAATTTTGAGGCGGAATTCCTATTGGTATTTTCGAAAGGAAGTTCCCAGAAAAATGGTTGGTTTAGAAAGGGGGAATTCTTGGCAAAGTAGTCGCCATTAGGACACAGGGGGAAGGATGCGATGACAGGGCTTAGACTCTTAGGATTTTAAAATGTCTTTATCTTTTTTAAAGTCTTTTTAAATTTTTAAATGTCTTTATCTTCTTTAAAGTCGTGGTATTTAGACTTTCTATAGATTTGGATAAAGATCTTATTGTCTTTATCTTCTTTAAAGTCGTGGTATTTATACGTCTTTTAGATTTTGATAAAAATCTTATTGGTATTGTAGTCTTACGGTTTTTTTCCATAGTAAAGAGTTTAATATTAATTATCAATGCTAATTGACGCCAAAGTCTGAAATTCAGCATCGAATTCCAGATGATAATAGGAGACAATCAACAAACAGAAGAATAAATAACGAAAACAGTGATAATAATGATAAAACTAATAATATATATATATCTAATGCACCCCCCCCCCCAAAAAAAAAAAAAAAAATAAGTAATAATAAATAAAATAAAATAAAAAATAATTATAATGATAAATAAATAAAAGCAAATCACAATATACTTGTCTTTGTCCTAAAGGTAGTACACAATGAACGACAATTGTATTTCCTTCATGTTTTTATCTCTCTTTTTTTACTCCTTTCCTGCAGTGCTTCCCTCTCGTAATTAAAGGGTCACAGTTGATGGCAACATCGAAGGTCGCCAGTGCGTGTTTTTCTCCTTCTTTTTTTCATATAATGAGATGATGGATAACAATGTTCTATAACAATTGACGGATCATTTTCTTACTGCGATAATGAACCCCGGAAGCAACGGATTATTTTGCAGCAATCAAAAAAGTAAATAAAAAAACAAATAAGATAATATAATAGCAACAATAGTAATAGAAATGGAGATTATTTGCAGCAATCAAAAAATTAAATAAAAACACATATAATAATAATAACAATAATGAAATGGAGATTATTTTGCAGCAATCGAAAAAGTAATAAAAAAAAATAAGATAATAATAATAACAATAATAATAATAGAAATAGAGATTATTTTGCAACAATCAAAAAAAGTAAATAAAAAATATATAAAATAATAATGATAAGAATAATGATAATAATTGTGAGGATAATGAAAATGAAATGGAAGAGGAGCGGAAGGAACATGACTCTGGAAGATGAAGAGACAAATACAAT
>NW_020869604.1:170448-179947 GCF_003789085.1 Penaeus vannamei | reverse complement strand
CCCCCCCCACTTCCCTCTTTGCGTGCCAATTACTGTCCTACGAAATCTATAAATCTTTCTCTTTTCTTTTCTTCTTGTCTTTCTTTTTTTTCTTTTCTTCTTTGTCTTTCATCTTAATCGGGATTTTAGATTAAGTCGTGAAGACAGAAGGAGAGAGAGAGAGAGAGAAAGGAAGAAAGAGGGAGAGAGGAAGAAAGAAAGAGGGAGAGAGAGAAAGAGAGGGAGAGGGAAGAGAGAAGAGAGAGAGGAGAGAGAGAGAGAAGAGAGAGAGAGAGAAAGAGAAAAGAAGAAGAAAAGAGAAAGAAAAGAAAAGAAAAAGAAAAAGAAAGAAAAGAAAAAGAAAAGAAAAGAAAAGAAAAAGAAGAAAAAGAAAAGAGAAAGAGAAGAGAACGAGAAAAAAGAAAAAGAAAAGAGAAAGAGAAAGAGAGAGAGAGAGAGAGGAGAGAGACAGAAGAGAGAAGAGAGAGAGACAGAGAGAGAAAGAGAGAGAGAAGAGGAGAGAGAAAAAGAGAGAGAGAGAGGAGGAGAAAGAGAGAAGAGAGAGAGAGAGAGAGAGAGAGAGAGAGAGAGAGAGAGAGAGAGAGAGAGAGAGAAAGAGAGAGAGAGAGAGAGGGATTGTGAGAGAGAGACAGAAAAAAGAGGGAGAGAGAAGGGGGGAGTCAGTCAGACAGATAAACAGTAATGAGTAATAATAATAAAAATGATAAGGTATATAATAAATAACAACAATAATAATAATAAAATGACATTTTAAAATTAACATTGATTTAGATGATGAAAACAAATGATAATCATAATAATGATAAAACGATCAAAAACGAAATCTAATGAAATCACGAACCAAAACGCAGGAAAAGAAACAGTGATAAATAAAAAGTTTATGGCAAAAAAAAAAAAAAAAAAAAAAAAAAAAAAAAAAAAAAAAAAAAAAAAGATTTATGCTGTGTTCGTGTTCCATTCCGTGTGTCTCGGGGATTTCGTGTTTGTGTGTGGATCGTCTTCGCTTTTTCTCTTGTTCTCTTTCTCTTTCTCTTTGTTTTATTTTTTGTTTGTTTTATTGTTTTTTTTTTCTTTTCCTTTGTTTTTTTTATTGTTTTTTTTTTCTCTTCCTCTTTTGTTTTACATTTTGTTTGTTTTATTGTTGTTTTTTCTTTTTTTCTTTTCTTTTTGTTTGTTTTTATTGTTGTTTTTCAATTTCTTTTCTTTATCCTCTGTTTCTTCTTATTCTTACTTTTCTTCATCATGTTATTTATTTTTTCCTCCTCTCCTTCTTTCTCCTTCTCCTCTTCTCTCCCTACCTCTCTTCTCTATTTATTATTTCCACCATCATTAATATCACCATCATCAATATTGTTATCATTATCATTATTCTTTCATCATCATATACACCACTTATTGCCGTTATTATCGCTTCTCCGTTTTCTATCTATTTCTATCCCGTTCTTCTGTTCACTCCCTTTATTCTCCGTGTGTGTGTGTGTGTGTGTGGCGTGTGTGTGTGGCGTGTGTTGTGTGTGTGTGTGGTGCGTGTGTGTGTGTGGTGTGTGTTGTGTGCGCGGTGTGTGTGTGTGTGTATGTGCGTGTGTGTGTGTGCGCGCGCGCGTGTGTGTGTGTGTGTGCGTGTGTGTGTGTGTGTGTGTGTGCGTGTGTGTGTGCGTGTGTGTGTGTGTGTGTATGTGCGTGTGTGTGTGTGTGTGCACGTGTGTGTGCGTGTGTGTGTGTGTGTGCGTGTGTGTGGTGTGTGTGTGTGTGTGTGTGTGTTTTGTGTGTGTGTGTGGTGTGTGTGTGTGTGCAGCGTGTGTGTTTGTGTGGTGTGCGCAGTGTGTGTGTTTTGTGTGTGCGCGCCGTGTGTGTGTGTGTGTGTGTGGTGTGTGTGTGTGTGGTGTGTGTGTGGTTTGTGTGTGTGTGTTGTGTGTTTGTGTGTGTGTGTGTGTGTGTGCGCAGCGTGTGTGTTTGTGTGTGCGCAGTGTGTGTGTTTGTGTGTGCGCCGTGTGTGTGTATGTGCTTGTGTGGTGTGTGTGTGTGTGGTGTGTGTGTGTGTGTGTGTGTGTGTGTGTGTGTGTGTGTTTTGTGTGTGTGTGTGTGTGTGTGTGTGCGTGTGTGTGTATGCGTGTGTGTGTGTGTGCATGTGCGTGCTGTGTTGTGTGAGTGTGGTGGTAATGAAACTAATTATAGAAGGGGAAAAGAGACAGTTTCGAAAAGTAATGAGCCTTTACATATGATGATAGTGTACGTGTATGTGTGTGTATGTATGTGTATGTGTGTGTAGACGAGGGCTATGGCTGGTGTACTGACTGCATGATGGGAAGTTGGCAGCATTGAGACTATCATTGTCCCGATCAGTATCCTCAGCATGATCATGATACTTATTATTAATGTATCTGTATTATCATAACATTCTGAATATTATTACTACTCAGAACTGCATCAGTTTTTATATTGTTGTTATTATTATATTGTCTTTTATATCAGTATCATGATTGGTCTTATTCATCTTAAGATTATTAACATTATTATATTTAATTATTGCTCTATTATTATTATTATATATATATTCATATTGATATTATATGTTATCATTACGTTATCATACTATCATTATCGTTATTGTTTTATCATTGTTATGCTATTAGTATCATCAATGAATCAACAGAATTATTAATATCTTGTTCATAACATTCTCATCATCATCATAATCATTTGCTGACATCGCCTTCACCATTATCATTATGACTCCATTCCTAAATCATCATCATCAATCATCACTATCATCCATTCATATTACCATTACTATACCACCGATAGCATAATCAACCCATCTTCATTCTGGTGTGATAACTCTGCGGACAAAGCCGCCACGTTTCACTTACTCGTACCGCCGTGGCCGCAACGTGTCTTTCGCATTGTCGATTTTTCATTTGTCTGAGGCCTTGGTGTGAGTCACGTTCACCACAACATATGAGGTTTGTGCTGTTGATCTGTGGCTCTCGGGCTAGGCGTTGAATTGGCCTCGCGGAGGTGATTAAGCTGATTATAGGAGGGGAAAGAGAGACTCGAAAAGTAATGGTTCTTCGCAGTATGAAGAATAGTGATAAATGAATGAATAGATAAATAGATGATTGCAATGAAATGGAACGGAATAACAGTTGATTTTATTTTTTTATTTTTTAATCAAAGATATTTTGCTTAGATAGTTACTAAAAAAATAATAATTTACAGATGAAATGGATCATATTTTTGTTTATTCCTCTAACTTCGCATAACCTGAAGAGGACTGGGAGAGGGTAATGGTCATCTAACCCATTGCGTGTATGGTTGTAACGTCAGATTTCTCGTCTGACATCTTGCTTCCTCGCGTTCGAATCCCGCACCCAAGGGGATGGTAAGCCCGGCCATTCCTCTACACAAGGGGTCATTTAGAAGCAAAATGAAACGGCCAGCCTGTCTCGACGAAATAAACACTGAAAGAAGTACAACTAAATCATTATGATCAATTATTATTATTATCATTATTAATCATTACTACAGGGCGTAACGATACCAAAGCGTTTGATCATTCTTGCTATGCACCGATTCGTTGGTCAAATCATTCTTCCACTGTCGATGGGTAGGGTCGGCTGTGATAACTCTACGGGCTTCAACCCCACGTTTCATTAACTCGTGTCTTTATGGCTTCAACATGTAGTCTTCTGAACTGTTGATTTTCACTTGTTTATGGTGTTTTCACTCAGTTTCATTTGGACATTGAAAATTATGCCAGAGACTGATTTCATGGTCTCATTTCAATCACAAATTAACAGTACTTGTTATATTGTAATTTGAATATGAATAGTGAAAATAATTGTAAAAAGTAACACAAAAGTAATCGTAATGATGGTGGTGATAATGGTGTAGATTATGATCTATAGTCAATCAGGTAATGGAATAAATGTGAATTGGTGCTAAACGAAGAGGGAAGAACAGAGCAAAACAGACGGAAATAAGAGAAACAATACCAGATGGAAAGTTGTGATAAAACAGAAGAGGATAACATCCATGCGGTAAAACACACAGCTGATACACGGAATGCGAAGGCAATTTTCACACAGCTCGAAAGTATGATATAATTTTTAAGCGATAACGAGATTATTTTTTAATGAAACTTTCATCTATTTATTAATTTGTTTATTTTGAAGCAGGAGTCGAAGCAGGAGCAGGAGATGGCGGGTCTCGTCTCAGCAGACAGCGCCCTCCTCCTTCTGCTCATGACGTGTAAGTTTATATATATATATATCGTTTTTTTTTTTTTTTTTTTTTTTTGCATTCGTCTGTTTGTATTATTGTCTGTCTGTTCTTACTTTGCTTTCTCGTTTTTTCTGCTGTTCATTTCCTTCTTTCTTTTGTCGGGTTGTTATTCTATTTGTCTGATTTTTGCTTTTGATTTTGTTTTTCATTAAAAGGAATTTTGCTATTGGAATAAATGTATGTGTAGGTAATTGTGCAGATAATTACTATCTCTTCCTATCTCTTTAATCTCTCTCTCTCTCTCTCTCTCTCTTATCATCTATCTCTTTCACTCCTCTCTCTCTCTCTTTTATTTCTATTTCTCTCCCTCTCCATCTCAATCTCTCCTTCCCTCTCTCTCCTCTCCCTCTCCGTCTCAACCCCTCTCTCCTTCCTCATCTCTCTCTCTCCCTCTCCGTCTCACCCTCTCCTTCCCCCTCCCTCCCTCCCCTCCTCTCCCTCTCCATCTCAATCCTCTCCCTCTCCTCTTCTCCTCTCTCTCTCCTCTCCTCTCCCTCCTCCCTCCTCCCCTCCTCTCCCTCTCCATCTCAACCCTCTTCCTTCTCTCCTCTCTATCTCAACCCCCTCCTTCCCCCCTCCCTCCCTCCCCTCCTCTCCCCTCTCCATCTCAATCCCTCTCATCTCCCTCCCCCTCCTCTCCCTATCCATCTCAAACCTCTCACTTCCTCCCTCCCTCTCTATCTCAAACCCTCTCCTTCCCTCTCTCTCCTCTCATCTCAACCCTTTCCTCCCCCTTTCTCCCTCTCCGTCTCAACCCCTCTCCTTCCCTCTCCCTCCTCTCCTCTCCGTCTCAACCCTCTCCTTCCTCTCCTCCTCTCCCTCTCTCTCCTCTCTTCCCCATCTCTCTCTCCTTCTCTCCTCTCCATCTCAACCCCTCTCTCTCTCTCTCCCCCCAGTGTCGACCTCAACGCGCGCCTACGACCTCGACCGCTGTTACTGCGTCTCGGAATTCGACGAAACTCTACGGGCCAAAATCGCCGCCTTCGACCCGCCCCAAGCCCGCCCGCGAACCAGTACGTGGGCGTGAAACCGAAAGCCGGCGACGTGTTCCAATCGTGTTTCTGCGAGGATGGTGAGTCCGCTCTTTTCCGACGGGGCGTGACGTCATAGTCGGGGCTTTGGGTTTTGACAGTTTGTTATTGTTATTGATGTTGTTGTTGTTGTTGTTGATGGTGATGCTGTTGTTATTGATACTTTTATGTTGTTATTTTTGTTATCATTATCATTATTATCATTAGTATCATTCTCGTTATCGTCATCATTTCCATTATCGTTTTTATTGTCATTATCATTATTATTATCATTATCGTTATTGTTATCATGTTCATTATTATTATCGTTATCATTGTTATTATTATCATTACTATTCTTTATTGTTTTTTTGTCATCATCATTATCATCGTGATTATTGTCATTATCATTTTATCAGTATTTTATCATTATCATTACCATTTTTATGTTGTTAATACAATTATTATCATTATTACTATTATTACTATTATTATCATTATTATCATTATCATTATTATTTTATTATTGTTGTTGTTGCTGCTGCTGTTGCTGTTCCTTTGCTGTTGTTATTATTATTATGTTATTATCACTTCTGTTGTCGTTGTTATAGTTATTGTTATTATTACTTTATTATTATTATTATCATTATTATTATTGTTATCACTATCATTATCACCATTGTCATTATCCTTAGCATCATCATCTTCACCCCCTCACCACCGTTCTCCTCCTTTTCGTCTTCCCATTCCTCTACCTCCTCTTCCCCTACCCCTCCTCTTCCTCTCCCTTCCCCCCCCCCTCCTCCTCTACTCCTCCTCCTCCTCCTCCCCTCCTCCTCTTCTTCTTCTCCTCCTCCTCTCCTCCCTCCTCTTCTTCTTCCCCTCCTCCTCTCTTCCTCTCCTCATCCTTCTCCTCTCCTCCTCTTCTCTCCTCCTCCTCCTCCTCCCCTCCTCTTCTCTTCCCTCCCCCTCCTCTTTCCCCTCTCCCCCTTCCTTCCCTTAACACTAACTCTCTGATTCTCCTACCAGTGACCCGCGTTCAGATGGTGGTGTCCGTGACCTCTGCCGACTGGGTGACGCTCGCTGGAACCGCTGAAAACCAGGTCACACTCGCCAGCAATATCTCGGCCACGGTAAGTAGTTCCCTGTGGCTTCGCTGAATGGTGATTTTGATGGGAGAGGGAGAGGAGAGGGAGAGGGACAGGGAGAGGGAGAGGGGGGAGAGAGAGGGTGAGAGAGAGGGGGAGAGGGGGAGAGGGGGAGAGGGGGAGAGGGGGAGAGGGGGAGAGGGGGAGAGGGGAGAGGGAGAGGGAGGGGAGGGGAGGGGGAGGGGAAGGGGAAGGGGGAGAGGGAGAGGGAGAGGGAGAGAAAAGAGAGAGAGAGAGAGAGAGAGAGAGAGAAGAGAGAGAGAGAGAGGAGAGAGAGAGAGAGAGAAAGAGAGAGAGAGGAGAGAGAGAGAGAGAGAGAGAGAGAGAGAGAGAGAGAGAGAGAGAGAGAGAGAGAGAGAGAGAGAGAGAGAGAGAGAGAGAGAGAGAGAGGTTGATATTCATTTCGTCTTGTCTTTAACTGTATTAGCTTACGAATTTTATTTACTGACGTTGACATTGATTTTGTGTTAGTGTCAGCCTTGTGTGGAATTCATGTCGAGCGAATTGCAACAGGAACAACGAAGGGAAGGACAAAAAACACACGAATATGCGAATGCCTTTTCGCTAATGCTTCGTCAGTAATAGCGAAAACGTTCTTCTGCATATTCGTGTGTTTAAGTATTATCCTGTACTGCCAAGTGATTCTTGTCTGTTAACATTGCTATCACCTTTGTACTGATGTTAACCCTTTATTGATAAATGACTTTATTTACCAACGCTGATATCAATTTTGTTTTGGCATTAACCCTGTATTAACATAGAAATCACCGTTATCATGTGAACTTGCAATCAAAACTTGACTTTTAATAATATTGTCGTTAAACTTGAACACTAATAATAACTTCATATTGGAACTAACTCATGTAATAATGATGATAATGATAAGATAATAATGATGATGGAATGAATGATAATGATAATGATAATGATAATGATATGAATGAGAATGAGGATAATGAGAATGATGATAATAATGAATGAATGATGATATGATAATAATAATGATGATGATTGATGAGGATGAGAATGAGAAGGAAATATGATGAAATGATAATGATGATATGATAAACGACAATGGTAATATTGATGATAAGATAATATTAATATCAATAGCCATAGTAATAGTCCTACTAATAATGGAAATAACCTTACAATGAACAGCTGGATTCCTACCTGCCGACCCTGCGCACTGTCCCAGAACTGCAGAACATCCTCGATAGGTTCAGCAGCGTGACCTACAAGGACACCACGAATACGGAGGTCAACTTCGACGTAGAAGTGCTACTGAGAGGTCACCGCGACCAGTCTGTGGGGGATAAGGTGAGGTCAAGGTTCAAGTTTTGTTTATTTGTTGTGTTTTGATAGTGGGTGGCTGGAGAGTCATGTCGAGCACCGGTTCTGAGAGAGAGAGAGAGAGAGAGAGAGAGAGAGAGAGAGAGAGAGAGAGAGAGAGAGAGAGAGAGAGAGAGAGAGAGAGAGAGAGAGAGAGAGAGAGAGAGAGAGAGAGAGAGAGAGAGAGAGAGAGAGAAGAGAGAGAGAGAGAGAGAGAGAGAGAGAGAGAGAGAAAGAGAGAGAGAAAGTGAGAGAGAGAGAAAGAGAAAGAGAGAGATATAAGAGTGAGAGAGATCGAGATAGTAATCACATGTACATATACTATAATAACAAAAACATTTTCATCACAGTAATTATCAACACCATCACCACACCAACCCATACCATCATTACCAAACTGGCATTCTCACCATACCATGTCACTACATACCCAAGGCACCTGAACTGCGTGGCGTGTCCCTGTCATGCTTATTGTGAACCTAACTGGGTCATGCGGCTGGCCATTTAAGCTTTCATGTTTCCATTATATGGCGTTTAGGCGTGTGTGCGTGTGCGTGTCAGTGTGTGCGTGTTGTGTGTGTTTGCGTGTAGGAGAGCTCCCTTTGAGATATGTTGGGAAGCACAGGGAGATACCTGAACCTTATACGTAACCTGCAAATACATACATACATACTATATATATATATATATATATATATATATATACTATATATATATATATATATATATATATATATATATGGGTATATATGTGGAAAGAATATAATGAGAACGAATATCTTCACAATACGAAAGGTGTGTTATATATATATATATATATATATATATATATATATATTATATATATATATATATATATGTATATGTTATATATGTGTATGTGTGTGTGTGTTGTGTGTGTGTGTGTGTGTGTGTATTTCTGACAAAGATATAATCGATTATATCTTTGTCAGAAATACATATATAATATATATATATTATATATATATATATATATATATATATATATATATATATATATACATATATATACATATATATATGTATATATATATTTATAAATATACTTACATATGTACATACTTAAAGGCCTTTATAGAGAGTACATATTCACAAGCGACTTTAAACATGATCTATTCCAACAATCCGCCAATGCAGTTCTTACAGCCCAGAGATTTAGCACTTACAAATCAGCAACTTCACAACTTCTCAGAATGAACGCTGATGTTTATCATAAGCTATCGATCACATATATACATTCTCTCTCGCCAACAATTTATGATGTACTAAGATATTGCAAACTGCTCTTGAATATATATATATAGTCTGTACTGAGGACTTGCAGCACGCAAATGCATTAGTAAGGACAAACATAGCACTTTCAACTATAACATTTCATGTACAATTCGGATATCGTATCAAAACGTTTGTTGGAATGTTCAGTCAGTTTCTTAAAATGTAAAGTAAAATAATAAAAAAGATAGAATAGATAAGTGACGTTTAATAGAAAACACGATTTTTCCATGAAAAAAATGTAGTTAAACGTGTTCGATTTGAGACAAAATCTAAAACATTTTGTGTTATCCCTTTTCGACTTTAGAAAATATCTAAAAGTTTTAAAAAACATACTGTGTACACATGCAGGTAGAAACACATAAATCTAATGTATAGGAGTATATTCTGCATATGATTTTAAACGTAGATTACATAATCACTGAATGTGAA
>NW_020869604.1:143854-156354 GCF_003789085.1 Penaeus vannamei | reverse complement strand
TTCTTCTTTGTCTTTCTTTTTTTTCTTTTCTTCTTTGTCTTTCATCTTAATCGGGATTTTAGATTAAGTCGTGAAGACAGAAGGAGAGAGAGAGAGAGAGAAAGGAAAGAAAAGAGGGAGAGAGAGAGAAAGAAAGAAAGAGGGAGAAGAGAAAGAAAGAGGGAGAGAGAGAGAGAGAGAGAGAGAGAGAGAGAAGAGAGAGAGAGAGAAAGAGGAAAGAGAAAGGAAAGAGAAGAAAAAGAAAAAGAAAAGAAAAAGAAAAAGAAAAAAGAAAAAGAAAAGAAAAGAAAAGAAAAGAAAAAGAAAAAGAAAAGAGAAAAGAGAAAGAGAAGAGAAACAAAAAGAAAAAGAAAAGAGAAAGAGAAAGAGAGAGAGAGAGAGAGAGAGAGAGACAGAGAGAGAAGAGAGAGAGACAGAGAGAGAGAGAGAGAGAGAGAGAGAGAGAGAGAGAGAGAAGAGAGAGAAAGGAGAAGAGAGGAGAGAGAGAGAGAGAAGGAGAGAGAGAGAGAGAGAGAGAGAGAGAGAGATGAGAGAAAGAGAGAGAGAGAGAGAGAGGATTGTGAGAGAGAGACAGAAAAAAGAGGAGAGATAAGGGGCGAGCAGTCAGACAGATAAACAGTAATGAGTATAATAATAAAAATGATAAGGTAATAATAATAATAACAACAATAATAATAATAATACTGACATTTTAAATATTAACATTGATTTAAGATGATGAAAACAAATGATAATCATAATAATGATAATACGATCAAAAAACGAAAATATAATGAAATCACGACCGAAACGCAGGAAAAGAAACAGTGATAAATAAAAAGTTTATGGCCAAAAAAAAAAAAAAAAAAAAAAAAAAAAAAAAAAAAAAAAAAAAAAAAAAAAGATTTATGCTGTGTTCGTGTTCCATTCCGTGTGTCTCGGGGATTTTCGTGTCTTTGTGTGTGGATCGTCTTCGCTTTTTTCCTTGTTCTCTTTCTCTTTTCTGTTTGTTTTATATTTTGTTTGTTTTATTGTTTTTTTTTTCTTTTCCCTTTGTTTGTTTATTGTTTTTTTTCTTTCTCTTTCCTCTTTTGTTTACATTTTTTTGTTTGTTTTATTGTTGTTTTTTTCTTTTTTTCTTTCCTTTTTGTTTTTTTTATTGTTTTTATTCAATTTCTTTCTTTATCCTCTGTTTCCTTCTATTCTTACTTTTCTTCATCATGTTATTTATTTTTTCCTCCTCCTCCTCCTCTGTCTCCTTCTCCTTCTTCTCTCCCTACCCCTCTTCTCTATTTATTATTACCACCATCATTAATATCACCATCATCAATATTGTTATCATTATCATTATTCTTTCATCATCATTATCACCACTTATTGCCGTTATTATCGCTTTCTCCGTTTTCTATCTATTTCTATCCCGTTCTCTCTGTTCACTCCCTTTATTCTCCGTGTGTGTGTGTGTGTGTGTGGCGTGTGTGTGTGCGTGTGTGTGTGTGTGTGTGTTGGTGTGTGTGCGTGTGTGTGTGCGCGTGTGTGTGTGTGTGTATGTGCGTGTGTGTGTGTGTGCGCGGCCCGCGTGTGTGTGTGTGTGTGTGCGTGTGTGTGTGTGTGTGTGTGTGCGTGTGTGTTGCGTGTGTGTGTGTGTGTATGTGCGTGTGTGTGTGTGTGTGTGTGTGTGTGTGTGTGTGTGTGTGTGCGTGTGTGTGCTTGTGTGTGTTTGTGTGTGTGTGTGTTTGTGGTGTGTGTGTGGTGTGTTGTGCAGCGTGTGTGTTTGTGTGTGTGCGCAGTGTGTTGTTTGTGTGTGCGCGCCGTGCTGTGTGTATGTGTGTGTGTGTGTGTGTGGTGTTGTGTGTGGTGTGTGTGTGTGTGTGTGTTTGTTGTGTGTGTGTGTGTGTGTGTGTTGTGTGTGTGCGCAGTGTGTTGTGTGTGTGTGTGTGTGTGTGTGTGTGTGTGTGTGTGTGTGTGTGTGTGTGTGTGTGTGTGTGTGGTGTGTGTGTGTGTGTGTGTGTGTTGTGTGTGTTGTGCGTGTGTGTGTATGCGTGTGTGTGTGGCATGTGCGTGCGTGTGTATGTGTGTGAGTGTGGTGGTAATGAAACTAATTATAGAAGGGAAAAGAGACAGTTTCGAAAAGTAATGAACCTTTACAGTATGGATGATAGTGTACGTGTATGTGTGTATGTGTATGTGTGTGTAGACGAGGGCTATGGCTGGTGTACTGACTGCATGATGGGAAGTTGGCAGCATTGAGACTATCATTGTCCCGATCAGTATCCTCAGCATGATCATGATACTTATTATTAATGTTATCTGTATTATCATTAACATTTGAATATTATTGCTATCAGAACTGCATTATTTTTTATATTTTTGTTATTATTATTATTGTCTTTTATATCATTATCATGATGATTGATCTTATTCATTGTAAGATTATTAACATTATTATGATTTAATTATTGTTCTAATTATTATTATTATTACTATTGATATGATTATTATTATCATTATCATTACCGTTATCAATGACACTATCATTATCGTTATTGCTTTTATCATTGTTATGCTATTAGTATTATCAATGTTATCATCAGAATTATTAATATCTTTGTTCATAACATTCTTCATCATCATCATAATCATTTGCTGACATCGCCTTCATCATTATCATTATGACTCCATTCCTAAAATCATCATCATCAACATCACTATCATCACCATTCATATTACCATTACTATACCACCGATAGCATAATCAACCCATCTTCATTCTGGTGTGATAACTCTGCGGACAACAGCGCCACGTTTCACTTACTCGTACCGCCGTGGCCGCAACGTGTCTTTCGCATTGTCGATTTTTCATTTGTCTGAGGCCTTGGTGTGAGTCACGTTCACCACAACATATGAGGTTGTGCTGTTGATCTGTGGCTCTCGGGCTAGGCGTTGAATTGGCCTCGCGGAGGTGATTAAGCTGATTATAGGAGGGAAAAGAGAGACTCGAAAAGTAATGGTTCTTCGCAGTATGAAGAATAGTGATAAATGAATGAATAGATAAATAGATGATTGCACTGAAATGGAACGGAATAACAGTTTGATTTTGATTTTTTTTTTTTAATCAAAGATATTTTGCTTAATAGTTACCAAAAAAAATAATAATTTACAGATGAAATGGATCATATTTTTGTTTATTCCTCTAACTTCGCATAACTTGAAGAGGACTGGGAGAGGGTAATGGTCATCTAACCCATTGCGTGTATGGTGTAACGTCAGCTTTCTCGTCTGACATCTTGCTTCCTCGCGTTCGAATCCCGCACCCAAGGGGATGGTAAGCCCGGCCATTCCTCTACACAGGGGGTCATTTAGAAGCGAAATGAAACGGCCAGCCTGTCTCGACGAGAATAAACACTGTAAGAAATGAAGTACAACTAAATCATTATGATCAATTATTATTATTATCATTATTAATCATTACTACAGGGCGTAACGATACCAAAGCGTTTGATCATTCTTGCTATGCACCGATTCGTTGGTCAAGTCATTCTTCCACTGTCGATGGGGAGGGTCGGCTGTGATAACTCTACGGGCTTCAACCCCACGTTTCATTAACTCGTGTCTTTATGGCTTCAACATGTAGTCTTCTGAACTGTTGATTTTCACTTGTTTATGGCTGTTATGTACCTCAGTTCCATTTGGACATTGAAAATTATGCCAGAGACTGATTTCATGGTCTCATTTCAATCACAAATTAACAGTACTTGTTATATTGTAATTTGAATATGAATAGTGAAAATAATTGTAAAAAGTAACACAAAAGTAATCGTAATGATGGTGGTGATAATGGTGTAGATTATGATCTATAGTCAATCAGGATAATGGAATGAATGGGAATTGGTGCTAAAACGAAGGGGGAAGAACAGAGCAAAACAGACGGAAATAAGAGAAACAATACCAGATGGAAAGTTGTGATAAACAGAAGGAGGATAACATCCATGCGGTAAAACACACAGCTGATACACGGAATGCGAAGGCAATTTTCACACAGCTCGAAAGTATGATATAATTTTTAAGAGATAACGAGATTATTTTTTAATGAAACTTTCATCTATTTATTAATTTGTTTATTTTGAAGCAGGAGTCGAAGCAGGAGCAGGAGATGGCGGGTCTCGTCTCAGCAGACAGCGCCCTCCTCCTTCTGCTCATGACGTGTGAGTTATATATATATCGTTTTTTTTTTTTTTTTTTTTTTTTGCATTCGTCTGTTTGTTTTATTGTCTGTCTGTTCTTACTTTGCTTTCTCGTTTTTTCTGCTGTTCATTTCCTTCTTTCTTTTGTCGGGTTGTTATTCTATTTGTCTGTTTTTTTTGTTTTTGATTTTGTTTTTTCTTAAAAAGGAATTTTGCTATTGGAATAAATGTATGTGTAGATAATTTGTGTAGATAATTACTATCTCTTCCTATCTCTTTAATCTCTCTCTCTCTCTCTTCTCTCTCTCTTTCATCTATCTCTTTCACTCCCTCTCTCTCTCTCTTTTATTTCTATTCTCTCTCCTCTCCATCTCAACCCTCTCCTTCCCTCTCTCTCCTCTCCCTCTCCGTCTCAACCCCTCTCCTTCCTCATCTCTCTCTCTCCCTCTCCGTCTCAACCCTCTCCTTCCCCCCTCCCTCCCTCCCCTCTCTCTCCCTCTCCCATCTCAATCCCTCTCTTCCCTCTCTCTCCTCTCCATCTCAACCCTCTCCTTCCCCCTCCCTCCCTCCCCCTCCTCTCCCTCTCTCATCTCAATCCCTCTCATTCCCTCCCCCTCCTCTCCCTCTCCATCTCAAACCCTCTCCTTCCCTCTCCCTCTCTATCTCAACCCCTCTCCTTCCCCCCTCCCTCCCTCCCTCCTCTCCTCTCCATCTCAATCCCTCTCATTCCCCTCCCCTCCTCTCCTATCCATCTCAAACCCTTCTTCTCCTTCCTCTCCCTCTCTATCTCAACCCCTCTCCTTCCCTCTCTCTCCTCCCTCTCAACCCTTTCCTTCCCCCTTTCCTCCTCTCCTCTCCTCTCCTTCCCTCTCCCTCCTCCCTCTCTCTCCTCTCCTTCCTCTCCCTCTCTCTCCCCTCCTCTCCCTTCCTCCCATCTCCTCTCCTTCTCTCCTCTCCATCTCAACCCCTCTCTCTCTCTCTCCCCCCAGTGTCGACCTCAACGCGCGCCTACGACCTCGACCGCTGTTACTGCGTCTCGGAATTCGACGAAACTCTACGGGCCAAAATCGCCGCCTTCGACCCGCCCCCAAGCCCGCCCGCGAACCAGTACGTGGGCGTGAAACCGAAAGCCGGCGACGTGTTCCAATCGTGTTTCTGCGAGGATGGTGAGTCGCTCTTTTCCGACGGGGCGTGACGTCATAGTCGGGGGTTTTGGGTTTTGACAGTTGTTATTGTTATTGATGTTGTTGTTGTTGTTGTTGATGGTGATGCTGTTGTTGTTGATACTTTTATGTTGTTATTTTTGTTATCATTATCATTATTATCATTAGTATCATTCTCGTTATCGTCATCATTTCCATTATCGTTTTTATTGTCATTATCATTATTATTATCATTATCGTTATTGTTATCATGTTCATTATTATTATCGTTATCATTGTTATTATTATCATTACTATTCTTTATTGTTTTTATTGTCATCATCATTATCATCGTGATTATTGTCATTATCATTTTATCAGTATTTTATCATTATCATTACCATTTTTATGTTGTTGTTAATGCAATTATTATCATTATTACTATTATTACTATTATTATCATTATTATCATTATCATTATTATTATTATTGTTGTTGTTGTTGCTGCTGCTGTTGCTGTTCCTTTGCTGTTGTTATTATTATTATTGTTATTATCACTCTTCCTGTTGTCGTTGTTATAGTTATTGTTATTATTACTTTATTATTATTATTATCATTATTATTATTGTTATCACTATCATTATCACCATTGTCATTATCCTTAGCATCATCATCTTCACCCCCCTCACCACCGTTCTCCTCCTTTTCGTCCTTCCCATTCCTCTACCCCTCTTCCCCTACCCCTCCTCTTCCTCTCCCTTCCCCCCCTCCTCTCCTCTACTCCTCCTCCTCCTCCTCCTCCTCTCTTCTTCTTCTCCCTCCTCCTCCTCCTCCCTCCTCTTCTTTTTCCCCTCCTCCTCCTCTCTTCTCTCCTCTCTCCTCCTCCTCCTCTTCTCTTCTCCTCCTCCTCCTCCTCCTCCTTTCTCTTCCCCTCCCCCTCCTCCTCTTTCCCTCTCCTCCCCTTCCTTCCCTTAACACTAACTCTCTGATTCTCCTACCAGTGAGTGACCCGCGTTCAGATGGTGGTGTCCGTGACCTCTGCCGACTGGGTGACGCTCGCTGGAACCGCTGAAAACCAGGTCACACTCGCCAGCAATATCTCGGCCACGGTAAGTAGTCCCCTGTGGCTTCGCTGAATGGTGATTTTGATGGGAGAGGGAGAGGGAGAGGGAGAGGGACAGGGAGAGGGAGAGGGGGAGAGAGAGGGTGGAGAGAGAGGGGGAGAGGGGGGAGAGAGGGGGAGAGGGGGAGAGGGGGAGGGGGAGAGGGGGAGAGGGGAGAGGGGAGAGGGGGGGAGGGGGAGGGGAGGGGAAGGGAGGGGGGAGAGGGAGAGGGAGAGGGGAGAGAAAGAGAGAGAGAGAGGAGAGAGAGAGAGAGAGAGAGAGAGAGAGAGAGAGGAGAGAGAGAGAGAGAGAGAGAGAGAGAGAGAGAGAGAGAAGAGAGAGAGAGAGAGAGAGAGAGAGAGAGAGAGAGAGAGAGAGAGAGAGAGAGAGAGAGAGAGAGAGAGAGAGAGAGAGAGGTTGATATTCATTTCGTCTTGTCTTTAACCTGTATTAGCTTACGAATTTTATTTACTGACGTTGACATTGATTTTGTGTTAGTGTCAGCCTTGTGTGGAATTCATGTCGAGCGAATTGCAACAGGAACAAGAAGGGAAGGACAAGAAAACACACGAATATGCGAAGCCTTTTCGCTAATGCTTCGTCAGTATATAGCGAAACGTTTCTTCTGCATATTCGTGTGTTTAAGTATTATCCTGTACTGCCAAGTGATTCTTGTCTGTTAACATTGCTATCACCTTTGTACTGATGTTAACCCTTTATTGATAAATGAATTTTATTTACCAACGCTGATATGAATTTTGTTTTGACATTAACCCTGTATTAACATAGAAATCACCGTTATCATCTGAACTTGCATCAAAACTTGACTTTTTAATAATATTGTCGTTAAACTTGAACACTAATAATAACTTCATATTGGAACTAACTCATGTAATAATGATGATAATGATAAGATAATATATGATGATGGAATGATAATGAATAATGATAATGATAATGATAGAATGTGATAAATGATAATAGAATGATGATAATGAGATGAAATGATGAAGATCGATGATAATGAATAATAATGATGATGATGATGAGGATGAGAATGAGAAGGAGAATAATGATGATAATGATAATGATGATATTGATAACGACAATTGGTAATATTGATGATAATGATAATATTAATATCAATAGCCATAGTAATAGTCCTACTAAATAATGGAAATAACCTTACAATGAACAGCTGGATTCCTACCTGCCGACCCTGCGCACTGTCCCAGAACTGCAGAACATCCTCGATAGGTTCAGCAGCGTGACCTACAAGGACACCACGAATACGGAGGTCAACTTCGACGTAGAAGTGCTACTGAGAGGTCACCGCGACCAGTCTGTGGGGGATAAGGTGAGGTCAAGGTTCAAGTTTTGTTTATGTTGTGTGTTTTGATAGTGGTGGGCTGGAGAGTTGTCGAGCACCGGTTGAGAGAGAGAGAGAGAGAGAGAGAGAGAGGAGAGAGAGAGAGAGAGAGAGAGAGAGAGAGAGAGAGAGGAGAGAGAGAGAGAGAGAGAGAGAGAGAGAGAGAGAGAGAGAGAGAGAGAGAGAGAGAGAGAGAGAGATGAGAGAGAAGAGAGACAGGGCAGAGAGAGAAAGAGAGATCAGAGAAATGGGTGAAGAGCAGTAGGAGAAAAGGAAGAGAGAGATGAGTAAGAGGTGGAGATGTGAGCGAGAGTGATCGGGGATGATAGTAATCAGCATGTACATTCATATAATATTAACAAAAGCATTTGTCTATCGAGCAGGTAGATGTTATTTGCAAGCGACCAGGTATCAACCACACTCAACATACCATCAATTACTGAAGAATCTGGGCTCATTCTCGTCTCACGCGGATACCATGGTCACTCACCATCCCCGAAGGGGAGGCACGAGCGGTTGGTTGGGTAATGATCCCACGTGCGTGGGACAACCGTAGTCCCTGTCATGGCTTATTGTGAACCTACTGGGTCAATGGCGGCTGTCGGCCTATTGCTTTGGAGCCCTTCGTCATTGTTGTTGCCATTCGATAGGTGGGATGTGCTCGCGTGTATTAGCATGTGTGCGTGTGTCGTGTTGCAAGTGTGGTGGCCGTGTTTGTGTTACGTAGAGCGTTTGTTGTGTGCGTGATTCGAGGAAGTAGAGAGGCTCCCTCTTGGAGATATTGTTGTGATTTGGGGGAAGCATCCATGGAGATCTCCCTGAAACTCATGTTTTATCATGACGTATGCGCATGGATCAGGGACTAAAGTTTAGCAGTCGATCACATACAATAGATATATTAATAATATATATATCATTAGTACTATTATTAGTATATATATATAGGTATGATATTATATGAGAGTTAGTATATAGCCCTAATGACGTGGGTTATATGTGGAAACAAAATATGAAGAGGAACGAATTCTTCAAGACAGTCCAAAGGTGTGTTTATATATATATATAGGATATATATATAGTATGATAATAATAAAATAAAACTATATATATATGTACTATAGTAGATTAGCGTACTATTTATTATATATATATAGTGTCGTGGTGTGAGTGTTGTTAGGTTTCGTGTCGTGATGTGTTGTGTTGTATGCTGTGAATGTGCTTGTCTGATCAAAGAGCTATGATAACTCCTCGACGTTATCATGTTTAGTAATCGTCCCGGAACTTGCAACGAAATTGTACATATAGCGTTATATAAGTATATATGAGGAGTTATTCATATAGATAGGCTGAGTTGCGTATATTATTATGAGTTAGTTATATTGATGCTATATATATATATTCGTATACTAGGTACTCGGATACGATAGATACAGTATTACGTAACAATGGCTGATATTAGCCGTAATATGTGCATGACTTTTATGCGTGTGAAATATATCTTACATATTGTTACATATGCTAAGTGTTAGTCACAAAAACGGCCAGCCTCCTTTTGATGCACTATGGGAGGTTCATCGCGATAGTGTCCGCACGAGCTTTCACGACGACTTTGAAAAGTATCCAACTAAAGTTGAGGGAAGTGAACATGGAATATGGTTGTTCGTGCACTTATGTCCCACCGGCAAATCGCCGCCAATGGCACGTGTCCTTTACAGCCCAGTCAGGAGATATCTGTGTAAATCTACTATACACCAGTCGGTATATAGTCCGAGGGGCTACCTATCACGGAACTTCTGTGCGACGAATGGAACGCGGTGCGATTGTTTTATCATTAAGCTAGTCGATCGTCAGCTATCATATCCAATTCTCTCTCGCGCCAAAAAGCCCAACAGTTTGATGATGGTACTATAGCATATTGCAGATCTGACTTCTTGGAATTATATGAAGTATAGTCAGTTACTGAGGCAGCTGTGCAGCACGCTAAAATGCAGTTAGTGAAGGGACAACATAGCATTTCAACTGAGTAACATCTCATGTAACACATAAGTTCGGATATCGTATGCAAAAACGTTTGTGTTGGCAATGTTGTCAGTTTCAGTTTCTTAAATGTAAAGTAAAATAATAAAAAGATAGAAGTAATAGAAGTGACTGTTAATAGAAAACAACGATTTTTCCATGAAAAAATGTTGTTATACGGTGTTGATTTGAGACAAAATCTAAAACATTTTGTGTTATTTCACTTTTCGACTTTAGAAAATATCTAAAAGTTTCAAAAACAACTGTGGTAAACAATGCAGGTAGAACACATAAATCTAATTATAGGGGTATTTCTGCATATGATTTTAAAACATAGATTACATAATCATTGAATGTGGAAACTAACTAATCATTAGAGAAAGAATCACGCCGCGTCTCTCGAGCGTTGTCCTCAAGCGCTCTTAAAAAAAAAAAAAAAAAAAAAAAAAAAAAAAAAAAAAATGTTGAAACGCATACAATTGCAACAAATGTAAGAAGGCGTGGCGGTGAACGAGGATGAACATCAAAACTGGTTAAATACATCTCTGGATCGCGAAGTTGTTTCATTTCTTTCATACTTTTTCAGTGCTTTGCTTCTGTTTGTCCTGCGGCTGGGCGGAGATTTCTTCCGTCCCGGCCCCACACTTTCCCCTAAAACCGACCAGGAGCAATACGCAAATATGATATGGCTGTTGTTGATGACCACGCTAAAAGGAGGCATGTGTGTGTGTGTGTGTCTCATTTGTGTGGTGTGTGTGTACTGTTGTGGTGGTGTGCCTTTTTCTGTGTGTGTGGTGTTGTACGTGTGTGTGTCATTATCTGTGTGTGGTGTGTACGTGTGTGTGTGTCTCATTTCTGTTGTGTGTGTGTGTAGTGTGTGTGTGTCTCATTTCTCTCTCATCTCATCTTCTCTCTTCTCCTCTCCTCTCTCTCTCTCTCTCTCTCCTCTCTCTCTCTCCTCTATCTCTCTTCTCTCTCTCTCTCTCTCTCCTTGAATACACCACCACCAAATCAGGAATGAAAAGGATGTGATTATTTCATGGTATTTTCAGAATTTATCTCCGTCACCATCACGATTATCAAAATCATCACTATTATGATATCTACCTTCCACCAGCATCGTAGTCATCCCCACCATTATTATAGTGTCATCACCATCGCCACCTCAGTCACCACCATAGTCGTCATCACTACCATTAACATCACCACCACCATCTGTAACGATATGGGCATACTTATAATCACAGATAAGCATATACATTAACACACCTCCACCAGTCACCTCACACCACCACCACTATCAACCAAATCATCACCACATAATCACCATCACCACCTGCTACCAGTCGCCACAATACCACCAACACTACCACACACGCCACACAGCTACACAGTCACCACCCACCACTCAGAGTCACCACATCACTCCACCACTACCACTATATATCACCACAACCACCACCACATCACCGACCACTGCACCCTTCATCACCATCATCCACCACCACTACACCACCATTCATCACCACAATCACCAACCACACTACCATCATCACCAGCATCACCACCAATCCACCACCATTCCATCACACAACCACCACAGTCACCACCACCACAGGCACCAATACCACCAACACTACCCGATCACCACAATCACCACTACACCACATCATCACCACCACTACCACCATTCATCACACACACCACACACCACAAACCACCATCATCACCACAACCACCACCATCATCATCAACATCAAGGTACTAACCCGTCTTCAATCTCCCCCCCCCCCCCCCGATCAGCTGTTGGCGCCGTGCGAGACGAACTGACCAAAGATGACCTGACCTTCAAAACGGATGCCATGGATGCCACGCGTGAGTTTTTTTTTTTTTGTTTGTTTCTTGTTTTGTTTTTGTTTTTTGTTTTGTTTCTGTCTTTTATGGTTTTTTTTTGTTTTGTATTTTGTTTTTGTTTCTGTCTTTTATGGTCTTTTTTTTTGTTTTGTTTTTGTTTGTTTCTGTTGGTCTTTTTTGTCCCTTTTATGGTCTTTTTTGTCCTCTTTCTTTCTTTTTTTCGCTGTATTTTTCAAATTTTAAAAATGGGATTCGTTATTTTATTCTTTCTTCGTTTCTCTATTTTTTCATAATCTTTCTGATAGTTGCTTCCTTTTATTTTTCTTCGCTTCTCTCTCTCTCTCTCTCTCTTCTCTCCCGTCGTTCTCTCTCTCTCTCTCTCTCTCTCTCGTCTCCTCTCGTCGTCCTCTCTCTCGCTCTTCTCTCTCCTCCTCTCCTCTCTCATCTCCTCTCTCTCTCTCTCTCTCTCTCTCTCCCTCTCTCTCTCCTCTCTCTCCTTCCTCTCTCACTCCTCTCCTCTCTCTCTCTCTCTCTCTCTCTCTCTCTCCTCTCTCTGCATCTCTCTCTCTCGTCTTCTCACTCTCTCTCTTCTTCTCTCTCTCTCTCGTCTCTCTCTTCTCATCGTCTCTCTCCAGGTGGTCGCTTCTATTTCATAGATCCGTCAATCCTGGCCTCGACCCCGTGCCAGCTAGCATTGGGAGGTGCGCCGTGCGTCACATCCCTCCAGCGCGTGCAGGGTCCAGCCGTCTTCTCTTACTCTCTCTCTCTCGTCTCACAGTCCTCTCTCTCGTCTCTCTCTCCTTTTCTCCTCTCTCTCTCTCTCTCTGCGCGCTCTCTCTCTCTCTTCGGTCTC
>NW_020869604.1:139452-143754 GCF_003789085.1 Penaeus vannamei | reverse complement strand
CTCTTCAGTCTCTCCTCTTCACCCATACCCCCTAGGCCAGCTCCAGTCTCCTCTTCACTGTCACTGCCCTCTCCTCCATATGCTGCGACAAGGCCTGATTTCTTCATGCTTGCCAGAACCTGATGAAACAGTTTCTTTGAGAATATTTCTAAATTGCTGGCATAGCAATATTCCAACAAATTAGTGTGTTTGTCAAAGCTCCTATTCAGAACCAAACTTACTGGTGCAGAATCCTTCTTCATGTGCATCTGGAAGACCTGAGATTGCTTCTCGACAAGTGAAGCACGGTCTCTTCTTTCCAAAAGCACGGCAAAGGCAGCATCAGCAGCTCCCGTTCCACTTCCTTCTCGGGAGCCTCCAGCAGGTTCAGCTGTGGCAGCCTTCCCTGTTATGGCACTTTCATTCCTCTTATTCTGAGCCTTGGCCCATCTTTCCATATCTTTTGCAATCTTCTTGGCAACTTTAACCTGAAAATGCACATAACATTGGCAACAAATTAGTGAAGCCCATGAGCCACAGCAATAGTGACAACAAAATACCTCTGCAATCCATAAAATCTTCCATGAGTGTTTACCAACCTTGTCCTGCTTATCTTTCTCCTTCTCTTTCTTATCCCCCTTCTTCCCCTCATGGCCATCCTCCCCAACAGGAGCTGGGAGGTAAGTTGACTTCTCTGCATCCCAATAGAGATACTGGCCACTCTCAGCATTGTAGTAGTATTGGCTGCTGGCATCATAGTACAGCGTGGTGGAAGGATCATAATAGTAACCTGAGGTTTCATCATACTGGTATGTGCTGACATCAGGGGGAGCTGAAATTGGCCAAAAAATATATATATGTATATTTATTTATATATATATTATTCACAAAATATAAATGAACAAATAAATAAATGTGTTTAATTCTACATCCCTTTTCCTGACCCCTAATCAATTTTTTCTTTAGCCATCTACACTAGCTCACTCCAACTTACGGTAAGTAGGATATTCTCCCGTTTGTAGCTGAACTCCATCATAATTGGCAGAACCAGGTGTAGTTTGTGTCACTGTCTGGTCAGTGGTTGTTGGTGCAGTTGTGGTAGGAGTGCTGTAAGTACTCTGTGATGCTGCTGCTGCAACTGCTGCTGCACCGCTTGTTGAGGTGTTTGCTGCTGACTTTTGCTGCATAGCTTGAAGGGCAGACTGTGCAACCGCCGCTGCAGCATTGACTGAATCTGACTGATTTGAACTGCCTTGTTGTTGTTGATTTTGCTGATAAGCCTGGAAAAAGAATGAAAGCAATTAAACAAGTTGTTAGAGGAAGTTTGAAAAACGTATCCACACTCATCCACCAGATTGTTTAAGCATGAAATTTAATTTCCTTCTTTATCCTGTCTAGGAAACCTAATTCAGATGTCCTTAGTACCTGTGCCTGTTGTTGGTAGTACATGGTGTAATACTGGACATAGGACGCATGCTCCTCTGGGGTTTGGGCATACAAAGAGGCACTGTACTCTGCAAGCTGTTTGATGTCAGCACCTGCAGTGTACTCTGCAGGCTGATGGTACTGCTGCTGTTGCTGCTGCTGTGCTGACCAGTTGTTACCTGAAATTATATTATTGATTACCTATAATATGATTACCTTTCTATGAAATATCAAGATCACATTATACAAGTATCCATAGTTAAACTTATTGGGAACATCACTAGCCAGGGGAAAACTGAGAAAAACAAGAATGGGAAAGTCATTACCATTGCCATTATTTGGGTTCAGTTTGCAGTAGGATATGGTGACCTGTAAAGAGAGATTATCAAATCAGCTTGACCATACTTAAAGAAAATTATATTTGAGCGCAATTTGATATAAATCACATTCTATAAAGTAGGATATATTACCTGCTTGCCATCAATAGTGGGAGGTGCATGAGCAAGCTTATTGTGCAACTGCATCGAGTCTAAGACGGAATTTAGCTCAATGTAGCACACCCCTCGAGAAGTGTTGGTGAGGGGGTCCCTCCCTATTCGGACAGATCTTATGGGCAGGTCACTTCCCACATGCTGGATGCCTTGGAGAACGCTCTCTTCTGTACTAAGGACATCTAGTCCGCGCAGGAGCAAAGCTGAAAGAGGAAAAGCATATTTACTCCTACCTTTGTCACATGCTTACAAAAGAATGCATTTTATCATCCCTGCTTATTAATAAAAGGATTTGTCTAATCAGATTTTCATTTCATTTTCCAATGAATGTTAGTCAAGGTACTTACTATTGGTTGGGTAGGTACACACTTCGTCACTGCCTTCTTCACCAGCTTCAGACTCGTGCCGTGGGGCCGAGCATTTGAAGCAGGAATCACGACGCTTGAAGTTATGAGCACCACACTGAGTAAATAAAAAACAGGATAAATGAGAGCTGCTCTACTTTCATAAAATCAAAAATCCAAATTCTAATCACATGATATATTATTAGTAACAGAGACCATTATATCTGACAAAGATAATTTGAAGTTTGTCAAGAGAGAGGTGTGTCTTACCCTGATACAAAACCAGTCTTGTGATGCTTTAGATTGCCGCTCGGAGGATTCCTTGGGGATGGAATACTGCAAAGTTGCTCTGTACACATCTTGCAGGATAAGTACACCCTGCAAAAAATACCCACATACACATTAGAAAATGGTCTTGGGCAAAATTTTAAAGTCTTACATGAGCTGCAACTTTTGGACTCCAGTTCAGCCTCGAATGAGCCAGGAAAAGAGCTAATCCTACAGGTATGTCTGCCTTCAGGTCAACCTAGAATCTGTTCTCTGACTATCAGTGATGTGACAAACTAGCAGTGAGGGCAGGGCTGGGGAGGGAAGGTTTGAGCATTACACCTGTGTAAAAGCTCTTCCCTGAAATCCCAAAATAGGGCAGTACTGGTCAAAAGTCGCACGTCTCAACCTACAGAGGAAGGAGTGCCAACACCCTGGCTGGAGGAGAACCGTGGTGCCGAGACTTTGTTGTTGTGGATGTTCGGGTGAGCACGTTTACTGTAGTGGTTGTTGTTGCTGATGCTGTTAAAAGCAGAGGGTCCCGCAGGGTAGCCCTTATCAGACTTGCTCCTTGGATATTTTCACCTTTCATTGGGAATGGTATTACAGTGGCAACTAGTTTCACTGACTGTTGCAAGCATGCATCCTTGAATGTGCTCTCAGGGTACTCCAGAGGTAAAGCAGTGGGATATACTAAGACCACCTCTTGGATGCAAGAATTATACACTAAAGGAAAGCGGGAAAGGATGCACTATCTGACACAAAGAGGGAAGGTAAATACTGCATATAATTATGTAGAGAAGTAGATAGATATATACATAACACTTAAGCATTTCCTCGTTAAATCAAATCCAACAACATGAGTCTAGGGAGCTTTAGTTACCCCGTGGCAGAGGTGGCCTTCATTATGTATATCCCTGGCCATGCTCTAAGTGTTAATAAGCCACTGCCTTAGACAGCTGAGCAAAAAATCTAGTCTTAGGTTCACTGAATCCTAGGTCAGCTTAAACTACTAATGTGTTCACAATCACCCTTTAACATTCATACCATGAATAAAGGAAGGTCATGCTTACATAAATACAGTATCAAGGAACAAAAATGAGCAAGCGTAACTTTAAAAAAATATATAAAAAAAATTAATGGAAAAAAAAAAAACAGAAAAAAAAATATATTGTGCACTCCAAGTGATGTAAGACTGAGGTTTAAAATACAAGTAAGGATGAGGGGCCATACTCTCATAACGCACATGTACAATAACTGGTCAAGGTCTAACATTAATAGTTCCTCACAGAAAGTGACACAAGTTATCTGACTCAACATTGGAAGCAAAATTACAAGAGGAACATAATGGCTATGATGGTATTGAGGAAGAGGTAAACCCAGTGTTACTGGCAGAGTTGGCTGGGCCGTGACCCCTTGGCCGCGGCCAGGGGGTCCAGAGGCCCTGCCGGGGGAACTGCCGGGGGCCGGGCCGGGCCGGCGGGGATTCACCGCGATACCTGTTTGGCTTCCATCCACCGTGTGGCGTCATGTACCGTCGTAAACTCCACGAAGGCAAAGCCTCTTGATGCACCTAGACGCAAGAACACACACAAGCAAGTGTTAATAATGATGTTCTTAAAGAAGGCGTGAGGGACACTCAACGTGGCACCCTCAAATGGCCGTGAGTTGGCCCTGTGGCCACATCCAGCCACTCTATGCTCACCTCGCTGGCTCTGCTACCATTTAACAATAATTTACATGGCCTCTTCCAAGTCACAGGGGCCACAAAAATACCAACACAAGTTATAAATACT
>NW_020869604.1:126952-134452 GCF_003789085.1 Penaeus vannamei | reverse complement strand
GTAATTTTCTACATTACCTCCGCCGCTCCGATATCGATGATTTTGGTATCGTTGGATTCCCCTCACCCTATACAAGGCAAATATGTAGGTTTCATTTCAAGATTTCATTTAAAACCTGAAAAACGGCTAACAAATCAATTAATGTGAAAGACCAATAAATCGCACATATCTGAAATAGACAATAATTGGTAAATATTCCCTTTCCTTCTTAAGCACTCAAATCCTTCCATTTTTCACATTAAATTATCAAAAATAAATATTCGCTCGAATTTTTAAAATATTTTTTTTTTCAATATTCCATCGAAGAATTATAGGCCTATACGTAAAACTGAAAAAAAAAAAAAAATAAAAAAATAAAATAAAATAAAATGAAAATCCATCGAACTAGCAAAAAAATCCCCGAATCTCCAATGAAAGCAACAGTGAGAAGATCCTCGGACTGAATAAACCAAAAAGGGAAAACGAGATTTAAAATGGCAGAACTTGGACCGAAAACCTGGAGGCGCTGGATGGTGGTCTGCTCCCAAGCCCTCCCGTGTTACCGCCTATTTCCCCCTTTTTCCCTCATTTCCTCGCCTATTCCACCTCCTCCAGACCTTCCCTGAATACCAACAACTCCTCCGAAATTACTTACGTCGTTATTAGTTGTGTTTGCTAGCGGTGCGCGAGAAATAAAGGTTCACCTCCGCGATTTCCACAAAATGGCGTTCGAAGCTGGCCTGAAGATGGTGTCTGAATGCTTGCGCGACGGGATGGCTCTCAATTTTTGCTTAGGATTTTCACTTTAAGGTGTACCGAGAGGGACTATCGTTGAAATAAACGTAAAAAGGATCTTGGAATTTCAAATATGTAATAAATATCTCTTAGAGATAATTCGAAGAGATATACCTTCGAAAAAATTGATAATATGTGAACAACGACGGATCCCCGCGAACGGATTCGAACGAAGTGTAGAGAACGGTTTGGATTGATTTTTTTTCCTCACAATACAATGGCGACGTTACATAATCACAAATCCCAATGAAAATAATTATCATCTAACAAACAGGTGCTTCTAATCTCAAAAAAATACTCGTGTATGAAAGATAAAAATATACAACGCAATAAAACGAGAATATCCGTAAGTGGCAGCAGGTCAGTGTTGCCATATGTCGCGGACGCAATTTTCCCCGAGGGTCAAAGAACCTTTTAATTTTACAGAGACTTTTTTTATTATTTTTTTATTTTTTTGCTTGCGGAGAAATTCTTATGGGTTCTTACTCGCGCTCTTGCTTGGAAAATGAGGATATTAAGATGGTAGACATAGCATGGATGTTTAATTGCAAGAAAGACTGAAAGGCGTGGTTGTGTGATGGCTAGAAAAATAAATAAATGTTTGTACATAGACAGATAAAAAAATAATGATAACTAAAAATCAAAGACGAAAACGAAAAGAAATAGGTACATAGATTGACCAAGACAAACGAAATGAAAATGAGAATGGAAAATAAATAAATAGATGAATAAAATGAAATGCAAAAATAATGATGATGATAATAGTAATAATAATAACAATAATAATAATAATAATGATATGATAAATAATAATAATAATAATAAATAATATAATAATAATAATAATAATAATAATAATAATAATAATAATAATGATAATAATGATAATAATAATAATAACAACGATAATAACAATTCATAGACGAAAACGAAAACAAATAGCTACATAGACTGATCAAGACAAACAAAATGAAAGAGAATGAAAAGAAAGAGCATAAAACCTGGAAAATGAAACACAAATAAAAGTAAGAATGAAAAGCACAATCCCACATTTTGAGTTGCAATAACCCTAAAACCGACTTAAAACCCAAATGGAGGAACCTGCAGAAGTCAGCTTTAAATCTACAATTTTTTCTCTTGGTCTAATGAGGTCGGCCGCTCATATACGACATATGTGTATATGATATCCATTTATTTTATATTTTGCTTCCCTTTTATTATATATGTATGGTATATTTTCTATGTCTGAATTCACTATTCATATTTCTTTTTTCTCCCATTCAGCTGTTGGTTTCCTATTATCCGCTAATTCTATTGTAAATTAGTGTTACGAATTCGGTATATAACCTCAATTTGCATTTTTATTTTATTAATATTATTATTATTATTATTTTTGGGGGGGTCGTATCCCACGCTGTTTAATTTTACTTTGCTCATCCGCTCTATTTAATTCTCTTAAGAGTATTATTTGGCAATCAACCTCTTTTAGGTATCTTATATTTCCCACTTCTTGCAAAACCGTTTCGTTATTTTTTTATTTATTATTATTTTATTTTTTTACATTTATTTATCCCTTTTCCCTCCCCTTCCTCCCATGGGACTGAACATTCCATGTCTTATCAGAATTTGCCTTTCCTTTCTCTTTCCATACAAGGCTACCACTGTCACCTCCCAAAAGACCCTCTTATTTCTTTCTCTTCTTTTCTGTCGTTCTCTCCAAAATTACCTGGGTGTAGCAGTGTCCAGCAAGATCCACAGGATACATGTATTCTATGGATCCTGGTGTTCCTTTCTGTTCAAGTTCAGTCGGTCACTAAACCACCGATTACACAGGCAGAAAGGAGCCTACAGCTAAGTCCTGCTGTTGTCCAATTCTGATATCAAGTATATGTATTTTTTTATGCATGACGTTGGCATACTTTTTTACTTTTTATTTTCTTATGCGACAGAGACCATTTTCTAAGGGAGAGGCTAGATCAGTAGCAACTGGATGAGGTGTCTGATTCTATTTTTGGAAAAAAAAGCACATGGGGTTTATTTTGATGACGTCACAAATGTCACGGATGCTTCGTGAATGTGGTCGATCATTTTGGTCTCTTCAGTTTTCAAATAGAGCACAATAAGAAATTAAATTAAATTCTCTTTCTGTTCGTTACTTGTGTTTATATTTGTGTTCAAAACTTCTGTTGTTGTGGCTTCGAAACGGGGAAGGTTGGATCAGTAACAACTGGAGATGTCATGGCGTCCCTCAGGGCTATTTTGATTGTTTAACAAAAATATAACCATTAAAATCATTATTTTCCATCCTTTTGGAAAATTGGAGAGATCAATATAATTGACCATATTCGCAATGCATCCGTAGCTCCTGTGACGTCATCAAAATAAACTCCATGTGCTTTTTCCAAAAATAGAATCAGCCGCCATGACACCTCCTCGAGTTGCTACCGATCTAGCCCTTCCCGCTTGGAAACTCATTCAGATATGATTCGAAAACTATATTTCAATAAATCTTGATTTTGAGAACTGACAGGAAACTAGACAAAGCAAGGATTTAATGTAAACTTTTGAAATATTAACTCGACGCCGCCATTCATGTAAATTAAGTTAGGCTCGAAATTAGGAATAGGTTAAATATTGTTTCTTTTAGCTACTGCATGTAAACGGCGATGGAGAGAAAAAATATTGTCTACGTTATATGAAGATTCGTAATGCCACCTACGTATACAGGCTATGTTTGCCAAAAAAAAAAAAAAAAAAAAAAAAAGATTAATATGCTTAATGTATAACCCCGTTTGCTCACTTGGACTCATTACTTTATTACCTTAATTAATACAAACACACTTCGCGGAAAATAAGCAAAGCAATCATTTTAGAAAACAAGAATAAAAAAGATTATGTCACCTGTTTCGAGAACCTAAACTGCATTGACAATAAAAATAATAATCAAAGGAAATTCAGAGGGTCCCAGAGTGCAATAATTATGCATAAAATCCGAATATATTCACCAAAGGAAATACAGCTGAGGAAAATGTTTACGATATAATAATAATGATTGGCAACTGTGTATGCTAGGGACCGGGGGGGGGATGAGGTGAGTGTCCGTGTGTGTGTGTGTGTGTGTGTGTGTGTGTGTGTGTGTGTGTGTGTGTGTGTGTGTGTGTGTGTGTGTGTGTGTGTGTGTGTGTGTGTGTGTGTGTGTGTGCGTGCAATGTGTGTACAAGTGTAAGCGCAAATTAATATATAATATGTGTTCATTAAGTCTTCAAACCCCTAATTTCACGCGGCATAAACACACTAACGAAAATGAAATAATCAAAATGGCTCGTTACAGGAAATTAACTTTAGCCTAAAATTCCTTCCATGTTCTTTTATTGTTCATTATCATGTCGTTATTCCTCGTTCGCTCATGAATTGCCGAATTCGACAATTTTAATCTCAAAAAATTGTACACGGTCATTCGATTACCAAAACCATTAAATTTATAGTATGTTCGTATCCCCAATCAAGGCAAAAAAGCACAAAATATTTATCATTTCTTCTTCTCCCTAAAAGAGAGAAAGGGAGACTTTTCACGATTTTTTCTCCAATCTTTCTCCATTTATTATTATTGTTTTTCTTGTACACATCATCACAGAATTTCGCAATTCGGGAAATAATTTTCTTTGTAATTTTCAGGGATATTTTCGACCATGATACATCTGGAAACAACAGCATTATCATTATTATTATCATTATCACCATCACCACCATCATTCGTCACCATCATCTCCAACCCCACCATTATCATCATCAACACCATCATAATTCATCATCATCAACACCATAATTCATCATCATCAATCATCATCACATCATCATCACATCATAATTCATTATCATCACCATCATAAACCATCATCATCACCATCATAATTCATCATCAACAACACCACCATCACCCTCATAATTCATCATTAACACCATCATAAATCATCAACACCATCATCATCATCCCTATCATAATTCATCATCAACACCATCATCACCATAATTCATAATCATCATCACCATCGTAATTCATCATCATCACCATTATCATCATCATCATAACCATTATCATTAATACGATTGTAGACACCTATAATTTCTTTTAAAAAATAGATTTTAGATAGAAGGAAATAAGAAAATAGATAGACAGAGAGAAAGGAATGCATGTGCAAAAACATACATATCTTATATATATATAAACGCACACATATACATAAACGTACATACATACATACACACACGCACACACGGATACCTAAATAGATGTTATGCATATGTAAATCACAGTGTTTAGACTACACTTATAATAATACTGATAATAACAATAATATTTTATTTCCTACTCATGAACGTTACGTAAAAAGAAAAAAAAAACAAACAAAGACATGACTTTTCATCAGAACAGTTGCCAATGGTGCATTTTTTGGATGATTCATTTAATGGTATATAAAAAAATGTAAACACTTATGAAACCAGTAATGAAGGCTATGACCTTGGAGCCAAATTAATAGTTAAGATACAGATGTGTTTTTTTTTTATAATCTTTCCAAGGCAAGTCCCAGCAAAAGCTAATAATTTTTCTGGATTTAAATATGGGAAAATCTGCAATTGCATCTCGTTCATTCTTGCCTTAAAATTGTTGAAGTACTCGGAAAAAACATCGTTACATATACTATCCCTTTACAAGTTGAAATGGAAACAAAACAACATCAACATAAAAGAGAACATTCTAATTACAACTTTGAGATTAGAAATTATTGAATTACTCGCAATCTAATAATAAATATGGCAGACTCCTAAACAACCCATCATTACATATACTATCCCTATACAAGTTAAAACGAAAAAAAAAAAAAAATAGATTTCAAATAACAAATTTCAGTTTTGAATAATAATGTTAGGCTGAAGTCTCCCAGTTTAACTTTGCATTTAATTATTCATATGCATGTCATGTGATTAATACCTCAGATAAAGAAAAATGTCGAGTCAAATATAAGCGGTTTTATGAATTATGTAAACAATATTTTCCAAACGTGTTAGTCTTCTTATATGTTCAGCAAATAATGTTAATCACCTATCATTTCTGACAGAATATTAAGGCCAATCCTTTTAACATGAGTGAAATATTTCCAGTACAATATTATCGAAAGTGTCAAAGCATCAGGTATGTAAAGATATACCTGATGAATGTATAGTGTAATCTCGTCATAATTCTACATGAAGAGAGAGAGAGAGAGAGAGAGAGAGAGAGAGAGAGAGAGAGAGAGAGAGAGAGAGAGAGAGAGAGAGAGAGAGAGAGAGAGAGAGAGAGAGAGAGAGAGAGAGAGAGAGAGAGAGAGACAGAGAGAGACAGAGACAGAGACAGACACAGGACAAGAGAGAGAAGAGAGAGAGAGAGAGAGAGAAGAGAGAGAGAGAGAGAGAGAGAGAGAGAGAGAGAGAGAGAGAGAGAGAGAGAGAGAGAGAGAGAGAGAGAGAGAGACAGACAGACAGACAAACACATACACACACACACCACAGATAGAGATAGATAGAGATAGATAGATAGATAGACAGACAGATAGATAGATAGAGATAGATAGATAGATAGATAGATAGAGAGAGAGAGAGAGAGAGAGAGAGAGAGAGAGAGAGAGAGAGAAACTTTGACAAACATAAAAAAGTCTCCTTAAACATTTTTCGGATTACGCACAATATCAAAATGTTCTTTTTAAAAAAGAAATGAGTTCCGACCGCATACCCTACGTGATCTAATTGACTTATTGTTTACAAATTATGATGATTTATTTATCTTTTTGCTCTTTTCTTTGTTTTGTTTTCAGCGAATAACGGTCATTGTGTTCTAAATACCATGAATGGGCTCTTTGTCTCCTGCACTTGACCCTCTGACCTTCTGCCATATTAGAACTTTTACGAAGTTATCTGAAACCTCTCGGAGTTCAGCGTCAAAGGATGAAGAGGCAAAAGCGTGGCCCGAAACAGGCGCCGGAATGCACTCTCGTTCCTGCCCAGTCGTTCCCGTTCACTTCACAGCCAACCATGACGAGGGACTAATGACTATTTCCCTGTAATACATCTGCCACGCTCTCTGTCTGTTAACCATTTAATTATTTTCTTTTTTTTTTCGCTCATTTCAGTACATCCTCTTCGGGAAAGGCTTGGTCAGTAGCAACTCGAGGAGGTGTCATGGCGTCTGATTCTATTTTAGGGAAAAAAAGCACATGGGGTTTATTTTGATGACGTCACAAATGTCACGGATGTTTTGTGAATGTGGTCGATCATTTTGGTCTCTTCGATTTACAAAAAGGATGGAAAACAATTATTTTAACGGTTATATTTTCATTGAACAATAAATAAAACAGACGCCATGACACCTCCTCGGGTTGCTACTGATCTAGCCTTTCCCCATTCTCCTCCCCGAAATAAACCGCTCCTTCAGCACTGCAATCCTGTCATCCCAAGTCACTGTCATTATAATTAGTCTTTATGAGTGCATCTTCAATATCATTTAATATATTCAAGCATTCACACTCTCCCCTGTCATTGTATACCGCACGCTGATCTACAGAGGGAGCATGAAGATAAAAACTAAGATCTACAGAGGGAGCATGAAGATAAAAACTAAGATCTACAGAGGGAGCATGAAGATAAAGACTAAGATCTACAGAGGGAGCATGAAGATAAAAACTAAGATCTACA
>NW_020869604.1:116384-126852 GCF_003789085.1 Penaeus vannamei | reverse complement strand
TTTCCCTCCCTCCTTCCCTCCGTCTCCCTCTCCCTTTCCCTCCGTCTCCCTCTCTCCCTCCCTTTCCCTCCGTCTCCCTCTCTCCCTCCCTCTCCCTCTCCCTCCCTCCCTCTCACACGCTGCCTCCCTCCCGACCAGATCGGACAACGGCTACTACCCTCAAGTGACGTGCGTGAACAAGACGTGGGTTGGGTTCCCGAGCGAGTGGCGCTGCATCAGGAACGACGCGCCGCTGAAGGAACCCGTGGTGGTTGTGGACGAGACGGAGCTCAACTACTTCTTCGTCGTGACCGTGCCTTCTGTGGGCGGTGAGCGTGTTGTTTGGTTGTTGTTTGGTTATTTTTAGTTTCAGCTCTCTGTTTGTTTATATTTTTGTTCTTGTTTTTTTTTTTTTTTTTTTTTTTTTTAGGTATGGATTGTTCGGATAGTCTTTCAATGTTTTGTGCGTTTTTTTCCTTATTATCACTGTGGCTTTCTTTGGAACTTTCTTTTTATCATTTTTTTTATTTTATTATTTATTGTTTTTTTTTTTTTTGAGAGGGCGATATTTTTTCTATGTTTGGTTTGTTCGAATATATATATAGTCACTGTTTTTTTCGTTATTATCACTGTGGCTTTCTTTGGGACGATATTTTCTTTTTATTTATTTACTTATTTTCATAATTTTCTTTGGGGGCGATATTTTCTTTTTATCTATTTATTTATTTTCATTTTTAATTTCTTTGGGGGCAATATTTTTTTGTTTGGTTTGTTCGGATATATAGTCACTTTTTGTGCTTTTCGTTATTATCACTTTCTTTTGATTTATCTATTCATTTATTTTCATTTTTTTTTCTTGGGGTGGCGATATTTCTTTTTTGTTTGTGTTGGGTTTGTTCGTGATATGTGAATCAGTTTTGTTTTTGTTTTTTTTCCGTTATCATCACCATGACTTTCTTTCGGGCGATATTTTCCTTTTTTACTTTTGTTCGGATATAAGAGTCTTTCACTATTTTGTTTGGCTGTTTTGTTGGTATCATTAATTTTGTGGTTATTTTAATTCATGATTCAATGGTTGATTCTTGATTTACGAGACGCCTTTTGTGGTCGGTGAGGATTTTTTTTTAATTCTCTTTTATTGGTCTGTTCTTTCGCTGTTTTTGTTTGTTTGTTTCGTTATCTCTCTACCTTTGTTGTTAGATTTTAATAGATTAATTAAAACTTCTTTTCTTCATTTCACAATTGTAAATCCATTCCTTTGCCTTTTTATTTGAATATATACAAGTTCCTTGATGTTTGCCAACTAAACAAAAATTGATATTGATACCTTTTATAGCAATACTCCCACTTTTAATTCCCGGCCCTAATTTTCTAAATAACGAAGAAACAGAATGACGATATAAAATATCAATCACCCGCATATTCTTTTTCTTTCTTTCTTTTTTCTCCTTCTCTCTCTCTCTCTCTCTCTCTCTCTCTCTCGCTCTCTCTTCTCTCTCTCTCTCTCCTCTCTCTCTCTCTCTCTCTCTCTCTTCTCTCTCTCTCTCCTCTCTCCCTCCCTTCTCTCCCTCCCTCCCTCCTCTCCTTCCCCCTCCCTCCCTCCCTCCCTCCCTCCCTTCCTCTCTCTTTCTCCTTATCTCTAACCCCCACTCTCTTATATCAAGGCCTGGTGCTCGTGATCATCTTCTGCCTGTGCTGCACAAGGACCGACTCGCCACTCTTCAACATTTGCAGCGCGAAGGTCAGCAAGCACTACTCGAAGGCGTGAGGTGGGTGGAGCCAGCGAGACCACGGACAAAAGCGTACAAAAACACGGACAAAGAAAAAATAGAAAAGCTAAAGAAAATAGAAAAGCCAATACCACGGACGAAATCTTTTTAAAAAGCAGGGACAAAAACAGAAAAATAAGAAAAATAAGAAAAGCCAAAGGAAAACCACAAAGCCAAAGATATGTTTGATTCGCGGTTAAGTCGGTTGCCCAAAAAGGATGATGCATGGCGACATTTGCGAGAATTCAGAGCATTATATCATAGGATGTAATTTTTCTTCTTGTACTTAAAGCTTTAAGATGCGAGAGAGGGAGGGGGTTGGGACAAATAATGGTACACGAGATGAATTGGAACTTTGACAAATGGCGGACTTCATTTTTAAAATACTCTGGCTGTTACTGTTTAACTTGATTCTTGTATTTATTTCCATTTACCTTTGAGGTAATTGAAGCATATTTCCTTCTTGAGGTTTGGACAAATTCTACCTGGAAAGATTCATTTTCCTTATCGCGTCAAGTTCTAAAATAAAGGCCTGATTTCTTCATGCTTGCCAGAACCTGATGAAACAGTTTCTTTGAGAATATTCCTAAATTGCTGGCATAGCAATATTCCAACAAATTAGTGTGTTTGTCAAAGCTCCTATTCTCATAATTTTACTTTGAGAATTTAGGGTTTTTTTCCACACCAGCGGGTATTATCAGAGGGGCCTGAAAAGGTGACCTCTCAGGAGATAAACAAGGGAATTACTGGTCTATTTGATTATTTATCTCTGTGACAACAAGTACCCACCAATAACGCCTGCTCATATGGACAGGCTGTACGGGACGAGCTTATGTATAAAAACCGAGTTTTAGTTAGGCCCAAGAGCACAATTTGCCACGACACGAGTGATCATTTCTCCACGGCCTTGCTCACACCCCATTCCACATAGCACACGGTGGATTCACCGATTGTGCCTTACTCAAAACTTAAAAATGCTCATTGGAATACCTGTGATTATGATGAACTAGAAAATGGTTACTTTGCGAGTTCACAGAATATGTAGTAAGGTTTACATTATCTTTGCCTTGGTGTTTCCCTGAAGTAAAAAAAGGTATATGTAATGTTTGAAAAATCATTTTGTTTCAAAATGCAGAGGGTTCTGTTCTATGTGGCAAGTCTGTGTGAATTAGCCTTTTCTTGTTACATTGTGTGGAATTGCCAGTTAAGACGAAAAAAATGTATTAGTAACAATTGTTCAGGCTAAATATAAACTTAGTTACTTGTTTGTTTGTTTTTCAAGCCTAAATATTTTTTGGTTGATATAAAACAGGTAAAATATGTATTACACATTTATTCCATGTAGCATCTCACAAAATATATAAAGAAGTCTTATAAACAAGCTACACAGTATTTGTGTCATTCAAAAATGACAGGACATCACGGACTATCCCAAAATGCCTACAAAAGTTAACTATTGAAAAATAAGTATCACAAACATAATGAGTTTTTGTATACGACTCCAGCAGACACACACCACCACACACACACTTGTGACTTCACGCTGGAATTTGTGATCATTATATACAGAATTCTACCCGGGCTACTAAGCTCTTGCACGAGATTTCATCACGGAAACTTTATTGTACATTCAGCACTTATAACATGTATTTAGGTTCTACTCCTACAAAGGTAAATTTCATCCTTGCTTCAAAGTGTCATCAGGTGTATTTATATATACATGTGAAATCAGTGATGGATCTTGCACGAAAGATTCCACATCCGTATACAGAGTGAAGAAAGAAGTAACAGCTCAGTTTTAGTTGCTAGCAGCCCGTAAGAAGTAATAAAACCAGTGAAAAAAAAAAAAATCATTTACAGCAGTAGAAGAGGCAAAAACAAGACAGATGTGATCAAGGAACAAGAACTGGAACTGTTCACACAGTAACAGTCTTTTGCCGAGAGAAATATAAAAGATCTCGATAGATATCACCTTGCTCACAGATGCACACATCAGTAAAAAATTGAAAGACTAACAGAACCTGCTACTTTGCCTCCTGTCAAACACCCAAACAACTCAGCTCTTGACAGATTTCTCTTGGGCATCGAGCTCCTGGTACCGGTGGAACATCATCTTCTTGACGCAATCCTTGTAGCTGTCCCCGACCACGCTGTAGGTGCTGCCCTGCATCCCGAGGCCAGCAGTGGCCACCCTTCTCTCAGTCTCAATGATGGACGTCCGGCCCTGATTCGCCTTGCCCAGCCCCTGCCCATCAGTCCAGCCCATCTTCTTCAATAGCTTGTTTCCGATGTTGTCACTGCCAATGCCTTGTTTGGTTGGCTCTTCATACTTGGTAGCCTCGACCTCTTCCCGGGCGGCCATGTAACGTTCCTGGGGGAGGCAGCTTCGCGTTAAATAATAAAATCATCCATTCATAACTAAAATTTTCCTTGCTATAATCCACATAAGCATTCTTCATAATGATATAGTTCACAGAAATATCCTCATGCATGCAACAGCTAAATATATAGAGAATCAGATGATCCCTTTCAAATGAAACATGCATACAAAAGTACAGAAAATCAATAATAATTCCTAAATTATTCTCTCCTCCAAATGCAAAGATAAAAATTTAAAGCCTCTGATCAAAATAAAAGTGATTATCTTGTCCAACCACTCATTACTATCCAATAAATTGGAAGTAAGAATTCCTCTCAAGAAGACAGTAGTCTATTATGAACCTTGAGTTTGTTGGGTGCAGGTACACTTGGCTCGCCATACTTCTGCCGCCTCTCCTTGGCTCTGTCTCTGTACTGGGCCGCAGTCATTCCTCCTAGTCCACCTGCACCATCACCCGACCCTCTTGACTTCCTCATGGCTTCCAGGTTGGTTTTGTGCAGGTCTGAGAGCTGAACGTGTCTGCAAAACAAAAACTGGCTTATAGAAATTTATCTTTCTTTTTTGCACATACAACCTTCATGTAGAAAACAAAACCAAAAAGCTTGCAATAAAAGACAAACAAACGGTGCTACAAAACAATTTCTCCCTTTAGTCCTTACCTGCCCAGAGCCTCTTTGTTGGGGAACTGTCTCTTGCACAGTAGACATGCCATTTTAGTGTAGTCGACTAGTTTCTCTTCCAGTCTCTCCTCTCCACCCATACCCCCTAGGCCAGCTCCAGTCTCCTCTTCACTGTCACTGCCCTCTCCTCCATATGCTGCGACAAGGCCTGATTTCTTCATGCTTGCCAGAACCTGATGAAACAGTTTCTTTGAGAATATTTCTAAATTGCTGGCATAGCAATATTCCAACAAATTAGTGTGTTTGTCAAAGCTCCTATTCAGAACCAAACTTACTGGTGCAGAATCCTTCTTCATGTGCATCTGGAAGACCTGAGATTGCTTCTCGACAAGTGAAGCACGGTCTCTTCTTTCCAAAAGCACGGCAAAGGCAGCATCAGCAGCTCCCGTTCCACTTCCTTCTCGGGAGCCTCCAGCAGGTTCAGCTGTGGCAGCCTTCCCTGTTATGGCACTTTCATTCCTCTTATTCTGAGCCTTGGCCCATCTTTCCATATCTTTTGCAATCTTCTTGGCAACTTTAACCTGAAAATGCACATAACATTGGCAACAAATTAGTGAAGCCCATGAGCCACAGCAATAGTGACAACAAAATACCTCTGCAATCCATAAAATCTTCCATGAGTGTTTACCAACCTTGTCCTGCTTATCTTTCTCCTTCTCTTTCTTATCCCCCTTCTTCCCCTCATGGCCATCCTCCCCAACAGGAGCTGGGAGGTAAGTTGACTTCTCTGCATCCCAATAGAGATACTGGCCACTCAGCATTGTAGTAGTATTGCTGCTGGCATCATAGTACAGCGTGGTGGAAGGATCATAATAGTAACCTGAGGTTTCATCATACTGGTATGTGCTGACATCAGGGGGAGCTGAAATTGGCCAAAAAATATATGTATATATTATTTATATATATATTATTCACAAAATATAAATGAACAAATAAATAAATGTGTTTAATTCTACATCCCTTTTTCCTGACCCCTAATCAATTTTTCTTTAGCCATCTACACTAGCTCACTCCAACTTACGGTAAGTAGGATATTCTCCCGTTTGTAGCTGAACTCCATCATAATTGGCAGAACCAGGTGTAGTTTGTGTCACTGTCTGGTCAGTGGTTGTTGGTGCAGTTGTGGTAGGAGTGCTGTAAGTACTCTGTGATGCTGCTGCTGCAACTGCTGCTGCACCGCTTGTTGAGGTGTTTGCTGCTGACTTTTGCTGCATAGCTTGAAGGGCAGACTGTGCAACCGCCGCTGCAGCATTGACTGAATCTGACTGATTTGAACTGCCTTGTTGTTGTTGATTTTGGATAAGCCTGGAAAAAGAATGAAAGCAATTAAACAAGTTGTTAGAGGAAAAACGTTTATATCCACACTCATCCACCAGATTGTTTAAGCATGAAATTTAATTTCCTTCTTTATCCTGTCTAGGAAACCTAATTCAGATGTCCTTAGTACCTGTGCCTGTTGTTGGTAGTACATGGTGTAATACTGGACATAGGACGCATGCTCCTCTGGGGTTTGGGCATACAAAGAGGCACTGTACTCTGCAAGCTGTTTGATGTCAGCACCTGCAGTGTACTCTGCAGGCTGATGGTACTGCTGCTGTTGCTGCTGCTGTGCTGACCAGTTGTTACCTGAAATTATATTATTGATTCCTATAATATGATTACCTTTCTATGAAATATCAAGATCACATTATACAAGTATCCATAGTTAAACTTATTGGGAACATCACTAGCCAGGGGAAAACTGAGAAAAACAAGAATGGGGAATCATTACCATTGCCATTATTTGGGTTCAGTTTGCAGTAGGATATGGTGACCTGTAAAGAGAGATTATCAAATCAGCTTTACCATACTTAAAGAAAATTATATTTGAGCGCAATTTGATATAAATCACATTCTATAAAGTAGGATATATTACCTGCTTGCCATCAATAGTGGGAGGTGCATGAGCAAGCTTATTGTGCAACTGCATCGAGTCTAAGACGGAATTTAGCTCAATGTAGCACACTCCTCGAGAAGTGTTGGTGAGGGGATCCCTCCCTATTCGGACAGATCTTATGGGCAGGTCACTTCCCACATGCTGGATGCCTTGGAGAACGCTCTCTTCTGTACTAAGGACATCTAGTCCGCGCAGGAGCAAAGCTGAAGAGGAAAAGTATATTTACTCCTACTTTGTCACATGCTTACAAAAGAATGCATTTTATCATCCCTGCTTATTAATAAAAGGATTTGTCTAATCAGATTTTCATTTCATTTTCCAATGAATGTTAGTCAAGGTACTTACTATTGGTTGGGTAGGTACACACTTCGTCACTGCCTTCTTCACCAGCTTCAGACTCGTGCCGTGGGGCCGAGCATTTGAAGCAGGAATCACGACGCTTGAAGTTATGAGCACCACACTGAGTAAATAAAAAACAGGATAAATGAGAGCTGCTCTACTTTCATAAAATCAAAAATCCAAATTCTAATCACATGATATATTATAGTAACAGAGACCATTATATCTGACAAAGATAATTTGAAGTTTGTCAAGAGAGAGGTGTGTCTTACCCTGATACAAAACCAGTCTTTGTGATGCTTTAGATTGCCGCTCGGAGGATTCCTTGGGGATGGAATACTGCAAAGTTGCTCTGTACACATCTTGCAGGATAAGTACACCCTGCAAAAAATACCCACATACACATTAGAAAATGGTCTTGGGCAAAATTTTAAAGTCTTACATGAGCTGCAACTTTTGGACTCCAGTTCAGCCTCGAATGAGCCAGGAAAAGCTAATCCTACAGGTATGTCTGCCTTCAGGTCAACCTAGAATCTGTTCTCTGACTATCAGTGATGTGACAAACTAGCAGTGAGGGCAGGGCTGGGGAGGGAAGGTTTGAGCATTACACCTGTGTAAAAGCTCTTCCCTGAAATCCCAAAATAGGGCAGTACTGGTCAAAAGTCGCACGTCTCAACCTACAGAGGAAGGAGTGCCAACACCCTGGCTGGAGGAGGAACCGTGGTGCCGAGACTTTGTTGTTGTGGATGTTCGGGTGAGCACGTTTACTGTAGTGGTTGTTGTTGCTGATGCTGTTAAAAGCAGAGGTCCCGCAGGGTAGCCCTTATCAGACTTGCTCCTTGGATATTTTCACCTTTCATTGGGAATGGTATTACAGTGGCAACTAGTTTCACTGACTGTTGCAAGCATGCATCCTTGAATGTGCTCTCAGGGTACTCCAGAGGTAAAGCAGTGGGATATACTAAGACCACCTCTTGGATGCAAGAATTATACACTAAAGGAAAGCGGAAGGATGCACTATCTGACACAAAGAGGGAAGGTAAATACTGCATATAATTATGTAGAGAAGTAGATAGATATATACATAACACTTAAGCATTTCCTCGTTAAATCAAATCCAACAACATGAGTCTAGGGAGCTTTAGTTACCCCGTGGCAGAGGTGGCCTTCATTATGTATATCCCTGGCCATGCTCTAAGTGTTAATAAGCCACTGCCTTAGACAGCTGAGCAAAAAATCTAGTCTTAGGTTCACTGAATCCTAGGTCAGCTTAAACTACTAATGTGTTCACAATCACCCTTTAACATTCATACCATGAATAAAGGAAGGTCATGCTTACATAAATACAGTATCAAGGAACAAAAATGAGCAAGCGTAACTTTAAAAAATATATAAAAAAAATTAATGGAAAAAAAAAAACAGAAAAAAAATATATTGTGCACTCCAAGTGATGTAAGACTGAGGTTTAAAATACAAGTAAGGATGAGGGGCCATACTCTCATAACGCACATGTACAATAACTGGTCAAGGTCTAACATTAATAGTTCCTCACAGAAAGTGACACAAGTTATCTGACTCAACATTGGAAGCAAAATTACAAGAGGAACATAATGGCTATGATGGTATTGAGGAAGAGGTAAACCCAGTGTTACTGGCAGAGTTGGCTGGGCCGTGACCCCTTGGCCGCGGCCAGGGGTCCAGAGGCCCTGCCGGGGGAACTGCCGGGGGCCGGGCCGGGCCGGCGGGGATTCACCGCGATACCTGTTTGGCTTCCATCCACCGTGTGGCGTCATGTACCGTCGTAAACTCCACGAAGGCAAAGCCTCTTGATGCACCTAGACGCAAGAACACACACAAGCAAGTGTTAATAATGATGTTCTTAAAGAAGGCGTGAGGGACACTCAACGTGGCACCCTCAAATGGCCGTGAGTTGGCCCTGTGGCCACATCCAGCCACTCTATGCTCACCTCGCTGGCTCTGCTACCATTTAACAATAATTTACATGGCCTCTTCCAAGTCACAGGGGCCACAAAATACCAACACAAGTTATAAATACTGTATTGGTTGACAATACTTTAATAAACTCTCATTCAGCACACTGACACACAATACTCCTGCTGTGACATCATGGACAACCACACCTGTTGATGCCTCAGCCACACAATTCAATGCTCCCACTCACTCCAAGCACACAGTCACATATGAGCCCTCTAGGTGTTCAGGGACAGTTGTTTGTCCCCTACAGCTGCATCTCCGGTTCAATCTTACAAGGGGTGAAGGTACAGTGTGTAAGTAAACATTTATATAAACACACACAAACTGGATTTAAGGTTAAATGTTTCTCTTTACATATTCCTTTTTCCAAATTTTGTTGAAACTTTATGCACAGAGCTGGCATGCTTAAAAAATACATGTAATGAAAATCAACTAAATTTATTAATTATACTTTCACTATATAATATTCACCATTACTGAAACCAAATGTCAAATTCCTTAAGCAAGTACTAATAAAACATTAAGAGCAGCAATGTTATGTCCTATCCATTATTCTCTAGGTACTCACACCTTTAGAAGAAGAGAATAAAATAATGATGATAATAATGATTAAAAAAAAAAAAGTTGACAACACTGCTGATCTGCTGACCAAGTGTAGTCGCCTGGAAAAGTTTTTGGATTTAGTGCGCGCACATCTACAAACTCTGCTTTTCTCCCGTCCTTATATACTCCTCTTTGTTTTATTAGCATTTGTCTCTCTCTCTTTTCAGAGCTTGCGAACGTGTATGTGCGTGAGACCCTGTGACCTGGTACCCCTTTCAGCCAGCGAGATTAGCATGCGTGGACAGGAAAGAACATGGATAACAGAAATTGGGAACTAAAACATAAAAACTGAGGATTCTGGGAGTTTTAAGGCCCATGGGAATGTTCATTACCTGACTCCTTTTTCCTGACGAGGCGGATATCCTTTGGCATTAGGTTGCATGCTAGGATGTCTGCCCGGATCTGAAGAGGGAGAAAGTTGGATTTAGAGTAGTTTATGACATGATTTCCATAACAAAATATTTAGCAATAAATCTAAAAATTACATCAATAACAATAATAACAAGAATAATATAACAATAAAATGCGAACAGTAACTGGTAAGTGATAATGATATCAATATGCAGAAACTTTAACAACACTGAAGGTAATCAATCCTTTATTCGTCATTCCTAAAGGTCTTAAACCTCACGAAAAGTTAAAAATATGAGCGCAGAGACTCACATCATTCTCTGTGATGTGTTGTGCAAGTCCCCTGACCATGATAGTGTTGTTAGGTGGCTGCGACTTATAATCTGTCCTTTCATCTTCATAACTGCAATAAAGGAAAAAACAAATCTGTTAGAAA
>NW_020869604.1:108884-111384 GCF_003789085.1 Penaeus vannamei | reverse complement strand
ATACTCGTGTATGAAAGATAAAAATATACAACGCAATAAAAGAGACTATCCGCAAGTGGCATCAGGTCAATGTTGCCATATGTCGCGGACGCAATTTTCCCCGAGGTCAAAGAACCTTTTAATTTTACTGAGACTTTTTTATTTTTTATTTTTTGCTTGCGGAGAAATTCTTATGGGTTCTTACTCGCGCTCTTGCTTGGAAAATGAGGATATTAAGATGGTAGATATAGCATGGATTTTAATTGCAAGAAAGACTGAAAGGCGTGGTTGTGTGATGGCTAGAAAAATAAATGTATGTAAATAGATAGATAAAAAAAATAATGATAACTAAAAATCAAAGACGAAAACGGAAAGAAATAGGTACATAGATTGACCAAGACAAACGAAATGAAAATGAGAATGGAAAATAGATGAATAGATGAATAAAATGAAATGCAAAATAATGATGATGATAAAGTATAATAAACAACAACAACAACAACAACAACAAAAACAATAATAATAAAATAATAATAATAATAATAATAATATAATAATAATAATAATAATAAAAAAATAATAACAATAATAACAATAATAACAATTCAGACGAAAACGAAAACAAATAGGTACATAGACTGATCAAGACAAACAAAATGAAAGAGAATGAAAAGAAAGAGCATAAAACCTGGAAAATGAAACACAAATAAAAGTAAGAATGAAAAGCACAATCCCACATTTTGAGTTGCAATAACCCTAAAACCGACTTAAAACCCAAATGGCGAACCTGCAGAAGTCAGCTTTAAATCTACAATTTTTCTCTTGGTCTAATGAGGTCGGCCGCTCATATACGACATATGTGTTATGATATCCATTTATTTTATATTTTGCTTCCCTTTTATTATATATGTATGGTATATTTTCTATGTCTGAATTCACTATTCATATTTCTTTTTTCTCCCATTCAGCTGTTGGTTTCATATTATCCGCTAATACTATTGTAAATTAGTGTTACGAATTCGGTATATACCTCAATTTGCATTTTTATTTTATTGATATTATTATTATTATTTTTTTTTTGGGGGGGGGGTCGTATCCACGCTGTTTAATTTTACTTTGCTCATCCGCTCTATTTAATTCTCTTAAGATTATTATTTGGCAATCAACCTCTTTTAGGTATCTTATATTTCCCACTTCTTGCAAAACCGTTTCGTTAGTTTTTTTTTTTGTTTTTTTCATTTATTATCCTCCATTCCCTTCCTTCCTCCCATGGGACTGAACATTCCCTGTCTTATCAGAATTTGCCTTTCCTTCTCTTTCCATACAAGGCTACCACTGTCACCTCCCAAAAGACCCTCTTATTCTTTTCTCTTCTTTTCTGTCGTTCTCTCTAAAATTACCTGGGTGTAGTAGTGCCCAGCAAGATCCACAGGATACATGTATTCTATGGATCCTGGTGCTCCTTTCTGTTCAAGTTCAGTCGGTCACTAAACCACCGGTTACACAGAGAAAGGAGCCTACAGCTAAGTCCTGCTCTTGTCCAATTCTGATATCAAGTATATGTATTTTTTTATGCATGACGTAGGCATACTTTTTTACTTTTTATTTTCTTATGCGACACAGACCATTTTCTAAGGGAAAGGCTAGATCAGTAGCAACTGGGTGAGGTGTCTGATTCTATTTTGGAAAAAAAGCACATGGGGTTTACTTTGATGACGTCACAAATGTCACGGATGCTTCGTGAATGTGGTCGATCATTTTGGTCTCTTCAGTTTTCAAATAGAGCACAATAAGAAATGAAATTAAATTCTCTTTCTGTACGTGTTACTTGTGTTTATATTTGTGTTCTAAACTTCTGTTGTTGTGGCTTCGAAACGGGGAAGGTTGGATCAGTAACAACTGGAGATGTCATGGCGTCCCTCAGGGCTATTTTGATTGTTTAACGAAAATATAACCATTAAAATCATTATTTTCCATCCTTTTGGAAAAGGAGAGATCATATAATTGACCATATTCGCAAAGCATCCGTAGCTCCTGTGACGTCATCAAATAAACTCTTGTGCTTTTTCAAAAATAGAATCAGACGCATGACACCTCCTCGAGTTGCTACCGATCTGGCCCTTCCCGCTTGGAAACTCATTCAAATATATTCGAAAACTATATTTCAATAAATCTTGATTTTAGAACTGACAGGAAACTAGACAAAGCAAGGCTTTAATGTAAACTTCTGAAATATTAACTCGACGCCGCCATTCATGTAAATTAAGTTAGGCTCGAAATTAGGAATAGGTTAAATATTGTTTCTTTTAGCTACTGCATGTAAACGGCGATGGAGAGAAAAATATATTGTCTACGTTATATGAAGATTCGTAATGCCACCTACGTATACAGGCTATGTTGCCAAAAAAAAAGAAAAAAGAAAAAAAGATTAATATGCTTAATGTATAACCCCGTTTGCTCACTTTGACTCATTACTTTATTACCTTAATTAATACACACACTTCGCGGAAAATAAGCAAAG
>NW_020869604.1:59996-84996 GCF_003789085.1 Penaeus vannamei | reverse complement strand
CTCATGAAACCTCCTCTCACCTAGGGAACATTTCCGACTGGTGGACGGCCTGAGCAACAAGTACTGGGGTTGGGGGCTAGAAGACGATGAGTTCTACGCCAGGCTGAAGGAGGCCAAGCTCACCGTCCGACGCCCAGGGAATCTCACCACAGGGACCAAAGACACATTCAGGTAAGTGTTTCTCGGATTTTTAACGCTTGTGAGCCAGCGAGATGATATGATGCAGCATCTCTTATTGTTGGATTCAGCTTGTGCTCACTTGCTTTGGTGGATAAGACCCATCAGATTCTTTGGGTTGTCTGTATGTAAGAATAGGTATACATACCATTGTCAGTAAGCTGCCATGTTCAAGAATCACACATTGCATGTGCTTTCACTTCATATATCTAGCTTAGGTTCTAGCTTTATTTATTTATTGAAAGGATGAGGCTTGGGGGCAAAACCCCTGGGGAAGGAAGTGTTTTAGTTAATATGGTGATGCTTGAGGATTCTCAGAATGGTTAATGGTTAAAACAAAAAATTGTGCCCAATAACATAGGTCAACCAACATTATGATAGAGTATTATGGGGCAAAGGGTTAAAATGAGTTAATAATTAGGACAAAATATGTTAATTGCCAAAGGTTGTAGAGTGCTAGTGGTTAGTGTGGTAGTGAAAAGGGTAAAGAGGGAAGATTAAACAAAGTACAAAGGCTGTTCAGGACTGATACAGAGCCAGCCTTTCATAATTTCAGCACTACTCTTACACCTTAGAAAGTGGATAGAAGAAAGGGATGAAGAAGAGAAAGAAAAGGAAAGGGGGAGAAGAGAAGACTATGTAAAATTAGCTGAGGCGAGGGCTGAGGTCCGAGCCCTCAGTCTCCGTCTTCCAAGCCCCCACAACAACAAGCAAGGGACTGGGGGGATAGGTTCTGGTTCCTCACATTGGTTATATTACCCGTACGCTCCCCAGCCTAGTTTCAAAAGCTAGTTAGCAATGGGAAGCTTGATTAGCCTCTATTATAATTTTTATTTCTAGGCTCCTTCATTTAGCAAGAGAGAGGGAATGAATTTTCTAATAATCATGGACCAGAATAAAATATTTGCCTATAATATTCATCATTAGTCTCTTTGCAACATCTATTTTCTGTTATAAGGTCAATGGATGGTGTGTTAGAAATCAGTGCAAACTCTTTCCTTTCTTTCTTTCTTTCTTTCTTTTTTTTTTTTTTTTTTTTTTTTTTGCTGGTACTGTAACTCAGACTCAGGGATATGACAAATTTCTTTTAAAATCATGTAACTCTAGACCATGGCTTATCATTACAGGGTCAGATGATGAGGATGATTACAACTATAGATATGATTATTGTGATGGTTATAATTAAGGTGATAGTGATGATGGTGATAGTGATAGTGATGGTGGTGATAATGATAGTGGTGGTGATAGTGATGATGATCGTGATACTTATGGTGATGGTGATAATGAAGATGGTGACAGTCATGAAGGTGATGATAATGACAATGGCAGTGGACTGATGTGCAGTAGCTTTAATTTCTCTAATGATGCATTATCTCCATGCCAGGCACATTCATGACAGACGAGTTCGGAGGCGTGACATGATCAAGTGCTACAACCAGCAGGAGGTGACGCGGCGCAGAGACCGTCAGACTGGCCTATCGACCATCCGCTACCACATCCAGAGCAGAAAGGAGGTCAGTCTATGTTATTCTCAAAGTTTCTGGAGGGAACTCATGTTGTACGAAAGCAGGCAGGCAGGGTCCCAAACACTTAAAACTGCCCACTGTAGATTCTTGCTTTGGATAAAGGACGAATATTGTTTTATGCCCCCCCCCCTTCCTTTTTTTTTTATTTATTCATTTATTTATTTATTTTTAATAATTCCTTCTTGTGTGACTTTGCTGTGAAAAAAATGGATGAATACTGTGAAAAATCACCACTTGAAAAGATACAAGGAAAAGAATGAATGAATGTAATGAAAAAGAAAAGACAAAAGGTAGATTCTTTTAATGACTTATTATTATTAATGATATTATTATTATTTTCTTATAGCCAGTTCTAGTTCACTCAAAAGTAAGGCTAACAAATATTAGTAATGTAGGCTCATGGTTTTTATGTGTTATGTAATGTAAAATTGCCTTATTCGGGCGAGTTTTGTTGAATTCTCGAAAATAATTGGCCCTTTTTAAGAATTCTTTGCTTTAGGCATGGTGATGTTTGCAGCTATTCTGTTAATATCTCTACCATTTTATTTTATGAAGTGTGTTTCAGAAATTACTTCATTTTATACATTTGAGGCCTTAGTAGTGTTTGAGAAAGATATTAGATGTAATGACATGTAAATTGCATTTATATATATATATTTTTTTTTACATGGCGATCAGAAGTGGAGGAAAGGGCTGATATTGTGCTGTTATTTCCTCCTACATCTCTCAGATTTTTTTATGTTCACATGATATACGCCTTTTTTTTTCCAGCAGTTATGTATGTTTGTTTCCGAGGATGATCAAGAAGAAAAATATTACAAAACAGTATTCTACACTGAGTCTTCTGTTTACATTTCAGATGACGATCGAAGGCGCTCCGCTCACCATCCTCAATGTAATCCTGGAGTGCGACCGTAACGTGACCCCTTGGTGTGACTGCACAGAAAACGTAGGCAACACGAAGCCCCTACAACACAAATCAGAAAATCGAGATGATGTGATTGTGCCCAAACTGGACCGGAAAAAGCACATCAGTCACGATGGATAGGGCTGGAGAACTGGGGAAGGGAGGGGAGGGGGGGGGGGATAAGGAAGTATTAGGGCACTCTTGCATACTTGTTTCAGTAGCTTTGATAGTCTTCAACCGTCATCATTGTTTAGGACCACATCCGGGAATCATTAAAGTCAGCATTTCACTTCATTCAGCGCCATATATATGTTAGCCTTCATAGAGTGACATCTGGGGAAGGAGTCAGCCATTTTCCTCGATTTGTAAAGGTTGTTGCAATATAGTAGTGAGTAGATTTATATTATGATGTAAGTGTATTGTACATTTATTTTTATTTGTTACAGATATCCTTATTTAGTTGTTTACGTGGCAGGAATGTGAAAAGATTGTATATGAAAAGATTTTACGATGTAGAAATACTGTACTAAGCCTTGTGCAGAATTTAGAATTGTTTACCTATACACAGGTATGCAGGTAAGCAAAATATGGAAAGGAGAAAAAATCATTTCCAGCAGTCCTGTGCAGAAAAAGCTGAAACGGGAACTTTTGCTCTGTTTTCACTTGGTCTACTGAGATTATTGCACCCAGCAGTTGGCTGCTTGAACTAGTGAGAAAGCCTTTATATTTTGGGTCCATAAATTTGAATGTGAATTTGTAGGCTAAAATGAGTGGAAGGCTACTGTATGCATGCACAAATTCTCTCTATATGAAAAGTAAAGACCACAATATTGATCTTGTTCCACATACCCCTTGATTGATATCCTGCCACTTTCATGTTAATACCAGTTATCATGAGAAGTTCATTGTTCGTGACATTTGCGCTTCTAAGTTACTTTTGTTGATCATGCATAACCGTGATACCAAGTGTTGGCATTTTAACTTTCCAAGGATCAGATTAACCTTCCACACCAGATGAACTTGGCCGTTTTCAGATTTACATTCCAGTCATCAGGGTAACTCTCGAGACATGAGACAGATTATCCTGTTGTCAGATTTGCTGTCCTGTGGTCAGATAAGTATTCAGACATCTCATTACCTTTCCTATTGCCAGATTTAGGTTTACACAGTATGTCATTTTCGTCAAACTAAAACGTGTGGTGTAAAAGTTTCGGATTAACATGCATCAATTCACGTCATTTCCCTCACATTTACACTTGTTTGTGCGGATACATTTTTCTGATGATTGTCTCCCAGAAGTACTGTTGTGATACTGGCAATTTATGTGCACTGATCATACCGAGGGCTCATGCAGTTGAACTATATCATTTCAGTACTAGGGTCATTCTTTCTCACTGTATTCATATTATAGCTACCAGGGATTTTGCTCTTGTACTGATAACACAGTGACATCTACAGATGCATTATCATGTGAATGAAGTATTATGTAAATGAATTATCATCTGGTGGTCAATTTCAGAGGACATAGGCTTGGGTGTTATATGTATTATATACTTGTTTGTGTGTGTGTGCCTGTGCGTGTGTGTAAGAATGAGTACAGTAGCTAGGTTCATTACAGATAATTACACAAACTCCTAGCAGCACAACACGTACCAAACAACAATTACATATAACGCCTTTACAATATGCAGACAAGGACACAGATTAACAACTATGTACAAAATCACGAACAATCAAATTGACATTAATAAGCAAGGTTACTTACACTACGAAAACACATCCATTGCATGAAACGCCCACAACCAGAAATAAGCGACATACCACTCTAGTACAGACTCCCTCATACACACACACTTTCCACGCACCATTCGTGACTGGAATAGGTTCCCTTGACACACAGTACACAGACAGCAGACACCTTCCATAAACTTACACTACATCTCAAGCCTAAAACACCAAGGCTTCACTACCTTTACCCCTTTTCTATCCCCCAACAACCAACTCTTTACATAAGTGTGAGGTGTGCTAACTCTTAGCATCCTACACTTCAACCTATGGAGATTAAGATTTGTCTATCTCCATGTGTTAAACACAAAGCAATTTTATTGAGAAACTGTGAAGGTTAATGGTGAAACAAATAAATGTGCTAGACATCCAAAGTTATATAGCACACTGGGAAAATATTTTGGTGAAAAGGGTAAATGAGTTAAGGCTTAGTATGAGAGTGTTAAATGACAAAGGGAAATGATTGGGAAAAGGGAAAATGGTAAAGAAGGGGTGTAAATGATGTATGTCAGATGTTAATAAAGGAAAGGGTTAAGGGTGAAGGGTGATTGGATGGAATGGGCTGTATCTGTTGTTGGGGAAGCTATAGTAACATTGCTTTAAGGAAAAACTGGTAAAAGAGCCATTATGAAATAATCAATGGGAAATACAGGTAGAGACAGCTGTTGTAGTAGTAGCAGAAGAGTCTAGGGGATGAGATATGGGGACGGGAAGGAGGTGAAGTATCAGGAAGAGCGTCAGGAGGGGAGGAATCTGGAGGATGATACTGTTGCGCCAGAAGGGATTTACGCAAGTATCTAGGTGGGAGAGGCAAGGATAATGGAGAATGAAAAGGGAATGGTGTACATGGAGGAGGAAAGGAGAGGGGTTTGTTGGGAAAGAGTAGGAGGAAGAGGGGTAAAAGAAACTGAACTCAAAATGAAATAAGACACCAAAGTTCTTTCTATGTGGCATGAGGTTACCCTTTTCCCTCTTTTATAAAACAGAAATAGCAAGAGGATTGTTGTTGCATTACATAGCAAATGCAGAATGAAAAGGATACAGGTATTGTTGGATTAAACAAGGGCTTCAAATTTCTAGGGATTCAAAGTCTTCTGTGGGTTTTTGTAGCTATTATTATTTTTCTTTTATGAGAAACCAATTTTGATGTTAGAAAGAGGATTACCTGTTCAGTGATTGTCTTAACTTTGGCCATGGTTAGTGTACATGCGATTTTGAGTGTGTCCTCTTTGAAACGTGTTTGTATAGGCGAGGATGTGTTAGTTGTATTAGTATTGTTCCTGAACCTTGTTTTTATTACATATTTGTAGACATTTTGCTCATTTTTAGCCCGAGAGTTGATACCCACTGATTGATTTTCTTCTGTTTTGGGGGATCAATTATAACCTTTATATTTATGCACCAAGCCAGGGCTTTGAATGTTATAAAGAATGATTCAGCTTTTAAAGGTACTTTATGGGAAGAATAATGTTTTAATAGACACTGATAATCATATTGTCAAGTGGTTATGGTCATACTGTGAAAAAATTTGCTTTCTTATTTCTTCTTTGTTGGTGAATAGGAAGTAGATGATGATTGCACTTACGATACATGAACTATGGCTTCATTTTTAAGAGACAACCAAATACATACACAAATTCAAAGTTTCAATGGCATATTTTCCCCCTTGGCAGTTGACTGTTACTTTTGTTGCTATGTATAACATTACAAGAAGAGGTAATGTATATTTTGGTGTACAAGGCCTAGTGTAGTGTATTGCAAATGATTATTAAGGGGAATGTGAAGAGAATGTTGTTAGTAGTTTTTTTCTTTTTACATACATATAAGGAACACTGATACTTACTTAACTTACTTGTATAGAAAGAAGAAAAAATATTAAATGCACAAAATTACCCATTTAGATGTTAAGTATCATCCACTTTTAGAATATATTTATTGAGAAGAGACTTAAACAGAGGACCCATGTTTGGTATTGCACAAAGAAATGCATTTAATTATATTACATATATGGTATATGTTTAACATGTGAACATTTTCACTGAATTCTGTAACCAGCTTCAACTTTTGAGTGCTATGTCCTAAGCAGCATCATAGCAACAAGGCCTTTCTCTCTACCCAATTCTAGCAGTGCACTAGACCTAAATCACCTATCACCTTAAGCTAACACACTGGCATGGAAAACTTGTTGATCGTGGGAGATTTCTAATTATTTTTTACATGTCCTGTCGTATCTCCCGAGGATTTAGGTCCAGACGCTCCCAATATTCACTGAGGCTGCATTCTCATTAACTTGTATTCAGAGAGCTAGAAAAAGAGTTTCTCACCATTATAGTAGTCTTTAAGCCTTTCATTAAAGAAATCAGTGTATATTAAATATTTTCAGGCACGCATAGCTGAATATATAGGTTTTAAGTCAATTTGATAGCAATTTCTTTTTGTTATTCTGAAGTTCAGGAATATTGATGAATGATAAATATTTCAAAAGGACACTTTAGGATGTAAAGAAAGCACTGTTTGATGTGAAGTAGGAAGATGGAGGGAATTTTTACAATAGTGTAACAGAGCAGTGTATAAAAAAGGAAATAACTGTATACAACACACAGTCTCAGCATGAACACGTAATAAGTTAGTGTTCCCTTCTCGGAAAAGTATCTAAGTAAAGAAAGATTCAGACCAACTATTTTACGTGGTTTCAGAAGTATAATAAAAATTTATCATCCTTCATTCTGTGTGCTGTATATGATTATTTCTCTCAATTAGAATATGGAAATAATTTGAAATTAACTGTTTGTCATTATTGCTTGTTTTTTTTTTTTCTTTTCTTTTTTGCTTGATAATAATGGATAGTGAACCAATTAACAGTATTGTTATTAATTACCATAATAATCATAATGTACATATTTATTTAAGTATCATGAATTTTATTGATAATCCCTTACTTTCGCTGTCATTCTACTAATGATAATAGTACAAGGAAGGAGTGCACAGGAATCTCCTTTCATCTCTCACATTAATTAATAGCAGGTTATTCTATATGCAGGTGTTTAGATTAATGCCTAATGATTGTAATTCAGATGAGTAGCAATTGGTAATCACTTTGGGCAAAAATATGTAAGGTATTGTCAGAAAGGTGAGAAAATACTTCAGGCATATGATGGGCTCGCGTGTTTTTATGTTTTTACGGATGTTTGTTTTTTAGGGAAGATAAAATTCCTTCCACGATGAACTGTGTTTTATGATTTATTGGTAATGTGTACTAAAATGTGTTTGTCCGTATGGAAAGAAAACCCTGCAGACAAATGAGGATAAATTTTCGGTTATACAAGGTGTATTTCTGTGTGATTTTCAGGAAAGGGGGAAAATTTTATTTGTATAACTGCAGTTTATGAGACTGAGGAAACTTGGCAGCAAGAGTTCCATACAAACACATGCACATGTACACTCATCCATATGCAGACAGACAGACAGACAGACAGACAGACAGACAGACAGACAGACAGACAGACAGACAGACAGACAGACAGACAGACAGACAGACAGACAGACAGACAGACAGACAGACAGACAGAGACAGACAGACAGACAGACAGACAGACAGACAGTGACAGTGACACACACACACTCACGTGCACACTAATGTACACACAGAGACAGGAAGCATTCAGACCAAGACAAGCATGCACCCAGAGAGAGACACACAGTTATCATTCAACCATTGACCTGGCTAATAACTCAGGATTTTTGTTTTGAAATCAACTCTTGGCTGTCTGTCATTATTGTGATTATTGTTGTTATTTTTGTTTTAAAGTGTTTGAAGAAAAGGTGCTTCTAAACTAAATATGTTTCCTGAATGAACTTGCCAAAGGAATAATATGAGTTTCTCTAACCATGCAAGTATATCTATATATATATCTATACATAACTATCAATCAGAATATATCTACAATGTATAGTAGATATATCTATCTTTATCTGTAGACATGCAATCACATGCATACACATCAATATCAATTTATATCTGCAATTTTTAATACTTACATATATCTATATCCATCTATCTTCTATCTATATATACATATCATATCACATATATAATATCAATCTATCCTTCTTTGCAGTATATACTATACAACTAGCCTTTTGCTGTTGCGTCTTATTGGTCGTGTGCCTGCATGCCACTGGGATAAGAGGAGCTTCCCACACAATATTTGTGTTGTTACCAGCCCTCACTTACAATGCAAATTATATATGAAAATGTCAGAGCAAATTCATCTAAGAAACCAAGATATTTGGCACAAGCTTGAGAGAGCCTCAATATTTTAATAATCTCCCTCGGATATCTTTTTGTACCCATCACCCCCCAATCCCATGCTCGTTGTTAACGTGAGGAGTTGGCATAGGAGATGGGGACTGGACCAAATGTTGGGGATAATCCTTATCATGGGGCTCAGCCCTCGACTTAACCAATTTTGTATGGTCTTTTCCTCTCCCCCTTTCCTTTATCTTTTCTTTAATCCCTTCTGTCATCTTCCTTAGCTTGCTAAAATGATGAAAGGCAGGCTTTGTGTCAGACTTGAATGGCCTAGCTCTTGCTCCCACCAGACCCCACCCCCCCATTGTCCGTATGCACCATCTCCATTTCTTTCCCCATTGCCCTCAACGCTCCCACCTGGATGCTCACGTGACTTCTGTTGCAACATTATCAGTCTCCTGAACCTTCCCCTTGTGAGATTTATGATACTTCACCACCTTCCCCAATTCCCATATCTTATTCCCGTTTTTCCTCCTACTTTTCCCCAACCCATTTCTATCCTTATTACCCAGTGACTTCTTCATAATGTTTCTTTTGCAGTGTTCTCCATGTTCTCCCAGGACACAGATGCACTTCATTTGTTCTAATTGTCCTACGCCCTTAACCCTTCCCCTATTTACTAATCTCGCCTGCTGGATTCCCTCCACCTCTTTATACTATTTAATATCATAATATCCTATAGCGCTCTACAACCTTTAATCTATAACTTACTTTTACCCCTTTCGCAAATCTATAGCTTTTACCATTTTCGCTAACTTATTACTTACTTTTACCCCTTTGGCTTATTACTTACTTTTACGCTTTTCGCCATAGTACGGGGGGCTTGGCTCGTGGATTTATTGAGGAAGGTAGATTGGTGATCCCCTAGAGATCCCCATCTCCCCAGAAGGCAAGGGAGTAATAGTGGAGAGCTTAGACCTTGTCTGTCTGCCGTCTCTCTCTCTCTCCGTCTGTGTAACGAGATGTCACCTTTTTATGCGGCGGTTCCCTAAGAGGCAGGTGCTTGCTTCCGTCCGCCAGTGTCCGAAGTGAAAGCAGTGCGGACACCTTCAGGGAGGTAGCAGCTGGGGATATAAGTATGAATCAATTGTTTAACATTGATTACATCGCTCGGCCACCCAACGCATAAGGCTTTTTCCCATGCGCCGTCTGCAATACCTGAAACTGCAATTGTTGCGACAGGAGAGAGGTTCTGCTAGGCATCTCCTGGTGATTCTTGGCGATCCGATGGAAACTAAGGTCGCCGTGAGGTAGAGTAGAGGTGTGACGGAGGTAGAGGAGAGATGCAACATTCAAATGCCAAGAGGGCAGCATCGTCTTCAAAGGCTGAAATATAAGTGTACCAGGTGAGTAATATGATTTGTTAATCATATTCCGATGTCACAAAATATGAGAGCATAATAACATCACAAGAAGTGTAAAACATCACATAAAGGGGCGATAATCATTTATGATCTATTAGGATTAGGGAGTTATATGTCAGGCTACATAAAGTATGGCTTCTGAAGTGCATCGTCATTATCTGCAATAAAATGGACTTCATCAGTGTTACATATTACTCATACTTGACCGAAACGGGAGGCATTTTCGCTTTCGCTGACTACCGTGAGTCGGACTTCAAAATAAATAAGGTGTGTTATTATGTAAGCCTATTTGAAGCGCGGGTCAACTTTTTTTGACAGTGTCATTTGTAGCGGCGTCGACACACATTTACAATAAATAAATACAATCATTTTATTTTTCATTTTATCTTTCTCCTGGTACCTCGCTTCCTTGTTGTATTTCTTGGCTATTGACCAACGACATATGGCCATGTTAACACGGCCAGACGAGATCATTAAGCCAATGGATCGTGTTTATTATTTCAGTCTAGAAAAGGTCATGAAGTTTTGTCTCCCTTAAAAAAGTGATTACTTTATGGACTGTTGTTTCATCAAGCCTCTTAATTAAAAGGATTATCCAGTGTTACTAGTTGATCAAGAGGTTGGTGTCCCTTTTGAAAGTCGCACTGCTCGTCAACTAGTAAATTATTGGATTTAAAGAAATGCAGGAGATGACTGTTTACAATTCGCTCCATAAACAACTTGCCAACGCAATATGGGAATGAAGTGGGCGAAGATCCAAGAGTCTGGACAGGTCTGGCTTTTCCTAATTTTATTGTACACTTCTAGCAATTTAATCATGGCTCCATGATTAAAATGCTTTATCATCTCACAGCGAATCTCCTCATCGGGGCCGAGGGAACGTTCCTCTACAGGCTTCTACGGCTCGGACAAGCTCATCCATTGTTAGGTCTTTATTGTAATCCATGTCATCTGTGGCAAAGTGTATTGGTTACAGCTGAGCCGCTTCCTTGGTGCTCAGGAATGCGGGAGGGTAATTGTCTGAGCTGCTTGTATATGAGAGATGCCTGCCGAGTACATTGGCTGTCTCTAGGTAAAGCAAGTTTGTTTCCCCCATGGATGACGTTCAAAGTTCAAGGACTTTGACAGTTCGCGAAAACTACGTTTTATGGAGTTTGTAAGTGCCTTGTCCGAGGTGTCTAGGTAAAGCAAGTTTGTTTCCCCCATGGATGACGTTCAAAGTGATCAGATTGTGATCTGGTATCCTCCTCCTTGCCATGCTGCTGTCGATAGACTGATTGAGCAAATTGTTTAATTGCATTATCTGATTTGATTCATAATTCCTTACCCGTTTCCCTTAATCGTGCGATTTCTTTATCTTTAGTCCCGATTGTACCAATTATTCTATGAATTTGCATTCAGTTATTTGTTCTGATGAAAAGATATATATTGACGATGTCAGATGTTGCAGCATTCGCCAAATTAAACACCAGAGCAACGTTTAGAACAAATATGGTATATTGGTGATGTTAATGTCGTGATACTGAAACTTCTTTGGAGTGAATATTATGAAGTGTATATTTCTATTTATCTGTTAACCTTTCAAATTTATTTATCTTTATACTAATACTAATACATCAATCGATGAAAATACATTTAAAGGAATAAAATGACATCACCTATACAATATGACTATAATCGTTTTCTGTGATTGCGGTTCTGATATCACAGAAAACGAATTCATGGAGGACTTGTATATACCTGCTACCACAGAATTTTCTATTTACATTGCATAGTGACATCCTGATTACCTATTTTTTTTTTTAAATCGGGGTACCGAAAAGTACCAGATTAGCACAAAAAATACTAAACCCCGTAAACCTCAAATTGCTTCATTCAGTGTTTATATCGACCCGCAGTATAGGGCTGAAAGGCCCTATACTGCGGGTCGATACAAACATACTGGGGCATAATAATGGCTATACAACACTTAATCAAAAACATGACCGAGTGCAAAAAAATTCACTGATGAACACTAGACCTGCTTTACTAACACTTCAATTAGTACGCAATACTTCGCAAGACAAACAGCTGTGTGGAATTCATGACGAAGAGATCGCAACAGGAACAACGAAGGGAAGAACAAGAAAACACACGAATATGCCAATATTTATATTCGTGTATTTTCTTGTTCTTCCCTTCGTTGGTCCTCATAGGAAGACAAGAGATTTCAATGCGTGGCTACAATGCATCTTCCTCGTTCCTTCCCACATATCCGTCCTTTGTGTGTTTCTTTATCACATATGTGTGTCCTAGGCTATTCGAGTCTGTTGCAATGCTGCCATTTTGGTAGGAAATTATCTCCTTGTGTAACGCAAGAAGAAAGAAGAAAGTGGTACAGCCAGCAACAAAAGCGGTGACGCCTCACCAGTCCTGGGCTCGGTGAGATCATGCCCTTCTTGCCCTGAAAGGAGGCCCGCGTTCAAACAACTAGGGCATAGTTAGGATAGTTCGAATGTGAGGTGGGGGGAAAGTACGGAAATCAGGCGAAGTACAAACAAAAAAGACTGAAATAGAGAGAGAGAGAGAGAGAGAGAGAGAGAGAGAGAGAGAGAGAGAGAGAGAGAGAGAGAGAGAGAGAGAGAGAGAGAGAGAGAGAGAGAGAGAGAGAGAGAGAGAGAGAGAGAGAGAGAGAGAGAGAGAGAGAGAGAGAGAGAGAGAGAGAGAGAGATCGCTTTTATTCCTGTTTAGTTGTTAATTTGGTGGATATATTGGAAACCTGCCCTAAGAAGTAAATTATCGTTTATCATTTCGAAAATTATTATCAAGAAATCCTATCACATCGTTTTATTTCAATTCCTTATATCCTTCATTCATATATGAGGGATGTATATTATCCTAAACAGCTACTCTCTGACTTCTCAGTCTTATATCACCTGGATCCACTATTTGGTTAATGGTAGTTAGAGTATCGAAATAACCACATTTTGGTTAGGTTTTATTAAACTTCTTATTTTCTCATCCATGTACGAACTGATAGAGCCCAAGAGAAAAGAAAATGGTTGATACCTATTCGTTGTTGGCAGGAAAGTCCCATATTTTTTTCTTTAAGATTTGTTTTTATGTGGAATAATTATTTACTATCCGAACATACTCGAATCCACGAATGGTAATACCTGATCTTATTAATGTCAATTTCTCTTTCCATGCCTCCATCTCTATATTCATTCATTTAATCCATATCTAGACATATCTATATGCTACAAGACCATTTTTAAAGAGAACAAACCCAATGACAAGATTTCCCTTGCGAGAGAACGTCAAAAAGGAACAGAAAAGGAGTATTCTTACGGTACAGTTCTTGATGACCCAATCACTCATTCACCGCATTCTGTAACTGACCACTAATTGTTCCAGAAGGGGCTGTGGTGTTCGATGGCGGAAGTGGCGTGAATCTCAAGTGGCCATCTTTGTTTGATTAGTGTGAAAGAAAAGTGATTGTGTTTTTACTGAATGTGGCTAATTCTATCTATCTATTTATCTATTTATCTATTTATCTATTTATCTATCTATCTATCTATATTTACTGATTAGCATCAAACAAGGTTATAGGGAACACGTGGCATATTCTACATGCTTTCAAAATTAGCCGTGAAAAACAGACATTTGTGAATGTTGAGACTGAATAGTATCATCATATTACTACATGTTATTACACTACGTGATGTAGAAGTATACTCAAGGTATCCTCGGACGTACTGTAGTTGTGGAATGCGTACAACGTGCAGAAAAAGGCAAGTGCGCAGTAATGCGCTCCTAAATTTATGCGTACACGAACCTACTTGTATTTAAATGTGTGTTTATAATTGAAAATATGTATACATGGTATATTCCCACACAAACCTATATAAACGAATATATAACCATACAAATATGCATCTAATCCTCCCATAGTTACCAAGATCTATCTGTGAACGAACTTTGATAAAGAACATTCTTGACTTGCAAATGGCGGTGCTACTTTATATATATTTATTCAGAAAAATGCATCGATTTGGAATCTTAGTTTTCCATGTCTGATCTGCGTTTTTTTGTAGCATATTTCGCATTAATATCCACATTGAATGTTGGGTTGAAATCGCCTGTTGTCTTGCATAATGCAGAAAACAATCATTCACGTACATGTGTAAATATGAATGAACAATTTCGGAAAACGTTCCTGCAATATTGTTTTTTTTTTATATCTCAATACTCATAAGAAATAACTTTATACGCTTTTGTAACCAAAGACTATACACAAAATATTTTTTAGGATACAAACCGGTAACAGATTTTTCCTTTACAAAATTCATTGAAAAAACTATAGTTCAAGCAAATCTTAACGAAATCTTAAAAAAAAAAAATGAGTTAGATGGGAGAAAATAGTTAATGAAAATATACAAATAAGATAAGAATATTAAGGATAATAATGATACCGATAATAATTACAGTATAACAACACTAATACCCAAAACGATATTAAAAATAAAGACAGCAAAACATTGACGTGATGACAGCAGTACACTGAATTATATACTGGATTCTGCAAAGGTCATGTTACAATACACTAAGTTTTAGCAAATTTTACAAATATATACGAGACTTGTAGAAATTAATTTATGGGAGTTCCGTTTGCGAAATATGATAACCGACTTTCTTCTGCATTAGTCATCCTTCTTTCTTTCTTTGACGCGCCATTTTTCCATTCCAGTGGCATCGTGTTTTGTCTAATAATAATGATGAAAGTCTCTGAACTGTTTTCTCCTTGAATATTACACGAACTCGATCTATTTGTATACAGATTAAATTAAACCCGAGTTATCTGCATAAATATAACAAAGGATGAAATTATTTCACAAGGAAAAATCAAAACACTTTCCTTTTCCCGTAATGTTTGTTTTTCGTTTTCTTTGCATTGCCTTCTATGTTGCGCAAATGTCATAACGATTTCGTATGAGGCAAAAAACCTGACATTAAAAGTGACAAAACTCGATATAACGACGTAAAATTTCACCCGGCTTAACCTCACGGAAAACCCGACCCTATTGACGCCAGTAGAAAATTCTTATTCCTTTATTCGTGTTCACTGTATTTATTTTTGTATTTGTTCCCACTGTATTCATTTCTTTATTTCTTCTCGCTGACATTACATGACGGCAGAAAAATCTTATTTATTTCTGTAATTCTTCTCAATGGCCGTTTTTAACCAGTGAGAGGCTGGTGTTAATTTTAATACTGGTAAATTGTACACACAGCCATTCATCTATACTTTATTAGTAGTATTATATACTTTAATATCCATCCGGAGTTTACACATGGAACTAATGAATTTTCTTGCATTAAAAATCACAAAACTAGCTTTTATAGAATGGAATGTGAAACAACTGAAGAACCCGCAGACTTTGATGACAAAATATGTATTTTTATACTCTAAAGAGAGAGAGAGTCAGAGAGAGAGAGAGAAGAGAGAGGGAGAGAGATTACATTGGCAAAATCGAAATGGATATTAAAGTAAAAATCAAAAACCATTCATCTCTCTCTCTTCTCTTGAGTAAGCTATAGAACGATGCATCACTATGTAAAAATACAGATACACTACCTAATAGGCCTATATATATACACATGTGCCAGTGTGCATGATTCCAGGAATCTGACGTAGATTGTGTCGTAGAAAATACTTATTAATATGTGTGTGTGTGGGTGTGTGTGTGTGTGTGTGTGTGTGTGTGTGTGTATGTGTGTGTGTGTGTGTGTGTGTGTGTGTGTGTGTGTGTGATATCTAAAAGCAATATTAACAATGATCAGCTGATTTTAACAAAATGCGCCTTGCCTCTCACCCTGTCCAAGGCGGTGGCCGATACTGCCTGCCGCGCTAATCAGCACCTATTTGGTCCAGAGAGAGGAGAGAAAGAGATAAAGAGGGAGAGAGAGAGAGAGAAAGAGTGAGAGAGAGAAAGAGTGAGAGAGAGAAGAGTGAGAGAGGAAGAGGAGAAGAGAGAGAGAGAGAGAGAGAGAGAGAGAGAGTGAGAGAGAGAGAGAGAGAGAGAGAGAGAGAGAGAGAGAGAGAGAAGAGAGAGAGAGAAGAGAAAAAGAGAGAGAAAAGAGAGAAAAGAGAAAGAGAGAAAAGAGAAAAGAGAGAGAGAAGAGAAAAAGAGAGAGAAAAGAGAAAGAGAGAAGAGATAGAGAGAGTAGAGAGAGAGAGAGAGAATAGAGAGAGATAGAGAGAGAGATAGAGAGAGAGATAGTGAGAAGAGATAGTGAGAGAGAGAGAGAGAGAGAGAGAGAGAAGAGAGAGAGAGAGGAGAGAGAGAGAGAAGAGAGAGAGAAGAGAAAGAGAGAGAGAGAGAGAGAGAGAGGATAGAGAAATAAAGATAGCATTATGCCACAATTAAGGGGAAAAGATCGCGAAAAAAAAACTGTCAGTCCCTCGGTGCATAGCGAGGTGAAGGCAAGGTTTTCCGGGGATGACAATGCCTATGACGTCACGTGGCGTATACCGAAAGCAGGGGGGGGGGGGGTAGAGATGGTAGGGTGGCAAGGAGATTATAGAAAATGGTAACAAATGATTTGATAATGGGTGGGTGGCGGCGAGCGGTAATACCTCGCCAGCTCGGTCATAAAACCCGTAGTCCACGATATTTAATGAAAAGAGGACATGAAAACCTAACCAGAAAGTAGACGTAAAAGGGAAGTAAAAGTAAAGCTGAGTCAGTTATAAAAAACAGCGAGTAAAATCATATGAAATATCTCCTAAGATATAAAAGAAAAAAAAAAGCAAAAGAAATAAAAAAGAATTAAAACACTAAAATGGCCGATTATACTGCTTATGTTTGAGGCTAATCACTGACAGACACGCTTGAAAAACATGTGTCTAATTCAAGCGTCTTAAAAACAGCATGCAACGTAAAATAATAAATATATGGATAACAAAACTGAAGGAATATCCTTAGTTGGGAAATGTTAAGAACTCCATGTCTCAGACTCTCAGAGCATACTGATTTCTTTCCTCGTTGTCTTGTAAGTCTCAGTCAAGCATGTTTCGAATCCCGCTTCGAACCTTCGCTTAATACCACACTCTTTGTATGGGACAAGGGAGATTCGAAGCTTCGTTTCACTAAAGGACTTTTGTCAGCCACTTGTTCCATGTGTGCATTCAGGATCTCATAAGTCGGTAAGTGTCTGACTCAGATATATGAATATGAATAAAAGTCTTAATAAAAGAACTATAAAAATGATAAAATAATAAAAAAATGGGCTGTGAATAGTTTGTTTAGGCCAAGAGAGTCATGTGAGGGCATGTCGTTTTGTAGTCGAATGCTGCAATGAGGCGGGTTCTTCATTTGACACGTGTGCGTACGTGTGTGTATGTGTGTGTGAGGAAGGAGGAGGGGAGGAGGAGGAGAGGAGGGAGGAGGGAGAGGAGAAGAGAGAGATAAGAGATAAGAGATAGAGATAGAGATAGATAGAAGATAGATAGAGAGAGAGAGAGAGAGAGAGAGAGAGAGAGAGAGAGAGAGAGAGAGAGAGAGAGAGAGAGAGAGAGATTAGCCTTTGTGTGTGTCTCCGTGTGAGTGTGCGCGAAAAATATGCTCTGTAGCTAATAGTCATTACTAGTTCATATTCACAATCTCTAGTGTCATTTCAAGTAGCGTAAAACATAATCATTATTTTCTTAACATTCGTCTATGTCTTCTTCCCTTTTAGATAAACTTCTCCCTTAATTAAATTCCATTTTACGCAAAGTGTGAATTATGTTGTATTTATGCTTGATAGATTCAGTAAGTAGTTAAGAATCACTCCCTTATGAATCGCCGCGTAGGATTCGATCAAATCTAATTTAGTAAAGAAGTTGCTTGTGAAGTCAAGCTTAGTTACTTTTGAACACAATTACAGATAGAAATGGGTCACTTTAACTCCTCGGAAAAAATACTATGTCAAGACACAGGACTTATCTTTGCGTATATGTATATATATGTATATGTATATATATTGTGTATATGTGTATTATACACATACATACACACAGGTATATGTATATATCTATACGTATATATATGTATATATATGTTTGTGTGTATGCGTGTATGTATGTGTATATATACATATATTATATATATGTATATATATATATATATATATATATATATATATATATATATATATATATTATATATATACACACACATATGTATGTTTATATCTATATGTAAATGTTTTTTTTTTTTCTAATTGACTTTGATGTATTTTCCTTCAATCTGTTATCTCTTTTCTCATATTTTCAAATGAAATTCAATTTTAATAAACAATCTTTCTGTGGCATCATTAATTCTCAATGTTTGCATAATTTTCATTTTTAATCAGCTATAGCATTACTTTTATTCATTTATATATTTTTTTTAATGAAATTCGGTCATGATTGATGCTTTTATTCTTATTATGTTTTTTATTAGATTACTGTTTTTCTCTAATTCCTTTTCTTTTCTTTCATATTTCAATGAAGTATTCTCATTTTCGTGATATATTCTCACTGCCATGTCCAGGAGGCACTAGTTATATATTATATATGTGTCTGCTTGAGCATATATTCATTTAGATATGTAAGTATTTCTATTCATGTATGCATATAAGTACTAAAGTATATATATCTAATGTGTATGTACTTACACTTTTATTGATATATGTACACACACACACACACACATATATATAGCTTATTGAATATTCTTACTGGGGTTGTTTGTTAAATCAAAGAGAAGGTATATTTGAACATTTATTTTAAAATCTTTTTCTTTGAAAGGGCAGATATATAAAACCCTCTTATTAGTTTCTAGATAATAAATACAAAGTCATGATTTGCACTAAACCATGAACAATAAATACATTTTGCTGGATAAGAAAAAACAGAGAGAGAGAAATAAAGTCATACATAATTAAAATTACAAGAAAAACATACACAAGGGAAATAAAGTAAACCCTAATGGTAATGAGACTAGATTTTTTCGTTTTCCGAATATATATATATATATATAAAACACATAAACCTAAGAAATTCTTAATAAAAAAAAAAAAAAAATCCCCACCAGACAACCCCTTCATATTTCGCGGGGATTGGGGGGGTGGGGGTGGGGGGGTGAGACGACCTGGGGGGGGGGGTAGGGGAGGTGCTTCTCCTACCCTCCTTCCCTCCTTCGCCCTTCCTCCTTCCTGAACCCGCTCGCCCGACCAGAGTATGTGGCTTGGGCCTCTGGGCACGCGAGGGGGGAGGGGGGAAGGAGGGGGGGGGGGAGGAAAGTCCATACAAGTGGCACCCAAAATGAAAAGACGTTAACACGGTACCAAAAAAGGGGGGAAAATGAAAAAAAAAAAAAAAAAAAAAAACAATGGGGGAACGCAAAATAAAATAAATGATGACTTTTTGTACTACAAGTCTGCTATTTATATGTGTAATAAATAAATCTATATTTGAAGTTATTCATTAATGTACATAAGTGTTCATATGAGGACTATTTGATCGAGAGAACGACTTTCTAAAAAAAATAAGAAAAGGGATGAACTTCTTCGAAATGGGATGAGGCGAACAATAAATAAATAAGAATTTCCTTCCTAACCTTCCTAACGAGACGAAACAAACAAACAAACTTTACTTCCTCACAAAGACACTCAAGTACTTCTTTTTCGAACGCATTTCATATATATATATATCTTATTTTTTTTTTTATTTCTTTGTTTACAGAAATGCTCGACTCAAAAGCTCACTCGCCACCGACACTCACGACGCCAAGACGCAGCATACCTCAGCATACCTCATGGAAATGGCCCGAGTGAAGGCGTCTAAGTACATGTCCCTTGCCGAAACACCAAGACTTTTTTTAATTAGCTTTTTCCTTTTTTTAAAGTTATCATTACTTCCTACATTTACATGTTTGCCATCCTGCTTTGATATGGGCTGCATACTTAAAGACATACATATATGTGTATATACATACGTATACATATATACATATATATATAATGTATGCAGCGGTTGGTCCTAGCTAAGCAGGGCGCCCTCGACCCACGGCTCTGCGTCAGGGGGCGGCGAGAGCGAGGGCGTGGGCGCCAGCCGACTCGCCGACGCCCACCGCCTGCCTCGGCCCTCGTCGTCGGCCGACAGCGGCCGCGGGCGGGCGCCCCTCGGTGGCTCCGACGCCCGCTGCTTCCGGCTGAGCGGACAGGATTCACGTGAACTTGTGAGCTGCTGGAATGGTCTTCGTTATCATTACTTGTTTCTCCTCCTCTTCCTGGCATGATAACCTCAGAGACTAAGGCCCGGCGTCCCGAGCGGCCGACGGCGGCGCGGCGGAGGACTCGGCTCAGGAGCGATATGTTTCGGCCGCAGAGGGCGCGGCGCCCAGTCCTCCGCGAGGCCCCGCGTCGGGCGCCGGAACGGCGGCGGGGTGACGATGCTTCGGAGGGGCGCCGCGCCCGGGGGCCGCCGCGCCCTCGGCCCTTCATCCTAAGCTATTTTAACTTTGTGTGAAAAAGATTCCTCTTTTTGCGAGACATGATGAGGGAGACGTATCACATTTTAACTTTTCAGAAACAGTAAAAGGCTCCTGATAAGGCAATGTAGTATTTTCTCCTCACGTACACATGGGATACAGGAAAACTAGCATTTATAACAACGAATCACTAGTGTTAAACCAACTAGTTAAGGCAAAGGTACACATTTACTGTACTAATACTGCACTATCATCTTAACTGCCCGCCCTTCCCGAAGAACTGCCCAAGACGCTTCGGAACAGCTGCCTTCTCGGAGACGCCTCCCGCGGCGGCGCCTTCCTCCTCAAGAGCTTCCTTCGCGGGGCGCTGCGCTCCTCCCGACGGCGGCCGAGGGCGTCTCGCGCCCCGCCGCGTCGCTCCTTGGCGCGTTCGACTCCTCGCACGGAGGGCTTGGCGCCGCCTTCGCGCTCTTTCTTTCGTCCAGTTTTCACCTTTTTCTTGAGACAGCAAGAGAAGTTTTCTGACTTTAGTTTTTCACAACCTTCAGTGTTATTATTAAAATAATCGTTGGTCATTGGGCACACTCCCTTTCTCTCTCTCTCTTTTTCTCTTTCTCTCCCTCTCTCTCAAACAACGATGCGCTGGAAGTACAGAGGGTCTTCACCACTGTGCGATCTGCGCCCTCGGGAGGCCGCCCTCGGGAGGCCGCGCCCGCCCTCGCCCGACCAACACTCGTCCGCGTTGTATGTTCCACCGACACGTGCGATGCACTCGCCACATGGGACCCTGATTTTGATTATATAAATGACATGTACAGACTAAGACCCACTGAGTTCAGCGCGCGGGCGCTTCGCGGCCGAGTCCGCCTCCGCCGCGGGCGCGCACGCGCGTCTTTTCGAGGAGTTCACTTGGACTTTCTCGGGCTCGCCCGCCGCCGCGGCCGCGACGCCGCCGCCGGCAGCGCCTCCTCCTCCTCCTCGCTCGTCCCAGGCACCTCCGCCACGTCCTGTGGCGTCCGCGGCGGCCGCCCGCGCCCGTGCGGGCGTGGGCGGGGGGCGGCGGGCAGGGCCGACGGGCCGCGCGGGGGCAGCGGCGAGCTCGCTATCGTCTCTCTCTGCAAAGGAGAGAGGGTGCTTCTCGCCGCCCGCGCCCGCCGCCCCCTCCCTCCTCCAGGGGCTGCCGCACGAGCAGCCTCTCCTGCCGAAGGGCGCGCGCGCGCTCTCGTCCTCGGTGAGCGCCGCGCAGAAGCCCCCCCGCGCCCTGTCGCGCGCCGGGGGCTCCAGGGGGCCCTGCAGCGCGGTGGCGGCGGCGGCGACGGCGTGGCAGCAGGACTGTCATACCTGGCAGGCGTTGGGCACCTTCTTGGCCTCCTGCCGCTGCCACTGGCACTGGTGGCAGGGCGTGCAGTCCGCCTCCGTCTTGTTGGCCTGCAGCGCCGTCTCCCACTCGACCAGCTGGCCCATGAAGTTGAGGTTGGGCGAGATGATGGGGCGTCGCGCCTTCACGAACTTGTACGAGTCGACCATGGTGCGCCGCGTGTGCTTCATGAGGTACGCGATGACCATGGTGGGCGAGCGTGACACGCCCGCCTGGCAGTGCACCAGCACGCGCTCGCCCGCCTGCCGCGCCTCGTCTGCGGGAGAAGGGGGGGGGGGTTAGCAGCGGCAGAGATACGAACGCTACAACTCTAGACATTTCTAAAATGCTTTATACATAAGTCAAATAATCACAACAATATCATATACACATAGAATAATAATACTAAATTATACAAAATAAAAATAACATTAACTAAACAAGAAAACCCAAGTAATACACGAGCCTCCAGCACTTAAGTCACAAAAATCTGATCCCAAATCCGACGTCCACATGTATGTGTGTGTGAGAAGAGAGAGAGGAGAGAGGGAGGGAGAGAGAGAGAGAGGAGAGAGAGAGAGAGAGAGATAGAAAGAGAGAAGAGAGCGAGAAAGATATATGAAGAGAGGAGAGGTAAGAGTGAGAGTGAGAGAAAAGTGAGAAGGGAAGAGGTGAGAGAAAGAGAGACGGAGAGGGAAAAGGGGAAGGGGTGGGAGCAGCGCCCCTGTGACGGGACAAAGCCATAATTGTTCGCCAGGCTTTTGTTTTCACGGCTGAGTCACCGGCGCGCCACCATTGTTAGGCCCAAATACACACATCACTTGGTTCCTCCTCCCTCCCTCCTCTCTCCCTCTCCCCCCTCCGTCCTTCGCTATCTCTTCCCTCCCTCCCTCTCCCTCTCCCCCCTCCGTCCTTCGCTATCTCCCTCCCTCCCTCGCCCTCCCTCCTCCTCTCCCTCTCCCTCCCTCCGTCCTTCGCTATCTCTCCCCTCCTTCGCTATCTTCCCTCCTCCTCCCCTCTATTCCTATTTTTCTCCCCTTTCCATTACCCTTTATGCCATCTCCCCTTCTTTATTTCTTCTGTTTTTCTTTCTCTCCCTCCCCCTGCTTTCAATTTCTTTGATCTCCACACTCTCTCTCTCTCTCGCAAAAATGGGAAGGAAAAGAAAACGTAATAAAGATACATAAATACTTAAAGGACGATAATAATAATAATAATAAATAATATAATAACAATAACAATAATAAAACATAACAATAAAACGCCGATGACTGTAAGAATAATTATAAGCCAAAGAGGAAGACGAAGAAACGAGAAGAGAAGGAAGACGAAAACAACAACAACAACAAGAATAGAAAACGAGAAGCGAAGGATGACTCAACACACGGAAAGGCAAAACCCTTAACCACGATCGAAATCCATCAAGTCACCCTTCTAACACCCCTTTTCCCCCTTTTCCTCTTCCCCTCTTCCCTTTCTCTCCCTTTTATCCCTGTTCCTCTATCCCCTTATCCTCCATTCCCTCAGCCCTAAAGCGTTTAATTATTTTTTCTTAAGTTTCGGCGGAAATTTCAGTACGAGTAACTTCCCGTTTTCTGAGGACAGAGAGGAAAACGGGGATAATAATTACGGGGAGAACTTAGCCATTTTGAAAAATAATAGAAAATGAGAGAGAGAGAGAGAGAGAGAGAGAGAGAGAGAGAGAGAGAGAGAGAGAGAGAGAGAGAGAGAGAGAGAGAGAGAGAGAGAGAGAGAGAGAGAGAGAGAGAGAGAGAGAGAGAGAGAGAGAGAGAGAGAGAGAGAGAGCGAGAGCGAATCCGACGTTACAAGTGACGCTGGGACGAACCGATGCACAGTTGCGGATCACTGAGTCACCACAACTCATGACTCACGTAAGACACACGCACGCACGCACGCACGCACTCACAGGCTCACGCATCACCGCCAGCGTCCTCTGTCGCACCCCCCCCCCCCACCCCCAACCCCTTATAGCGTCATCCATACGGTGTCTCTGCCTACTGCCTGTATGGAAGTGACAAAAGCTAATGTGAATGAAGGAAAGAGACAAATAAATAAATAAAGGAATAAAGGTAATTTTCGTCTCAGTCTCTCTCTCTCTCTCTCTGTGTGTGCGCGGAGGGACTTCTCTCTCTCTCTCTCTCTCTCTCTCTCTCTCTCCCCCTCGACACGGGGCTAACACATGGCGTAAACACTAAACAATGAATGGAAGAGCCAGTGAAGGATTATCAATGGCCGAGGGCGCTCTCACCCCCCTCCCATATCCTCCCCCCTCCTCTTCCTCCCCTTTTCAAATACCCTCCTGCGTTTCCCTCGATTATTTCTCGTCCTCTGTTCCCCGCCTCCTTTCTTCTCTCTCTCTCACTCTCTCAATCGCAATCTTCGTTTCTCTCTCTCTCCTCTTCCTTTACCTCCTCACTCCTTCTCACCTCCCCTTCTCCTCCTCCTCGTCCCATCTCCTTCCATTCTATCAGCTGTGCGTCCCTACCTCCCTCCTCCCCTCCTCTCCCCCCTTCTTCCTCCAGCCATTCATGAATCATCTCTCTCCCCCCCTCTCCCCTCCTCCCCTCTTTCCCTTCTCCCCTCTTTCCGTACCTGTTGCTTCTTCCTCCCTGTCCCCTCGGCCGCAGGAGGGGAAGCCAGAAGGAATTCATTGACAAAAGGAAATAAAAAGAGGAGGAGGAAATGAGGACTAAAAAGAAAGATGAAAAAGGGAAAAAGAGAGATGGAAGAGAGCGAACATAAAGCAGAGAGATAAGAAGCAGAAGAAGAAAAAGGAGAGAGAATGAGAGAGAAATGAGAGAGAGACAGAGAGAGAGAGAGAGAGAGAGAGAGAGGCAAGAGCGAGGAAATAGCGGGTGATGTCAGTCAGCTCACTCGGGGTCTGCCTGGAAAGCCCATTCGCCTCAGGCTTCCAGATACCAAGGCGGTGAGGCAGACGGTCCCTCTCTCTCTCTCTCTGTCTGTCTCTCTCTCTCTCTCTCTCTCTCTCTCTCTGTCTCTCTCTCTGCTCTCTCTCGCTGTCTCTCTGTGTCTCTCTCTCTCTGTCTGTCCT
>NW_020869604.1:49996-54996 GCF_003789085.1 Penaeus vannamei | reverse complement strand
GGGGAGAAAATGGGGAATTTGGGGAGAGGGAGGGAGGGAGGGAGGGAGGGGAGGAGAGAGAGGGAGGAAGGGGGAGGGGAGAAGGAGGAGGAGGGAGGAGGGAGAGAGAGAGGAGGAGGGAGAGAGGGAGGGAAGGAAGGAGGGAGGCAGAGGGAGAGAGAGAGAAAAGAAAGCGGGAGAAATAGGGAATGCAATGAGAAGTGGAAAATAATAATGATAATAAAGGAGAAAGGTTAAAAAAGAGAGAATCGATAGGCTTTGTGCTCTAAAAAAATTAAAATCTTTCTCCTCCCGTGTCTTTCACTCTTTCACCTTCCTTCAAAAGTCTTTCTTTCTCTCTCTCTCTCTCTCTCTCTCTCTCTCTCTTCTCCCGGTCTTCTCTCATCTCGTCTTCCGTCTTTTCCTTTTCTCGCCTTCTTCTCCTTCTCCGGTGCTTCGCTCTCTCTCTCTCTCTCCTCTCTCTGTTCACTTGCCACTTTGATGCAGATTGCTTATACATTCCTATCACTAGGGTGCTGGATCTTCCTCTTCAATCTGATGAGTCCCATATTATATGCTGGTGTTGCAATTCCGGCATTCGTTGTCCTAGTATGTTTCCTGCGCTCGTAATGTCGTATCCATTTTGGCCTTGCTTTATGCTGTGTGGTCTTCGGTTTCTCCGTGCTATATTTGTTGGGTTATTAAAATGCCCCTAGTTCTCAATATCGACGCATTTCGTTTCATTTCGTATTATAACCTATTTCATTGCTTGCATGTGCTAAGTTTGTCGGGTTTTGTTTCAAGTATATTGTATTATTGTGGCTATATTGCTTTGCAGGTAATACTGTATATTTTGGCATGCTGTTAAACTATATGTTTATTTGAGGCAAATCCTGGGCTTATTCTGTGGGTCGTTTCAGTTATATCGTAACGTAAAACTATTTGCTTGTTGCTTGTTATGCGTGTTAATGTGCCTAATGTTGGGTAAGAGTATAAATGTATTCTCTGGGGCTTCTACCATTTATATCTCTCTCTTTCTTCCTCGGCGGAACAATGCCGATGATTCGCAGACATTAACTCCGGGCTCTGGAATTTATTATAGAGATAAAAAAAAAAATATATAATGATATATACTTTATAAAGGGAGGGAGTGAGGGAGGAGGGGCGGCAGCCATTTAATGAAACAACATATAGAATCACGACGAGCCGGAACTGGCTCCGGCCTCAACAGCTTCCTCTCCGATCCCGCGCTACAAGAGTGGGTTTGAAGTCCTTATTTGTGCATTTAGTTGATTCACGCATTCAACATGAAAGGAGGGTCCCGAAGAAAGCTGGATTTCCTATATGCTCCCGCCTCTTATAACTTTTAGAGAGAGAGCCGCAGAGGAAGAGAGAGAGAGAGAGGGGAGAGAGGAGAGAGAGAGAGAGAAGAGAGAGAGAGAGAGAGAGAGAGAGAGAGAGGAAAAACGGAAAAAGGAGGGGAAGACACAGAAAGATAGAAAAGGAAACATTATATAACCGTCCTACGTCATATTCATTTAGCTTCGCTGAAACGAACCAGACCAATAGATTGGCTATGTTCTACCAACTTAATAGAATAAACGTGAACCGTATCACTGAAATATCCTTCCCATAAACTTTAATGCCCCACCTCATGCCTCATCTCCTCTCATGCTCGTCCCTCTCTCGCGCACCTTCTCAGCTCCCCCCTCCTTTCCTGACGGGAACTGTCGTTTTATCTTACGCACTCGATGGCTCTCCTTGTTTTCCGCCTTGCTCTTTTGCTGTTCGTCCCACCGGTCTTTGCTCATTCCTCGCTGTCTCTCCCGCGGCTAATTTATGAGGATTTATAATTATTGTTGAAATCTCCTCTTCTCTCATTCTCATCTCCCTTCTTATTCCTTTGCTTGCGATTTCTGCTCCATTTCTCGCGAGCAGTACGATCAGTCTCCTTATTTTTCTTGTTCTCGCCTCTCCTGGCTTGACTAATCCTTGCTTATCCCTTTTCTTTGCGCTTTCTCCCCTCTCTCTCTCTCTCTCTTCGCTCTCATCTCGTCTCTTCCTCTCTCTCAAACTCCTGCCTCGTCTGCGATGCGGCTTTCTCTCCGTCCTCTCCTTCCTTTTTCCTCCCCTCTCTTACCTCTCTCTCTCTCTCTCTCCAAATTCGCGGGCGTGTGCGTAGGGGAGAGATTAAATCTGTTCGATTCCATCATTAGCGCCATCTGCATTAAGGCGAGCGGCAGGTGTCTATCACAGACCTGCTAATGGTTTCCCAATCTCGCTAATGTGCGTTCTATTGTACTGTAAGAGGGAAGGGAAAATTGGGCTTTGTGAGTTTGCCTAAATTGCGGAAATGTGTTCATTTTCTTCACTGTTCTTGCTATATTTTAAAAAATAAAGATATCAAAGGCTTTGATACGAAGCGAGACGAACGAAGCGCGCAAACGGACCACGTGATAGCGCGGGACTGCCATTCTAACTGCCATTCTTCTTTTTTTTTTTTCCTCCGCATATATATTTTATAACTCCACCTCCTTTTATTTATTTGTAATCAATAGCACCATCCCTTCCGATATATCTTAATCCCCCTTTCCATTAACATGAATCACGGCTCTCCCTTCCTCTCCCTGTCCTAAATGACCCCCATCTCGCCCAGCGCATTTTACACTCGGCTCTCCTTCTCTTCTCTCCTTTTCCCCCCGCATTCCACGAAATAAAGAGAGAGAAAGAGAGAGAGAGAGAGAGAGAGAGAGAGAGAGAGAGAGAGAGGAGAGAGAGAGAGAGAGAGAGAGAGAGAGAGGAGAGAGAAGAGAGATGAGAGAGAGAGAGAGAGAGAGAGAGAAAAAGAGAAAGAAAAAGAGAAAGAAGAGAAAAAAACATACACGCCCTCACATAAACAACCAAAAAAACGCGAGGGAAATCAGAGAGAAAAGAGGAAGGAGAGAGAAAAAAATGAAAAGATGCCAAATGGAACGTGAATGAAATACGCGCCCAGTTATTGGTAGTTACTGCTGGTTAACCGACCAACGCGCTCGTCCTTCTTAATTACTTGTCACTAAGGAAGTGATACAATCTCTCTCTCTCTCTCTCTTCTCTCTCTCTCTCTCTCTCTCTCTCTCTCTCTCTCTCTTTCTCTCAGGAGAACGGGAGAAAGATGAAATAAGAAAAGGGGAAAAGATGATGAAAAAAAAGGGAAAAGGAAAAGAAAGAAGGAAAGGATAATGAAAAGGAAAAAAGGAAAGAAAAAGAAAAAGAGGAAGAGGGAAAAATTACAATAAAACGGGGAATAGGATAAAAAGAGGGGAAAGGAGGAAGAGGAAGAGAGGGAGGGAGGGGGGGAGGGGTATACCCATGGCTGCACTCAACTGTCAATGGCTCGTGTCAATATTATATATCCAGGCCTTTGTAAACCGCCGTGACTCACCCTAAGATAAAGGGGGGGAGGGAGAGGGGGATAACGGGGAGACGGAGGGAGAGGGGGAGGGGAGGGGAGGGAGGAGAGAGGGGGAAGATGGGAGAGAGGAAGGGAGGGAAGGAAGGAGGGAGAGGGGGAAGGGAGAAAGGAGAGGGGGAGTGAGGGAGAAAGGAGAGGAAGGAGTGAGGGAGGGAGGGAGGAAAAATGGAGCGAGGAGGAAGGAGGGAGAGACGGAGGGGAAGAGAAAGAGAAAGAGAAGAGGGGGAGGGAGGTATTGTATGGGAGAAATGTAGAGAAACAGAAGGGGGTTATAATGAAAGGAAGGGGAAAGAAAAGGGGCGAAGGAAAGAGAAAAGACAATGTAGAAAAAAAAGAGGAAAGGGGGGGAAGAGAAGGGGGGAGAGAGAGATTGACATAGGAAGGTTTATGAGACGAGGATGAGGGGAGGGGGGGGGAGGGGGGCGAAGATGAAAGGTAGAGGAAAAAAAAGAGAGAGAGAGAACAACGAAGTGGGGAAAAGAGGAGGAAAAGGGAAGAGAGAGAGAAAGGGGAGGGGGGTGGGGGGTTTGTCACAGTGACTCATGGCTTAATGGCGCACTTACGAAGGGGGGGTAGGGGGGAAGGGAAAGGGGGGGGAGTTGTTATGGTGTCGACGCCCATTCAAATTTGCACAAACATCACCCGGTAAGGGGAGAAATAACCGGAAAAATCCACGGATATAATTCAGATCACTTGGTAACAGAAATTGAAAGAGAAATAATAACACATAAATGGAAAAAAAAGGATAGAAAAGAAATACTCGAAGCTCGAACGCGCGAATTTCATCCTTCCCGCTTTACTTCATTTTGGCGGGAAATTTGAACGCGACATCGTGCAGCCAACTCAAACTCATCTCACTCTATATCCTATTTCAACACACTAACCCTCCTCCCCTCCCCACACCACCCCACCTCTACGCAATGAACCGCCTATTTCACGTGACAAATTGGGTGGCCATTTAGTGTTTTAATGAAGCTAATATCCGCGCCGCCCTCCATGTCAGCTGGCGCCAATGATGACGTCACATCCAGCACCGATTACGCATAAAATGAACTGGAGCGAAAATCAAATCTGGAATGCGTGTGTGTGTGTGTGTGTGTGTGTGTGTGTGTGTGTGTGTGTGTGTGTGTGTGTGTGTGGTGTGTGTGTGTGTGTGTGTGTGTGTGTGTGTGTGTGTGTGCGTGTGTGGTGTGCGTGTGTGCGTGTGTCGTCAAAAGCCTCATCCTCTTCGCTTATTAATAAAGTCACCCACTTATGAATTAATAAAGTTTTCGGGGTGAGAGAGAGATTAAGAGAGAGAGAGAGAGAGAGAGAGAGAGAGAGAGGAGAGAGAGAGAGAGAGAGAGAGAGAGAGAGAGAGAGAGAGAAGAGAGAGAGAGAGAGAGAGAGAGAGAGGGCTTATCTGCTAATAATAGAGGGTGTCCAATTAAATGTTTGTAATAAGAAGAGATTTTGAGGGTGCGAAAGGAGGAAGAGAGGAAGAGGAAAGGAAGGAGGAGAAGGAGGGAAGAAATAGGAAAAAGGACGAGAGGAAAATTTTCGAATATGAGGAGAGCTTCCATTAATA
>NW_020869604.1:35000-40000 GCF_003789085.1 Penaeus vannamei | reverse complement strand
GAGAGAGAGAGAGAGAGAGAGAGAGAGAGAGAAAGAGAGATAAAAAGACGATAAAAGCGATAGACACATAGACAGGGACAGGGAATGAAATGGGGCACAAACAGATAGAAAGAGAAAAAAGAAAATAAAAAAAGAGAGAAAAAGCGAAAGCAAGAGAACAAACACTGGAATGCGGATATACATACCTTTACGTACAAAAAAAACAACAACAACAAAAAAACAGACAGACAACAAAACAGACAGCCACTCAAAACCGAGAACCTGCACACACACACACACACACACACACGCCAACACACACACACACACACGCCAACACCAGGCCCTCCAACAGGAAACTCGACCTCCCTTTGTATCCAATGTATTCACCGGCCTCTACCTCTGTCATGGATTCCAATCTCAAATCTCTTTAATCGCTGTTTGACAGGCGGATTGATTCTCTTGACCCGTGCCCCTGCTGGCAGGCACTTGCGGGACTCCCTCCTTAATCTCTGAGACCGGCGGAGTGTTGTCTTTCGCTTCATTTCTTCTCCTCATATTCAATTTATCATCTTTCTTCTCGTAGCATAATCGATATTCTTCTATCTCTCTCTCATCCATATATATATCTACATAAGGGTTTGTTCACTTTCTGTAATTCCTATTCTCATCTCGCCTATCTCCTCGCTCTTTATCTCTTTCTTATCGGTTCGCCATCAAATTGATTCATACATCTCACTCTTACGCTCTCATCTTAAAGTGGTTGATCTATTTTCATGTAATCATATTACATTCTTACTCTTATCTCTACGCTATTATCTCTTTCTCTTCTTACTTTTCTCTCGCAATCAATAAAATTATCTCTCTCTCTCTACTCTTCTAAAGGTTGTACTTTTCTGTATACATTCCTCTCTCGCTCAATCTTCGCTCTTTCTCTTATGTTATTCTCATCTATGACTCTTATCTAGAGCATTCACATATTTATCTATATCTCTCTATATCTATCTCTCTAGGGTTGTCTTTACTCTTAGAGTATTATATCTCTATCTTATCTCTCTTCTCTTTCTCTGTTCTTTCTCTGGCATTCAAATAATTTCTCGTCTTGATCTCACTCTCATCTAGTGGATTTGTCTTTCTAGAATATCCGCTCATCAAGATCTCGCAGTCAGGCACATCGAAAATGTATGTCATCACTCTCCGGAGAATCAAGATAATTCAAGCTATGTGCTATCCTGATCGTCTCATTTCCTCTTTCTCTCATCATCACTTCTTCGCTATGCCTCTCTCCTCTCTCCTCTTTCTCTCTACGGCATCTCATTCCAATTCACTCTCTGTCTCTCTCTCCTCTCTACTGCTCATGCAAACATTCATCTTCTCTCTCTGCTCTCTCCCTATGGTTGTCTTTCTTATATTCTTCCTCTCGCTCTTCTCTACTCGCTCATTTCTCGTCTCGCATACTTTCACTCTCTTTTCTCTCTCTCTGTCTCTTCATACAATTCACTCCTCTCTCTCCTCCTCCTCTCCCGGCATTGCTTTCACCGAGTCGTCTCTTCGTTCCCTCTCTCTCTATCTCATCACATTCACTCTCTCTCTCTCTCTCTAGGGTTGTCTTTCTGTATCATTCTCCCCATATCGTGGCGATCTTTCTCTTTCTCTCTTTCTTCTCGGCATCATATCATCACTCTCTCTCTCGTCCTCTTTCTTTCTCTCTCTCTCACTCTCTTTCTCTCTCTCTCATCACATTCACACTCTTTCTCTCTCCCCCTCTCTCTCTCTCTTTCTCTCTCTCTCTCTCTTTCTCATCACATTCTCTCTCTCTCTCTCTCTCTCTCTCATCAACATTCACTCTCTTCTCTCTCTCTCTCTCTCTCATCACATTCACTCTCTCCCTCTCCCTCTCTCATCACATTCACTCTCTCTCTCATCACATTCACTCTCTTTCTCTCTGTTTCTCTCATCACATTTACTCTTTCTGTTTGTCTCTTTATCTGGCTGTCTCTGTCTATCTGCCATTTTTTCCTTTTTACTCTCTCTTTTTCTTTCCCTTTCTCTCTTCCCCCCTCTCTCCATTATTCTACCCTCTGCCTCTCTCTCTCTTTCCTTTCGTTAACCTTCTGTCCTTCACTCTCCTTCATTTTACCCTCTCCTACTCCCTCTCTCTCCTTTCCCCGTCTCCCCCATCCTCTCTCTTCTCTCCCCAACCTCTTCTTCCTCTCCCCATCCTCTTCCCTTCTCCCCCAACCTATCTCCCCTTTCCCCCATCCTTCCCCCCTCTCCCATCTTCTTTTTCGTCTCCCCTCTCCCCCATCCCCTTCCCTCTCCCCATCCTCTCCCCTTTCCCCCATTCCATTCCCATTCCCCCCCTCTCCCCCATCCTCCCCATTCCCCCCATCCTCTCTCCCTCTCCCCATCCTCTCCCCTCTCCCCATCCTCCCCATTCCCCCTCCCCATCCCTCTCCACCTCACCCCCTCTCCCCATCCTCTCCCCTCTCCCCCATCCTCCCCCATTCCCCTCTGCCATCCTCTCCACCTCTCCCCCTCTCAACCATCCTCTCCCCTCTCCCCCATCCTCCCCATTCCCCTCTCCCCCCTCCTCTCCACCTCTCTCCCCATCCTCTCTCCCCTCTCCCAATCCTCCATTCCCCCTCTCCCCCTTCCTCCACCTTCCCCCCTCTACCCATCCCTCTCCCCTCTCCCCATCCTCTCCCCCTTTCCCCATTCCCCCATCCTCCCCCATTCTTCCATCCTTCTCCACTCTGCCCCATCCTCTCCCCTCTCCCCCATCCCCTCCCTCTCCCCTCTCCCCCCATCCTCCCCCACCCCAATTCCTCCAACCTCTCCCCCTCTCCCTCTCCTCCCCCCCAGCAGTCGTCATAATCACATGCAGATGAGATCAAACTCCTACAAACACTCTCGACCGAGGATTTGCCTGAGGATTTGCTTTTAACTTTGATTTCGAGCGTCACTGACATAGAAGTAGGGGGGGTGGGGAAGTGGGGGAGTGGGAGTTGGGAGGTGGGGGGTTGGGGAGTGGGAGGAGTGGGAGGTGGGGGGTTGGGGAGTGGGGGAGTGGGGGTTGGGGAGTGGGGGAGTGGGAAGTGGGGGGAGTGGGAGGTGGGAGGTGGGGGGAAGAGGAGTGGGAAGTGGGGGGTTGGGGAGTGGGAGGTGGGGAAGTGGGGGTTGGGGGGTTGGGGGAAGTGGAGGAGTGGGAGGTGGGGGAGTGGGAGGTGGGAAGTGGGGGTTGGGGGGTTGGGGAAGTGGGAGGAGTGGGAGTGGGGGGGTTGGAGTGGGGGGTTGGGGAGTGGGGGGTGGGGAGTGGGAGGAGTGGGGTGGGGGGAGAGGAGTGGGAAGTGGGGGTTGGGGAGTGGGGAGGTGGGAGGAGTGGGGAAGTGGGGGAGAGGAGTGGGAAGTGGGAGGAGTGGGAGTGGGGAGAGGAGTGGGAAGTGGAGTGGGAGGTGGGGGAGAGTGATTGGGAAAGGGAAAGGGAGGGAGTGGGAAGAGGGGGAGGGAGTGGGAGTGGGAGTGGGAGTGGGGGGGGATGAGTGGTGAGGGCAGGAGGGAGAGGGAGTAGAAGGGGAAGAGATTTAAGAAAAGGTGTTATGGGGGAAGGAGAGGGGGGTAGGTGGGGAAAGGGGGACTTAGGGAGGGATGGGGAGGAAGAAATAAGAGGAAGAGGGAGTATGAAGGGAGTGGGGAGAGGGAGTGGGGAGAGAAGGGGTCAGAAGCAAAGGGGAGATAGAGATATAGGAGATAAGAGAGACGAAAAGGAGGAGAAGGGGAGGGAGGATAGGGAGAGGGAAGAAAGAGGAAGAGAGGATGGGAAGGGATGAAAGGAAGGGGAAGAATGGGACGAAGGGAAGGGAAGGGAGAAAGGAAGAGGAAAGGGTAGAAGAGAAAAGTAAAAAGGAGAGGGGAAGAGACAGGAGGGGGTTAAATGGGGAAGGAAGGTGGGGGGAGGAAATAGAGGAAGAGGGAGGGAGGGAAAGGGAATAATTGGCAGGGAGGAATAAGGGGAGTGGAATGAAAGGAGGGATAGGAGAGAAAAGAGACGGATTGGGGAAANGACTGATAGATAGATAGATTAGAGATAGACAGGAGAGAGAAGAGAGAGAGAGAGAGAGGAGAGAGAGAGAGAGAAGACGAGAGAGAGAGGAGAGAGGAGGTAGGAAGAGAGAGAGAGAGTTTAGGAGAGAGAGAAGGGTTAGAAGAGCTTAGCAGAAGCAGACAAACAGACACAGCAGACAGGATTAAAAAAAGCAATAAGCATATCGCTACACAAACTGTGAATGATGATGGCTAATGATCTCCTCATTCTCTTCCCTCTTTTTCTCTCTCCTTTACACTCTATTACTCGCTCGCCCCCTCCTTCTTCTCTCATCTCTCTCTCTCTCTCGTCTCGATCTCTATCCTTCCTCCCCTCATCTCTCTTTTTATCCCTTCTCTCTTTCACTCTCTTTCTTCTCTCTTCTGCTCATTATCCCTGGGGCTTCCGTTGTACTCATATGTGCCTTTAGCGATTTATCAAGAAGTTAAAATGTTATCCTTATTACATATCCCACGCATATAGTCAGTCAGGATAATAATTTGTATGTGAATTCGGAATGCGTGGCGATGTTGCTATGGGAATGAGTTTTATTCGTAGACAGGTGTTGAAGATGTGATATGGAATGGTTTGATTGTATCAGTGAAAAGGGTTATGGTGCACGCATATACAGATATTCAATTGCGCGGACACATATAATTGATGAAAGTAGTCACGCACATATGCACTTTCACACTGACACACACACACACACAACAACACACACAAGACACTCACACAATACACATACATTCAAACACACACACACACACGACTCTCCTCTCTCTCTCTCTCTCTCTCTCTAACTCTCACACAAACACACACAGCGCATGCACACAAACACACACAGCACACACTCTCTCTCTCTCTCTCGTCTCTCTCTCCTCTCTCTCGTCTCTCTCTCTCGTCAACACGACACACACACAGCACACTAGCACAC
>NW_020869604.1:15000-17500 GCF_003789085.1 Penaeus vannamei | reverse complement strand
CGCCCGAGGCACCGCTTATTAAACCTCTTTCAATATAGTGTAAGCACTTACGTAGTCATAAGTAACTATAATACTTTACAGTTTTCAACATCACGTTGTATTAATACTCAAGATGATTTTAGACTAATCATGTATCATCTTACCCCATCTTATCTTCCAGCCTTCTAAACTCCGTTGTTGGACATAGGCCTATATTCCAGCCTTCTAAACTCCGTTGTTGGACATAGGCCTATATTCCAGCCTTCTAAACTCCGTTGTTGGACATAGGCCTTCCCCAATCTACGCCCCCTCGTTGAGTTAGGATTCGCATAAAAGGAAAGAAAAGGGCCGTACCTTACCACGCTGACCCAGTGACCTGTGTTGGCAAGGGTCCTCAGGGTCACCTTTTACGACACGAACAACGAAGGGAAGGACAAGAAAACACACGAATATGCCGAAGACCTTTTCGCTAATGCTTCGCTAATGCTTCGTCAGGGCATAATACGAAAGCATTAGCCAAAAGGCTTTCGGCATATTCGTGTGTTTTCTTGTCCTTCCCTTCGTTGTTCCTGTTGCAATCTGTTCATCATGATTCCACACATCGCCTTTTAAGACACACATGGCATGCGTTGGGAGTATTGGTTGTAGGCCTATGTCCAACCACGGATTTTAAAAGGGTTGAAGTGAGGCAGTAATTAGTTAAATATAATTAAAAAGGAGTTAGTTTTGGGTGCTAAGTTTTGGGTTAAGAAAGCGAGATACACCCAAGAGGAAGCAGGGAACGAAGAAGGCAGATAATTGAAGGAGGAATCGAGATAATAACTCACTTTATGGGAAGTTCCATCATCATAAAACTGCAAAATTTCCATAAAAAAGTAAAAAAGTTTCAGAGCTTGATATATGACTCTGTCCATTACCTTTGTTTCTTTGTCAGTGTCTTCCTCTTTCATTAGTTTTCTCTTTTTTCTGTTTCGCTCATCTTTGTCTGTGTCTCTGGCTTTGTGTTTATGTCTGCCTCTGTCTTTGTCTGCCTGTCTGTCTGTCTGTCTGTCTGTCTGTCTGTCTGTCTGTCTGTCTGTCTGTCTGTCTGTCTGTCTGTCTGTCTGTCTCTGTCTCTCTCTCTCTCTGTCTCTCTCTCTCTTTCTCTCGTTCTTTGCTTTGTGTTATCTAGCTATTTCATTAATTTCATCAGCGCCTTTTTCCTTATCCTTTCTGCTCACTCCTATTGTCCTGCTTTCTTCGTTTTCCTATTCCACGTTATTCACTTCTCGGCTTTGCTATTCTTTTATTTCAAGCCTCCCTCTTTCTATCCCCCTCACTGCTTTCTTCCTTCTCTCACTTCTTTTTTCCTTTTCTCCCCTCCCGCCTTTTCAATCGCCAATCGTCATTTCTTTCTTTCTCCTTTCTCTCTCTCCTGCCTTCTCCCCCTTTCCTCTCACCTCTTCTCCATTCCTTCTGTTTTCCTCTTTCCTCCCCTCTCTCTCTCTCGTGTCCTAGTTCTTAATTCTTTTCTTTATCCTTCCCTCCTCACCCTTCCCTTCTACTCTCTCTCTCTCCTTTTTGCAATCCTCCTTTTTCCTCTTTCATTTTCCCCTTCCCTTCTTGTCCTCTTCTCCCTCCTCCACTTCTTCGTCTTCCTCTCTTCTTCTTCTCCCTCCCCCTTTCCTCCTGCTCCTCCTTCCTCCTTCTCCTCCTCCTCTATCCCTCCCTCCCTACTCTTCTTCCCCCCCTCTCTCCTCCTACTCCATTCCTCCCTCCCTCTGCCTCTCCTCTTGCTCCCCTCTCTATCTCCTCCCCCTTTCCTCCCTTCCTCCTTTCTCTTCCCCCCTCCTCCTCCATTCTCCTTTTCTCTTCCCTCCTCCTCCTCCTCCATTCCTGTCCTTCTCCTCCGCTTTCCTCTCTTCCTTTCCTCCTCCCCTCCCTCCCTCTCTCCTCTTACCGCTCCCTCCCCCCAGTTTTGTCACCTCCTTCCCTCCTCCTCATCCCCCCCCTCTCTCTCCTCCTCTCCTTCTCCTCTATACCCTCTTTCCTCTCCACCCCTCCTCCTCTTCCCTCTCCTTCTCCCTCTTTCTCTCCACCTTTCTCTCTCTCCTTCCTCCTTCATCTCCCTTTCACCCCACTTCCTCTCCTCTCCTCTCCTCCCTCTCCCACCCCTCTCCTTCACCTCCTCCCTCTCTCCTCCTCCTCCCTCTCCCTCTCCTTCTCCTCCCACCCCTCTCCTTCCCTCCCTCCCTCTCCCACCCCTCTCCTTCTCCTCCTCCTTCCCTCCTCCCTCTCCTCTCCTCCTCCTCTCTCTCCCCTTCTCCTCCTTCTCCTCCTTTCCTCTCCTCCTCCCCTCTCCCTCTCCTCCCTCTCTCCCTCCTCTCCCTCTCCCTCCCTCCCCTCTCCTCCTTCTCCTCCTCTCTCTCTCCTTCCTCCTCCCTCTCCCTCTCAACCCCCCTTATTCCTCCTCCTCCTCCCTCTCCCTCTCCTCCACCTCTCGTCCTCCCTCCTCTCTCTCTCCTTCCTCCTCCCTCTTCAC
>NW_020869604.1:0-5000 GCF_003789085.1 Penaeus vannamei | reverse complement strand
TGGGGAGAAAGGGGAAAGAGAGAAAGTGGGGAAGGGATGGAAAGAAAGAGGGAAGGAGAGAAAGGAGAGAGAGAGAGAGAGAGAGAGAGAGAGAGAGAGAGAGAGAGAGAGAGAGAGAGAGAGAGAGAGAGAGAGAGAGAGAGAGAGAGAGAGAGAGAGAGAGGGGGGGGGGAGAAAGAAAGGGGGGAGGAGAGAAGTGGGGGGGGGATGGAAAGAAAGAGGGAGGACGAGAAGGGGGAAGGAGGGAAAGGGAAGAGAGAAAGTTGGCAAGGGAAGAAAGGAGTGAAGGAGAGAAAGGAGGAGGGGGGGGAGAGGGGAGAAAGCGGGAGGGAGAGAGAGGGGGAGGGAGAGAGACGGGTGAAGAGGAGTAAAGAAAAGGGGGAGAGGGAGAAAGAAGGAGGGGGGAAAGAAAGGGGAAAGGGAGAAAGGGGGGGAAGGAGAGAAGAAGGGGAAGGGAGACGAGAAAGGAGGGAGGAAAGAAAGGAGTGAAGAAATGGAGACACTTAAGAAGACAATGATTGACAGGAATGTTGCCAGATAATATCAATCTCTGCAACAGGAAAATGACTTTCAATAAGATCCGAGATTCGATTTTTTTTCCTTAAAATTTTCAGCAATTCCCCAATTTATTCTTAATTCATTCTGAGGATTTTATAAGTTGCGTCACTTCCCCGTAGTACGCAAAGGAGAACAGTAATAATCAAATCATATTCAACTTTATAACTTAAGAAGACTCAAAGCATTTACTTAGGAATCCTTTGGTAGAATGATACGCCATGTGATATATTTTGATATATAATTTTTCCATTACGATTAATTAATATTGAGACGAAATACACGCTGATGGAGATTCTATATATGGAAAAGGGGAGAAGGAGAAGGGAAGGGAAAAGATTGATTAATGAAGAGACAGGATACACATAATCCTCTTCTCTAGATCTACCGTATCTTCTGTGCTGCTTTCCTCCGTCTCTTTGCTCAATGTCGTGCCTCTTTCTGTCGCTTTTGTCAGCTGGTTGATGGCTTCATTCATTTTCGCTCCTTTCTTCGCAGCTACATCCTCTCCCGAACGATCTTCGTATCATTGCCTTAGCCCTTTTCTTTTGGCCTTCTGTAGCTGACCCCGTCATGTCTCTGTTTGTCCCCTCTCTCTCTCTCTACTTCTCTCTCTCTTCCGTCTCTCTCTCTCTCTCATCTCTCTATATATATATATTATATATATATATACTATAGTATACTATTATTATAGTAATATATATATATATATATATATTTAGTATACACATACACATATCTTCCTCTCTCTCTCCCTCTGTCTGTCTTGTGCTTGTCTAGTCTATCTATGCCTTGTCTCTCTGTCTGTCCTGTCTCTCTCTGCCCCCTCCCATCTTTCTCTTTTCCTTCTCCCTCTCTCCCGCGTGTGCATGTATGTGTGCCGATTAATTCATTTCTTTGGACTGAACTTCATATTTTTATTTCCTTCATAAATCAAAAGTCCCTTTAGTTTTTCTTCACATGTGTGCGTGTGTGTGAATTTTATTTCCCTACATAGACACGCAAATTTGATGTCTTCATTATTAAAGGCTATGTTTTTTTACAACAGTCTCTCGATAACGAAAGCATTAAAAGATAAAAAAACAAACAGTATTATGGACACTACAATTAAATACACATGTAGACAAATTTATATACACATAGTCATCAAGGAAGTTTTTATATACGCACATAAGTAATGGAATTTTGATTGCAATATAAATGAGAGAAGAATTAACAATAACGAATAACTAGCCTTTAATAACTAACAAGGAGAGAAATCATTTTTAAAGATAAGAAGGAAAATGGATCATATAATTCTCATACATTCAATAAAATTAAGCAACCACATGTTCGTGTATGTATGTATGCATGTCCATGTGGTTCTGTGGAAAGTATAATGTAGGAATAGGAATCATGTGAGGACAGTACCTATAACCTTGATAAATCTTGTAGAATAAACATACACAGAACTAAACAAATACATACACGCACACGAATTCAAATCAACACAAATGCATACACACATATATGGAAACATACACACCCACACACACACACACGCACACACACACAGCACACACACGCACACACACGCATCATCACACTACACGCAATAACACACACACAAATACATCCTCACACCACACACACCAACACACACACACACACACACACACACAACACACACACACACACACACACACACACACACACACACACAACACACACATACACCAATGCATCACACACGCTACAAAAACACCACACACAAATACATTCCACACCACACACACACACACACACACACTTACACCCAAATGCATCACCACACACGCTTACCCCAACACACACACACAAATACATCCTCACACACACACGCAAATAAACACACACACGAACACCTAAATGCAACCACACGCTTACACCCAAACACAACACACACAAATACATCCCACACACACACACACACACACACACACACACACACACCACACACACACACACACACCACACACACACAACACACACACTTACACCAAATGCATCATCACACACATACACGCAAATAAACACCATATAATAAATAAATAAATAAATAAATAAATAAATAATAAATAAATAAATAAATAAATAAACATAATAAATAAATAAATAAACACACACACGGACACTCATACGTACTTTTTATATTATAATGAACAATATATCGGTTAGATGTCGACAGCATTCTGATATTTTTAATTGCATTGACATTGAGATGAAGTGAATGGATTTGAATTACAGCCACTTCAGGGCGTGTGGGAATTATTATTTTCTTTCTCTTTCTCTTTCTTCTTCTCCATCTCTTCCTTCTTCTTCTTCTTCTACTTTTATTCCTTTTTCTATTCTTCTCCTTCTCCACCTTCTTCTTCTTCTTTTTTTTGCTTTTCTATTCTTCTTTTTTCTTCTTCTTCTCCACCTCCTCCTTCTTCTACGACTACTGTTATTCTTCTTTTTCTACTTCTTTTTCTTTTCATCATCTTTCTTCTTTATCTTCTACTTTCTCTTCTCCTCCCTCCTCCTCCTCCTTTTCCTCTTTCTTCTACATAAACAAACAAACCTGTAAATCCACAAAACAAACAAATATAACCGATATTTAACAAAGAAACCAGATTTTTTTTTTTTTTTTTTTTTTTTTTTTTTTACGTACAAGAATCTCAGTGAAGCCTGAGAGAGCTAAGATTCGAAATACCCAATGACGAATCCACAGCGGGCAAACGATCTAGGACTTTCAGGAAGATTGGAAGGAAACCAGTCCATGATTTGGTCCTTTTTAGCGGATGTGTCAAAATCTATCAATAGATATGGACAGATACAACCCGTCTTACACTCAGGATCACTCAGCAGATGAGTCGATCAAAACTCGAGTCAATCACGAAGAGTGCGTACCACAAGAGAGAAAAAAAAAAAGAAAAGAAAAAAAGGAAAGGGGAAAAAAGAAAAAAAGGGGGGAGGAGGAGGAGGGAGAAAAAGGTCAGACAAAACCATCTCACTTCTGTAACTGATTTCTCGGCTAAAGTGAAGTTTGAGGAGAGGAAGTCCAAGGCGCGAGGAGAGAGGGAGGGAGAGGGAGAGGGAGAGGGAGAGGGAGAGGGAGGGGAGAGGGAGAGGGAGAGGGAGAGGAGAGGAGAGGGAGAGGGAGAGGGAGAGGGAGAGGGAGAGAGAGGAGAGAGAGAGAGAGAGAGAGAGAGAGAGAGAGAGAGAGAGAGAGAGAGAGAGAGAGAGAGAGAGAGAGAGAGAGAGAGAGAGAGAGAGAGAGAGAGAGAGAGAGAGAGAGAGAGAGAGAGAGAGAGAGAGAGAGAAGAGAGAGAGAGAGAGAGAGAGAGAGAGAGAGAGAGAGAGAGAGAGAGAGAGAGAGAGAGAGAGAGAGAGAGAGAGAGAGAGAGAGAGAGAGAGAGAGAGAGAGAGAGAGAGAGAGAGAGAGAGAGAGAGAGAGGAGAGAGAGAGAGGAGAGGGAGAGGAGCCGGGGGGATGCGAGCCAAAACCTCTGTGGGAGAATTAGTATTTCTATAATAATTTATTCCTATCAATCTTTCCTAATTTTGGTTATGATATGAAATGTTGTGTGTGTGTGTGTGTGTGTGTGTGTGTGTGTGTGTGTGTGTGTTATTGTTGTGTTAGTATCATTGTAATTACGTTGACAGGATATTTAATGGGTGATTAGTAAGGATACATGAAAAGAATGGTTATTTAATATATGTCGTAGATATAAAAGATTACTCGTAAACTCGCCAAAAAAAATATCTTGCAGTATCTTTCGCAAAATAAATCACCTTATAGCACCGCAAAGATACGTACCACCCCATCAAAACAAACGCCATTTTAACAAACAAACAAAACACAACCAAACGGAAAGCTCCAAACAAAACGCCATTTAACGCAAACAAAACACAACCAAAAAAGCTCAAAACAAACGCTCAAAACAAACGCCATTAAACAAACAAACAAAACAACAAAACCCAAACAGAAGCTCCAAAACAAACGCCATTTAACAAAACAAAACAAAACACAACCAAAAACTCAAAGCTCCAAAACAAACGCCATTTAACAAACAAACAAACAAAACACAAACAAACAGAAAGCTCCAAAACAAAACCGCCATTTACAAACAAAACAAAACACAACAGCGGAAAGCTCCAAAAACAAACGCCATTTAACAAACAAACAAAAAACACAACAAACAGAGCTCCAAAACAAACATTTAACAAAAACAAACAACAAAACACAACCAAAACAGAAGCTCCAAACAAAACGCCATTAACCAAACAAACAAAACAACAAAACAGAAGCTCCAAAACAACGCCATTAACAACAACAAACAAAAAAAAATAGAAGCTCCAAAACAAACGCCATTTAACAAACAAACAACTAACACAACCAATAACAGAAAGCTCAAAACAAACGCCATTCAACAAACCAAACTA
>NW_020869603.1:39116-41736 GCF_003789085.1 Penaeus vannamei | reverse complement strand
ACCGGCCAAATTTGATGTCTTCATTATTAAAGGCTATTGTTTTTACAACAGTATCTCGATAACGAAAGCATTAAAAGATAAAAAACAGACAGTATTATGGACACTACAATTAAATACACATGTAGACAAATTTATATACACATAGTCATCAGGGAAGATTTTATATACGCACGTAAGTAATGGAATTTTGATTGCAATATAAATGAGAGAAGAATTAACAATAACGAATAACTAGCCTTTAATAACTAACAAGGAGAGAAATCATTTTTAAAGATAAGAAAGAAAATGGATCATATAATTCATACATTCAATTAAAAATTAAGCAACCCACATGTTCGTGTATGTAAGTATGCATGTCCATGTGGTTCTGGTGGGAAAGTATAATGTAGGAAATGGAATTCATGTGGGACAGTACCTATAAACTGATAAAATCTTGTAGAATAAACATACACAAACTAAACAAATCATACACGCACACAAATGCAAAACTCCAAGCGCAATGCCCATACACGCATAATTGCAAATACACACACCACACACAGTACAACACATACACACACACACACACACACGCACACACCACACACTTTTACACCCAAATGCATCATCACACGCTTACACCAAACAACACCACACACAAATACATCCTCACCACACACACGCAAATAAACACTACACCACACACACACACACACACACTTACACCCAAATGCATCACCACACACTTACACCCAAACACACACACACAAATACACATCACTCACACACACACAAATAAACACACACAGGACGCACACACACACACACGACACACACACTTACACACCAAATGCATCATCACACACATACCACGCAACATAATAAACAAATATAAATAAATAAATAAATAATAAATAAATAAATAAATAAATAAATAAACATAATAAATAAATAAATAAACACACACACGGACACTCATACGTACTTTTATATTATAATGAACAATATATCGGTTAGATGTCTGATATTTTTAATTGCATTGACATTGAGATGAAGTGAATGGATTTGAATTACAGCCACTTCAGGGCGTGTGGGAATTATTATTTTCTTTCTCTTTCTCTTCCTTTTTCTCCACCTCTTCCTTCTTCGTCTACTTTTTTTTTCTTTTTCTATTCTTCTCCTTCTCCAACTCCTCCTTCTGCTACTACTTTTTTTCTTATTATTATTTTTATTTTCATCATCTTTCTTTTTTATCTTCTACTTTCTCTCCTCTTCCTTCTCCTCCTCTTCTCTTTCTTCTACATAAACCAACAAACCAGCAAATCCACAAGACAAACAAACAAACAAATATAACCGATATTTAACAAAGAAACCAGATTTTTTTTTTTTTTTTTTTTTACGTACAAGAATCTCAGTGAAGCCTGAGGGAGCTAAGATTCGAAATATCCAATGACGAATCCACAGCGGGCAAACGATCTAGGACTTTCAGGAAGATTGGAAGGAAACCAGTCCATGATTTGGTCCTTTTTAGCGGATGTGTCAAAATCTATCAATAGATATGGACAGATACAACCCGTCTTACACTCAGGATCACTCAGCAGATGAGTCGATCAAAACTCGAGTCAATCACGAAGAGTGCGTACCACAAGAGAGAAAAAAAAAGAAAAAGAAAAAAAGGAAAGAGGAAAAAAAGAAGAAAAAAAGGTGGGGAGGAGGAGGAGGGAGAGAAAAGGTCAGACAAAACCATCTCACTTCTGTAACTGATTTCTCGGCTGAAGTGAAGTTTGAGGAGAGGAAGTCCAAGGCGCGAGGAGGGAGAGAGAGAGCATGAGAGAGAGGAGAAGAGAGAGAGAGAGAGAGAGAGGAGAGAGAGAGAGAGAGAGAGAGAGAGAGAGAGAGAGGAGAGAGAAGAAGATGAGAAGAGAGAGAGAGAGAGAGAGAGAGAGAGAGAGAGAGAGAGAGAGAGAGAGGAGAGAGAGAGAGAGAGGAGGAGGAGAGAGAGAGAGAGAGGATTAGAGAGAGGAAAGAGAAAGAGAGAGGAGAAGGGGGGAGGCGGTAGGGGGATACGTAGCCAAAACCTCTGTGGGAGAATTAAAAGCTTTTCTATTCTTAATTTCTATAATCTTTTCCTAATATTGGTTATGATTTGAAATGTTTTCTTTGTGTTATGTGTTCTGTAGTATTATTGGTAATTACCTTGACAGGATATTTAATGGTGATTAGTAAGGATACATGATAAGAATGGTTATTTAATATATGTCGTAGATATAAAAGATTACTCGTAAACTCGCCAAAAAAATATCTTGCAGTATCTTTCGCAAAATAAATCACCTTTATACCGACCAACGCAAAATAATAACCGTAGCTACCATTTCACCAAACAGAAACAAACAACAAAACAAACAAACAAACACACAACAGCCAAAACAAATTTTCCAAACAAGCTCAAAACAAACGCCATTTAACAAACAAACAAAAACACAACCAAACAAAGCTCCAAAACAAACGCCATTTAACAACAAACAAAACACAACCACAAACAGAAGCTCCAAAACAAACGCCATTTAACAAACAAACAAAACACAACCAACCAAACAGAAGCTCCAAAACAAACGCCATTTAACAAACAAACAAACAAAAC
>NW_020869603.1:20000-25338 GCF_003789085.1 Penaeus vannamei | reverse complement strand
CAACAACGAAAAATAAACAACAGAGAAAAAAATAGAAAAGCAACACGAAAACAAAAAACAATCAACAACGACGAAAAAAAACAATAAACAACCAACAACGACAAAAAAAATACAACAACAACAAAACAATAGACAACAACAACAACGAAAAACAAACAATAACCAACAATCAAAAGGAAGGAAAACAAAACACAGCATCACAACCCAACAAACACGTGCAACGAGACACCATAAACAATTCCAATCAAAGATGTCTCCCTTCCAGGTGTTGTGCGTTGCCGGAGAAATCATGTTCCCTGTTGGTTTAAGGTCACCTTACGCACACACGTACACATACACATACACACACGCGCACACGTACACACATATACAAGGAAAACACAGGCACACGCACACACAGACACATATACTCTCTTTCTCTTTATCTCTCCTACACTCACATGCACTATCTCTTTCTCTTTCTTTCTTTCTCTCTCTATCTATCTTTCTATCTATCTATTTCTCTCTCTCACACACACACATACAAGTACACAGGCACACACGCAGACACATATACTCTCTCTTTCTCTTTCTCTCTCACACTTTTGTACTATCCCTTTCTCTTTCTTTCTTTTTCTACCTCTCTCTTTCTCTCTGCCTCTCTCTCTCTCACACACACACACATACACTTTCTTTCTGTTTGTCTGTGTGTCTGTCTCCGTCTCTCTTCTCTCTCTTCTCTCTCCTCTCTCTTTCTCTCTCTCTCTCTCACACACACACGCACACATATATTCTCTTTTTCTCTCTGTCTATGTGTGTGTCTCCGCCTCTCTCTCTCTCTCTCTCTCTCTCTCTCTCTCTCTCTCTCTCTCTCTCTCTCTCTCTCTCTCTCTCTCTCTCTCTCTCTCTTCTCTTTCTCTCTCTCTCTCTCTCTCACACACACATACGAAGATCAACCCTTGTCTTTGTTGGTCTAAGATCAAGGCATATTAGGAAAGCCTGCTGAGACCCCAAGGCTTCTGTACACCAAGCTAGGTCATCCACCTGTGCGCCTCTGACACCAGGGCACACACACGCACACACGAACAGAGGCACAGGGACGCAGAAGCGGACACACACACCACACGCACACAACACAAAGAAACGGAGGCCCAGACACACATATACAGGCACATAACGCACACACACACACACACACACACACACACACACACACCACACACACACACAGAACACACCACACGCAGAACACCACACACACACACAACAAACAGAGGAAAAGACACAGATATACAGGCACATACGCACACACACACAATAAAACAGAGGCATACACACACACACACACACACACACACACACACACACACACACACACGCACACACACACACACACACACACACACGCAAACAAACAGAGGAAAAGACAGATATACAGGCACACACACACACAACACACACACACACACACACAAACACACAATACACCCCCTCACACACACGTATACATCCCCCCCCCCCATCCACACACACACACAGAGTTCAATTTTGGATACCTTTATAGACAAGATTCTTTGAAGATGCAGATCTCGGCGACTTGATCTGCGTTTTCTCTTTCTGGTTTGACGTCAAGCTTTGATATTCGGCTTCGTTTATGTTGCTTTGAGGTTGGCTGATAAACAATAAAGTGAGTGCTAAGTATATAGAGGTAAATGGGGAGAGAGAGAGGGAGAGAGAGAGAGGGAGCAAGGGAGGGAGAGAGAAGGGAGGGAGGGAGGGAGGGAGGAAGGGAGGGAAGGGAGGGAGGAAGGGAGGGGAGAGGGAGGAAGGGATGGAGGGAGGGAGGGAGGGAGGGAGGGAGGAAGGGAGGGAGAGGGAGGAAGGGAAGGGAGGGAGGGAGGGAGGGGAGGGAGGAGGAGAGAGAGAGAGAGAGAGAGAGAGAGAGAGAGAGAGAGAGAGAGAGAGAGAGAGAGAGAGAGAGAGAGAGAGAGAGAGAGAGAGAGAGGGAGAGAGAGGGAGAGAGAGAGAGACGAGAGAGAGAGAGAGAGAAGAGAGAGAGAGAGAGAGAGAGAGAGAGAGAGAGAGAGAGAGAGAGAGAGAGAGAGAGAGAGAGATTTAAAAGAGGAGAAGGGAGAGGGAGAAAAGGATACAGAAAGAGGGGAGAGAGGAGAGAGGAGAGAGAGAGAGAGAGAGAGAGAGAGAGAGAGAGAGAGAGAGAGAGGGAGAGATGAGAGACGAGAAGAGAGAGACAGAAGAAACAGACAGAAGAGAGAGAGAGAAATAAGAGAGAAAAGTTGCGGGAAAGAAAGAAGCTTCAGATAGACAGAAAGACGAGACAGAATGAATGAAAGAGAGAATAAGAGAACGTAAGTGAAACGTGTATTGGTGGCTAAAAATGACACAAGAGGGTATAAAAAGTTACTTAATTAACAAGCACGTTTATATTCCTCCGCATTATTTCCACGAACAATAGAAGAGGAGGGGGGGGAGGAAGGGAAGGAAGGAGGGAGGTAGGAAAGGAGAGAGGGAGAGAGGGAGGGAGGGAGGAAGGGAGGAATAGAAGACCCTTATGCTTCTCCCTGTTCTAAGTGGTCTCTGACTGCCACGTTGTTGTAATGCGTCTCTAAGTTTAGGTTCATTTGTAGTGGCTTATTTTACATTGAGATTTTTTGCCTTTCTGACCTAAAAGAAAGGAAAAATAAGAAAGAAAAAGAAGAAAAAAAGAAACGAAAGATAAAGACAAAAGAACGAAAGATAAAGAAAAAAAGATAAAAGAAGTGTATTCTGAAAAAAAAAGAGAAGAAAAAAAAAAAAACGAAAGATCAAGAAAAAAGAACGAAAGATAAAGAAAAAAAAAGATGAAAGAAGTGTATTCTGAAAAGCTGTTTGGCGAAATATTTCCGAAAATAGGTTGTTGAAACCGAACCTTGAAACATACAGACAACAATTTAACTTTTGAAGATTTCCAGACCCTTGCTTAAGTTCTCCCTCTCTTCCTCCCTCCATCCCCCCCCCCTCTCTCCCCTCTCTCCTCCCTCCTCTCCCCCCTTCTCCCTCTCGTCCTCCCTCGTCTCTCCTCATTCTTTAACAGGTTTGTGCAAGACCACAGAATGGAAAGGCTAACAACACAACTTTGACGAGACCATGGTTAGCTAACAAGCATGAGGTTACTTAAAGTTACATTAAGTTACTGCAGAAATCTCTTAATTTAAGTTACATAAAGTTACAACAGGAGTTTTTGAATTGAAGTTACATAAAATCACATGAACTTACTACAAGAAACTTTGTTTTAAAGTTACACAAGTTACAGCAGAAACTTCCGAATTAAAGTTACATAAAGTTGTTACAGGAATCTCTGAATTAGAATTACTTAAAGTTGCTACAGGAAATTCTGAATGAAAGTGACATAACAGTACCTCAAGTTACAACAAGAATCCCTGAATTAAATATACATAATTTTACTACAGAAACTTCTGAATGAAAGTTGCACAAAGTTACATAAGTTACTACAAGAAAGACTGAATGAAAGTTACATAAAAAGTTACTACAAGAACTTCTGAATAAAGGTTACATAAAGTCATTTTAACTCACCACAGCAACCTCTGAAGTTCTCCCTGAAGAATTTAAGACAATGAACTACAACACCAAAATACATCATGAAAAAAAATACATTTCCGAGCTTAATCTAAAACCGTGCAGGGTCCACAGTATCAAGTTGTTTTTACTGCTGTTGTTTTAGGATTTCTTAAAAGTGTTCATCTTTTTTCCTTCATATTAAACCATTGCTAAATCTAATTAAGTGTTTGTGACTGATAAAAAACAACAACAACAACAACAAAAAAAAACGTTCGACTGCGATCTCACACTTATCACGACTTCATTTTTATCATTACCATTAAAATGATGATGATGATAATAATGATAATGATAACGATAATGAGGATAATGATAATGATAATAATAATGACGATAATGATAAAGATAATAATAATAATACTGATAATGATTATTGTAACAGTAATAATAATAATGATAATAACATTAATAACAATGATAAAATTAGTAATAATGATAATAATAACAATAACAATAATGATAATAATAATGATGATAAGTATATTGTCATCATTATTGTTGTTGCTGCCGTTGTGGTTCTCATCATTAATACCAATTAATATTCTATCATTCATCATCACTGCTATTATTACCATTTTATCATTATTATTTGTATCATAATGACCTTCATCAGTTTTAAAATCACAATATCATCATTATCGTCATTATCATTGCCATTACCATCGACATCATCATTATCAATATTATCATCACTATCATCGTTGCCATCACTATCATCACTAGTGTCATCAGAGTTGGAATATTAAACCATTTTGTCTTAGTTTACATGACGTGACAGCGAAGCTAAAGACGAAGGTGAGAGTATACCCACGATAACTTAGTGAATATAACGAGTTTCTAATCATTCTGTAGTAATTATTTGACCCCACTTGACCTAGAGAGACACTACCTAATTGTTTTATCTATTTATTTATCCATATCACAAGTAGTAAGACTTTCACTAGCATCGAGAAATATGTCTATCTTTTTTTCTGCTGATACAAGTAACTGAACATGTGATTTCATAGTGATATATAGTGAAATCATAAGATAATTCTTTACTTATGGGGTCCTAAAGGTGACTTGATGAGCCGATAACAATACTTTGAAAATAAAAGAAAGATATTTAACTTAACGCTTGGTAGAGTCCAAAAGTCAAAGTTGCATTTGGACTATAATAGAAATGATCATTGGAAGAAATGGCACACCGAAGCTGTAATGATTTTGTTGCAGTTTTCGTCATTTGGGGAGAAATTGGTTCGTTGCATTGCAAAGGTTTTTATCAAGTCAATAAAAAAAAATAAAAAAAAATCCGGTATTGACATTTTCCATCCCGCTGATAATCAACAGTCATTTCTTCAGAGATTCATTTCACTTCATGACACAGAAGGGTCTCGTAACAGTTACTCACCTTTACTCACATTTACTCACATCGCTGATCCACACAGAAGGGTCTCGTAACAGTTACTCACCTTTACTCACATCGCTGATCCACACAGAAGGGTCTCGTAACAGTTACTCACCTTTACTCACATTTACTCACATCGCTGATCCACACAGAAGGGTCTCGTAACTCACCTTTACCACACACATCGCTGATACACAGAAGGGTCTCGTAACAGTTACTTTACTCACATTTACTCACATCACACAGAAGGGTTCGTAACAGTTTACTCCACCTTTACTCACATTTACTCACATCGCTGATCCACACAGAAGGGTCTCGTAACAGTTACTCACCTTT
>NW_020869603.1:12500-15000 GCF_003789085.1 Penaeus vannamei | reverse complement strand
TGGAGAAAAAGAGAGAACGGGAGAGAGAAGTAGAGAGATGAGAGTCTAGTGAAGGGGGGAGTGTGAGGGGCGGAAGTGAAAGGCGGGGAGGAAGGAATAGATTAAGGAGGAGCAGATCGAGAGAGAGACCAATGGAGAGAGAGAGAGAGGGAGAGAGAGAGAGAGAGAGAGAGAGAGATAAGGAGAGAGACGAGGCTGAGAGAGAGAACGAGAGAGAAGAGAGAGAGAGAGAAGAGAGAGAAAGAGACAAGGAGAAAGAGAGAGGAGAGACAAAAAAGAGTAGAGAGGAGAAAAAATGTTCGTTGATACTGAAGCATCTCTTCGAAGAGATATGGAGGAAAGAGATAGATAGATAGATAGATAAGAGAGAGAAAAAAATAATGTTTTCGTTGGAAAACTGATCATCTCTCGACTATTCTGTACTGTTGTCTGTGTAAGTTAAACTCCCTCTCACACTTGGTATGTAAAGATTACACCTGATGGCTACTTTATAAGGGTAAATTTTGGAAGTTCGACAAATTTGTGATCTGGTGAGTGGGCTATTTAGGTTATCTCTTTATCTTTCTCTCTGTTTGTTTTTGGTATCTATTTGCCTGATTTGGTCTGTGTGTACTGGATTTCTGCACTTGATCTGTATGTTGTCTGTCTGTCTGTCTGTCTTGTCTCCTCTCTTCTCTCTCTCTCTCTCTCTCGTCTCTTCTCTCTCTCTCTTATCTCTCTCTTCTCTCTTCTCTCCCCCTCTCTCTCTTTCTCTTTCTACCTCTTATCCCTAAGCCTATTTTGTAGCATTTTTTATCAGTCAGTAATAAATTTAGTTCATTGTGGTTTTATTGATTTATTCCCAGTTAAGTTACTTCATATATTTTCATTATTTTCGTGATCTTGTGTTTGGGTTTCATTATGGAGTTTAAAACGACCAATTTCATTAAAAAAAAATATATAGTATACTATACTAGTAAACAACAATAACGATCACAGGTTAGTAAAAAACAGTTACATTACTTTGCGCTTGCATTTTCACTCCCTAAAATAAAAGAAAAATTCAAAAGATATATAGCGAAAGTTTTCATATCAGAGAATTCCAAACCGATATAGAACTTTACCAGATAAGAGAGTCTATATAAATAACTCACAAAAAACATAGAAAACCTTGCAAAACAATAGCAGTAACACAAGTAAAAAAATCGCAATATCTATCTCTTGAACGAAATTGCAGATGCCTTTGGCAAAAGTTCTTTCTCATGGTCCTTTAAAAAAAAAGGAAATAACCTTCAGACTTAGCATAATGCAAACTTCCAAGGTATATAACCCGCAAGATAATGGTCTAGGACTTTTTTTTTTTCCTTTTCTTTTTCTTCGGGTTCGATGTTGACTGCTGAAGTATCTAATTAAAAGCGTGGAAACTGGTAATTAAGTAAAGGGTAGAATAAGAAGATAATGTTAATGCGATTCCCGTATCACACTCCGTACTTGCGCTTGAGGGGTACACACTAAATATGTGTTGGTTTTGTGTAGTGGTCAGATGTGTGTGTGTGTGTTGTGTAGGTGTGTGTGTGTGTGTGTCGTGTGTGTGTGTGTGTCGTTTGTGTTGTGTGCGTGTGTGTGTGTGTGGTTGTGGGCTGATGTGCTGTGGTGTGTGTGCTGTGTGTGTGTCCTGGTGTTTGCGTTTTGTGTATTTGGTGTGTGGTGTGCCTGCGTGCCTTGGTTGTCGTGGGTTCTGTGTCCCTTGTGTTTCTGCGTCTCTACGATGTGTGGTCGTGTGATGTGCGGTTGTGTTTGTGGTATGTGTGTGTGGTGGTGGTGTGTGTGTGGTGTGTGTGTGTGTGCTGTGTATGGTGTGTGAAGTGTGTGTGTTTTATATGGATACATGCATTTCCTTCACTTGCTACATTGCAGCGAATGAAAAACGTGAACACCTGCAAGTTTTATTCCGAGAACGAAAACAGATATTGGCTTGTTCCTTTTGTAGTGAATCGGCCTCTCTCTAGGATTGTCAGAGAAATACCTCTTTTTTCTACTTTTTCTTTCTTAACGAAGATTGCTCGTATGGCGGCGACAGAAAAATCTTGACACCTGGATGTTTTCTCTCTCAAGAACGAAAATGGATATTGGTTCGAGCCTTTTCCGGGGGTTCGTCGGGGATTCGCTAGACGTGTTGGCGAAATGGCAAAAAATAGCGACACAAAACCCATTTCGCTACGAAAATTCTGCGTTTGCGTGGTCCAGTGTCGCCTTCATAAAATACGTACAGTATTAAGGCGTATTTCTGATAATAAATATGCGTATAAACGAGAATATTGATAACGCGAATCAACTCCGAGCTCTTTGCTTCGAAATCTTCAAGTAGGTGACGTTGTTGTGACTCTGGCTATCCGGACAATGTGACAGTGCGAATAACGGGTCACAGAATCCCTCCACATCGGCAAAGCTGGACACACACACACACACACACACACACACACACACACACCACACACACACACACACACACACACACACC
>NW_020869603.1:0-2500 GCF_003789085.1 Penaeus vannamei | reverse complement strand
TTCCGTCTTTCCTTCTTCTTTCTTTTTTCGTCCTTCTTCTTCTTCGTCGTCTTCTTTTTCGTGTTCTCTTCTACTTACCGTCTTCGTCTTTTTTCCGTCTTCCGTCTTTCTCCATCTTCTTCTTCTCCCTTCTTCGTCTTCTTCTTCTCCTACTCCTTCGTCTTTTTTTTCCGTCTTCTTCTTCTTCTTCTGTTTCTTCTTCGTCTTCTTCTTTTCCTACTTCTTCTTCGTTTTCTTCTACTTCTTTCGGATCTTTTTCGTCTGATTTTCGTTTTCCTTATTCTTATTTATTTTCTTATTTCTGTTCTTTTATTTCTTCTTCGATTTTACATCTTGTTCTGTTTTCTCTCATTTCCTCTCTTCTTCTTTTGTTTTTTTTCTTCCCCTTCTTTATTTTTATCAATTGTTTTCCCCTCTTCTTCCTCTTCTTTCTTCTCTTTCATTTTCTACCCTCTTCCTAATCCTATTCTTTTCCCTCTCCTCTTTTTTTCCCGTTTTTGTCTTCTCTCCGTTTCCTTCTTTCCTTTCCTTCTTTGATTTCTCTCTTCCTCAATTTTTCTCCTTTTCCTCCTATTCTTCCTCCACTTCCTTTTCTCTTCGAACAGATATAAGAGTGTGTGGAGGAGAAAGAGAGGAAGACAGAGAGAGAGAGAGAGAGAGAGAGAGAGAGAGAGAGAGAGAGAGAGAGAGAGAAGAGAGAGAGAGAGAGAGAGAGAGAGAGAGAGAGAGAAGAGAGAGAGAGAGAGAGAGAGAGAGAGAGAGAGAGAGAGAGAGAGAGAGAGAGAGAGAGAGAGAAGAAGCAAATAGTTATAATCATAACCAGAGGGAGTAGAGACGAGAGACAAAGAGAAAGGAGGGAATGGAAGAGAAACACAGAACATAGAAAAAAAGAGAAAAAAAGAAAAATTAAAGCAAGGGAGGGAGACAGGAAGAAAGACACATAAACACACAACCCAAAAAAAAAAAAAAAAAACATATACACAGAGAAAGAAAATATAAAAAAAATAAAAATAAAAAATCAACAACACAAACATGTTCCCACATATTTTCGCGTCTCCTTTAAGAATTCCAATGACTTGGTTATTTCACAGAAAAGGCCTTTCTCCCCTCCATAATCGTTACGATGATTTACTTAACACTTTTTCAAAATGAGGCTCAGGCTTAACGGTCACTTAGAAGAGCTCGTATGCAGTGTGAAGCGAGAGGCATCTTGCTGTTAAATACATATCCTTGGACGTGCTTTCCCGTCCTCTTCGTCTCTTTACTTATCTATCTGGTCTATCTATCTGTCTATCTGTCTATCTATCTATCTATATGCCTGCCTCTCTGTCTGTCTATCTATCTATCTGCTGTCCATATGTCTGTCTATCTATCGATCTATCTGCCTACCTTTCTATCTGTCTATCTATCTATCTATTTCTGTCCATATGTTTGTCTATCTATCTAGATACTACTTTCGTCTATCTATCTATTCTTCTTTTTGTCTATTTGTTATCTAGATACTACTTTCTCTATCTTATCAAATATCGAAATAACCTACCTGCCAATATATAGCTGTTTGCGCAATTCCCTCTATCTCTGTCTGTCTGTCTTTTCTTACCTCTCTATATTTATAAGGGCATCTATACGTCAAGTTTGCGTTATGTGTGTGTGTGTTATACATATGTATATTATGTAATATATATATAATATATATATATATATATATATATATATATATATTATAATATATATATATCATATATATACATATAGATATAGATGTGTTGTTATAAATATATACATATAATATTATATATAATATATATATATATATATATATATATATACATATATGTATAATACATATATAGATATAGATATAGATATAGATATAGATATAGAATATATAGATATAGATATGTGATATAGATATAGATATAGATATAGAGATGTGTGTGTATATATATATATATATATATATATATATATTATAATATATATATACTATATATATTATATATATTAATTATATTGATATATATAGATTACATATATATATAATATATATATATATATATATATATATATATATATATATATATATTATATATATATATATATATATATAACCTGGCCACTAAAGCATCGAATACACCCTGATAACACATTTCTAATAACATTTCTTGGTAGCAAAACAAAATTAAACATGTGACGCACATTTCCCTCCCCCCCCCCTTTCAGCTGTCTTGAACCCAGGACCCAGGAAAGGTCATCTGTGTCACCAGTAAACTCGCCTTATAATCCTATTGTACTCAAATTAGTTTAGAAGGATTATAATAATAAGCATAAGCACTGAAGGGTGATAGACTTCCACATTACTTTTCTCGTTTTTATGCAGTTTTATCATCATCATTTCTCCATTTAATTCTTAAGTACAGCTTGACAATCGATCCTAAATATAGATTCTTATTTCTGAAAATAGTCCGTATGACATGAAGGTCTATTTAATTCAATATAT
>NW_020869602.1:92500-100608 GCF_003789085.1 Penaeus vannamei | reverse complement strand
ATGGGGGGAATGGAAAGGGGGAGAGAGTGGACATGAGGGGGAAGGGGAGGGTTGAACGAGGGAAAAAGGAACAGAGGGGGTAAGAAGAGAGGTAAAGAAAGGGAGAGGAGGAAGGGGGATTGTTAAATGAGGGAGAAAGGGAGATAAAGGGAGAAAAGGTCCAAGGAATGGGGGAAGGGGAGGGTATAGTGAGGGAAAAAAAAAAGGAGAGAAGAAGGAGCGTAGAAAGAGATCGAAAAGAGAGGAGAGAAAAGATAACAAAGGGAGGGGAGAGAAACGAAGTGATGGAAATAAGACAGCGAAAAAGAGAGGAGAGAAAAGATAATAAGATGGAGGGGAAGGAACGAGTGAATGGAAATAAGAGCGAAAAGAGAAGGAGAGAAAGATAGTAAGAGGTAGGGGAGTGAATGGAAATAAGAAGCGAAAAGAGAGGAGAGAAAGATAGTAGAAGGAGGGGAGAGAACGAAAGTGAATGAAATAGAAAGCGAAGGAGGGAGAAGAAGGAGGGAAGAGAGAAGAGAAGGGAAGAGGGTGGGGGAATTGGGCTTTCCCTACTACTTTGATTGTATTACGATAATGATGATCGTCTTGTGAAGGATCAAGAAACGATGGGAAATAATAATTATGGTTGAATTATCATTATTGTAGAAATTAGAAAAAAAAATATGTTGTACAAATATGATACCGATAGCACTAATAGTGAAATAATAAGGAATAATAATAACGAAATTGACAGTGGTAATGATAGTAAAATATTGATAATGATGGTGATAGTACAAATGATGATAATGATGAGAATAATAATCATAGCAGAAACTTAATGATGATCCTTATTGAATATATCATTTTTATAATCAGATAGATGGTGGGAATGGTGATAATGATAGGAATGATAGTATTAGTGATATAATTATTATATATATTATATGATTGTGTATATTATATTGTATAGTATATCATATAATTATGATATTAGTGAATAATGGAATGAGTGATAATCATTGTAAATTGTGATTTTTATTTATATCAACGTAATTATTCGTAGTCTTGTTGTTGTTATTATGATATATGATTATCATTATTATTATTGCTGTTGTTATTATTATTAATTGTTAATCGTGTTACAGTTTTATTATCATTATTGGTTTGGTTTATCAGTAGCAGTACTAGCCTTAGTATTATCATGGGTTTTTTCTTATCCATTTTCTTTGCTTTTTTCTATTTTCCCACGCGATATTTTCCTTTTTTCCATTTCTCACCTTTTTCCTTTTCTTTCTCCTCGAATGCCTCTTTTTTCTCTCCCGTTCGCTTGTTTGATTACTTTCGTGTCTAATTATTGCCTTCTTTCTTTGCATCTTTTTCTGCTCTTTCTCACCCATGATTATCTGTTTCTTGCTATGTCATCTAATCTTCCCTTTTTTCGCCTCTCGTCTTTATACTTCCTTTCCTGAGGGCGGTATGATGTTTTCTTCTTCTTATTTTTCTTTTTTTTTTGTTTTTTTTTTATTATTTTTTTCTTTCCTTCTTCTTTCCCTTCGTCTTATTATTCTCGCCTCCTCCTTATTATTATCATTCTTTTTCTTTCCTTCTCTCCGTTCTTATTATTATTTCTCTCCTCCTCCTTCTTTTTTTCTTCCTTTTTTTTACGTGCATGTCAAGATGCCAAGGCAGATTGGGAGATTGTGTATCTGTCAAGTTGATTTCCCGTTTCTCTCCTCTCGCTTCGAATCCTTTCTGAATCAGATTCAGGTCTGCGGTTTACAACAGACTCGAAGCGTCTGTCCAAATCACACGCTCTTGTCATGTTGTGTGTTTACGTCGCTTGTGAATCGGGTGAAGAGGTCGGGAACTTTGACCCCCGCAGAGCGTTCTTGAAGACCTTGGCTGGAAAGCGCAAAGGGGTAACTCGGGTAAACTGTAGGGGCGGGAGGGAGGAGGTAAATGGGAGAGTGGGGAGGGAGGGGGGCGTGCGGGGAGGGAGGGGGGCGTGCGGGGAAGGAGGTGGGCGTGTAGGGACAGGAAAGGTGGAATGGGCGTGTGGTAGCATAACGCGTTGTGGTAGTTTGGAAGAAAAGTAAAAGAAAAAGAAATAGCAAAAGAAGAAGACAGGTTGTAGTAGTAGTAGTAGTAGTAGTAGCAATAACAGGAGTAGTTGTAGTAGTAGAAGTAGCAATAACAATAATAGTAGTAATAGTAGTAGTATATAGTAAGCAGTATAGTATAGCAATAATAGTATTAATAGTAGTAGCTGAAGAAAAAGAGAAAAAGAGGGGTGAGCGTGTGGTAGCAAGCAGGTGAGACTGTAATAGGGGAATAGTTTTTAAACCAAAGAAAAAAAGAAGAAGAAGGAAAAAAAAAACAGGTGTGCGGGTGGTACCAAAAAGAGAGACGAGCGTGTGGGAATGAATTGGTTGTGGTGTGTGAAAGGAAGGCAGGTTGTGAGAGCTAGGTATAGGTATAGCCCACAAGTATAATAAGGGTGATAAGGAAGCATTTGACGAAGCATTGTATCACATCCTCCACGCCCCTAGAAAGGACCCCTGTCCCTACCCCGTCCTTCCCCTTCCCATGCCGTAGAAATCCCCCTCCCTTCCCCTCCCTCGTCCTAGAACTGCCCCATCCACTCCCTCCCCTGCACCCAGAGGGACCCCCCTACTCCCATAACCTTTCCCGCCTCTAGAAGAACCTTCACCCCCTCCCTCTCCCTTCCCTTCCCTTAGAAAGACTCCCTCCTCCTCCCACCTCCCTTCCCTTAAGAAAACCCCCCTCCCTATCCCTCTCCCCCTCCCCCCTTCCCCTTAGAAAGCATCCCCTCCCTTCCTCCAAGCCCCTAGAAGGAACCCCCATCCCCTTCCTCCTCCCTCCTTACCCCCTCCCCTTGAAGGACTCCCCTGCCCCCCCCCCTACCAGCCCATTCCTCAGAAAAACGGGAGCCAGCGGAGGGTGGATTGAATTTTAACCACCACGTGCTATGACTGATGAGCTGATGGTGGCACGACGCAATTAAGGGGTCATTATGTCGTATGTAAAGCAGATGTTGTGGAGGAGGCCAGTGCGATGTTTTGCTGGTGGTGGTGGTGGTTGTTATTCTTGAGTGAATGTTTATTGTTTTTTTTTTAAGGTTAAGTAAAAATGAAAAAGGTTGAGGTTTCTGTAACACGGTACAGTAATATAGGGTTAATAGATTTTTTTTGTTCGTATTTTTCTTTTAGAGGATTTTTTTTTCTTTCCGCCAAAGTCAACTGGAATGAGACTGGGTGAATAACTAGTGGAAGCAAGTAGGGAGATATTTTTGGAAATAGATATATTGAAATAGATATAGACTTGATATATGTTGTAATAGATATACGCTTCATACTTAAATACATGGCTAAGATACGGAATTTCCTTCAAAACTAATAAAAAATGTTTAATTTACCTCTAATTAAGACTGGGTACAGGAACCTCAGTATTTTTCTTTTTAACTTTCACTCTTTCATCTTATTTATATTGAAACTAATGGTTGTAGATATTGCATGATAATTATCCCTGTTGAACAGTAAGAACTTTTGGCGGATTTTTTTTCTCTTTACTTCACATCGTCTTTATTTTTTTTTCTTTATTTTCTGCATTCCTTTATTCATTTTGCTGTCTCTTCCTATTAAATTTTTCACTGTCGCTCTTTTCAAACACTGGAATTTCATCTTGTTTACATTGCAAGCGGAACTGACCTCGTCGCCTTGAAATATTGATCTTCAACTCTGCAACAGAAACCTTGGCCTTGCAATGATAGTCATGACCTTTATCTTGCAACTTTTGACTTCGTAATAGTAGTCTTGCAGTGGCGGGAATGGAGAAAGGGGGAATATAGAGATCTAAAAAGATATATGGCTTCGTTGCATCTGTTTGTCTGTCTCTCTCTCTCTCTCTGTCTCTCTGTCTGTCTCTCTCTCTCTCTCTCTCTCTCTCTCTCTCTCTCTCTCTCTCTCTCTCTCTCTCGTCTCTCTCTCTCTCTCTCTCTCTCTCTCTCTCTCTCTCCTCTCTCTCTCTCTCTCTCTCCTCTCTCTCTCCTCTCTCCTCTCTCTCTCTCTCTCTCTCTCTCTCTCTCTCTCTCTCTCTCTCTCTCTCTCTCTCCCCTTCCCTCCCTCCCTCTCCCTCCCCCATATCTTCCGCCTTCTTACTTTTCCTGCCACAGTTTTCTTTTATTATCCCTTGTTTCTTCTTCCAGCCATTATTCTGTTTTTTTCTTTCTTTCTTTTTCTTTTCCGTCTCTTTCTTCATTCCCCTTCGCCTTCCCCCCTCCCTCCCTATCCTCTTTTATAGCACTATTATCTCTTTTTTCCAACCATTTTTTCTTGTTTTTTTTCCCCACACATCGAGTCACAGCTTGGTGCAGCAATCAAGCCTTTTCCATGACTGTCACGCTGTCAATGCTTCACCCCCCGCCCGTGACACCGCCTCACGCCCATCATTATCATTGTACGACGTTTTAAAAGGGATCATTATCGTCATCTCCCCCTCCTCCCCCATTTCATTATTTTTATTTTTCATTTTTTTAACCATCATTCTTCGCTTTGCAATTGCACCGCTTCGCCCCCTCGTAAAAGATGCGAATTTCCGAGTCGCGTCCGTCACGCCCGCGCTCCATTATGCTGCAGATCGGTCATGTTGACAGGGATAATGCGTGGAAAGTGATAGTGGGAGATTGCTTCGTGATTATGCAATGGGGAGGGGAAAAGGGGGAGGGGGAGGGGGAGGGGATGGGGAGGGGGGGGGAGCGGGAGGGGGGGGGGAGGGGAGGGGGAGGGGGAGGTTACTGAAGGCGTGAGAGGGGGGGAGGTTTTTTAAGAAATGAGGGGAGAATATTTAAGGGGTGAGGGGGAGTGATTAAGGGGTGGGGTAGTATTTAAGGGTGAGGGGAGAGAGTATTTAAGGGGTGAGGGGGAGTAATTAAGGGTGGGAGGGGTTTAAGGGTGAGGGGAAGTAATTAGGGCGTGATCGTGGTAGTTACTGATTGGCTTAAGGGGGGGGGGGTACTGAAGGCATAATGGTTCAAACACTGTGGAGGGGGAGGGGTATTTAAGGGGTGAATGGGGAGAGCACTAAAGGGGTGAAGGTGGGGATGCCATTTATAGGGTGAAACGAAGGGCTTTTAAATAGATAAAAGGGAAGCTACCAAAGGGATGGACGGGGGAGGCGTAAGAAGTAAGGGGTTAAGGGGTAAAGGTGTAAGGTAAGGGGGTTGCATCGTGACGGACTACCTGCGTCGACTATAAAGTTACAAAGTGCAAAGAGTACCATGTACCAACTACCAGGAAATACCACGACTCCGACCTGCGTGTACGTGTTGCAACGGAGAGAATACAGGAAATGGCAACCGACGACATGTTTAAAATACTGACATTAGAATCACTGAGAAAGAAAGGAAAGAGAGAGAGAGAGAACAAAAAAACGAAAACAAGAAAATAGGTGTGACGTGAATAAAATATCGTGTTTTTTTCACTATTCGTACGGATGGCATGCCGTACCTGTAGCTTGCGGGCGTGGGCGTTGTTTTGGGTTGGGCGGAGAGCGTAGGCGTAGGCTGATGATTCGGATTAGAGAAATGGCTACCTGTGGGCGTCGGGCGTGGGAAATGGGTGCCCCGGACAGCGGGCGGTCCTTCACGCCCACCGGCTGAGGTCGTTTGTGCGGTGGTCGGAGTTTCGTGGGCGTGGGTGATGATGTAGGTGTGAAATTAGTGATGATGGTTAGGGGAAGGCGGGCGCTGATATTAATACTTGTGGTATTATGAATGATGGCAGAACATTGGTAATTATAATGCAAAAGAGAAAGAGAGTGAGAGTGAGAGAGAGAACGAGCGAGAGATTGAGAGAGAAGGAGAGAGAGGGGGGGGACGAGAGATTGAGGAGAGAAAAGAGAGAGAGAGAGGAGAGAGAGAGAGGAGAACGAGAGAGAGAGAGAGAGAGAGAGAGAGAGAGAGAGAGAGAGAGAGAGAGGAGAGAAGAGAGAAGAGAGAGAGAGAGAGAGAGAGAGAGAGAAGAAAAGAGAAGAGAAAGAGAAAGAGAAGAGAGAGAAGAGAAAGAGAAGAGAGAGAAGAGAAAGAGAAAGAAAGAGAGAGAGAACGAAGAGAGAGAGAGAGAACGAGAGGAGAAAGAGAGAAGAGAACGAACGAGAGAGAGAGAGAGAGACCGAGACCAACCGACCGACCGAGAGCTGGACCAAGCGAGAGCAAGCGAGAAAAAACAATCCTGCAAAGAGAGAGTGACAGCGAGATGATAACGTTTAATCTCAACACAAAACAAACAAACAAGCTGTCAAAAACGTCGAGGAGGACAAGGCGTGATGAAGGAGGTGAAGGAAGCTCCTGGGGAAAGATGAGGCTTCGTTTTGTTTATTCATTTTCCATTTTCTTCGTCTGTTTGTTTTGATTTTCGGAGCCTTTTAATAAGAACAACAAGAGCAATAACAATGATGGTGTTGATGATAATGATAATAGTAATGATATTAATGGCAAGAATGATGGTAATGATAATAATGATGGTAATGATAATGACAATGATTATGATAATAATAATGATAATGATAAACGGTAGTACTAATAATGACAAAACAACAACAATAATGATAATGACAATAAAAAAAACTTACCGAGTGAATAACAAAGTTTATCAACGGTAGGAAAGGAATGCCAAATTTGCGGATTCACTGAGGATTGCGAGAAATGTCGACGCAAAAAGAGAAACACACATAGGGGATGAGATAAAGAATGGGAGACAGGAAGATTGGTCAAGAATGGAAGGCGTCTGCGTTGGCTCTTGTCTCTCCGCCGAGTGGAATCCAAAAAGTTAGTGGTTTCTGAAGGGAGAACTCGTGTACATGGAGAGATGAATACACAGGCATGCATACACATATACTTATATTTAAGGTTACACTTACACTTGCATTTACTTACATACACTTATGTTTGTACGTACACATATACATACATTTACACTTACACACACTTACATTTACACTTACACACACACACATTCACACGCACGCACGCACACACCACTCACACAACACACACACACACACACACACACACACACACACACACACACACACACACACACACACACACACACACACACACACACACACACACACACACACACACACACACACACACTAACACTAACACACGCATACACACACTATTTACATAGAAAACCCCCATTTCGCACCCCGTCCACGAAAAACACATTCCTTTACCACCTCGCCCCCCCCCCTCCAATCCTCCCCACCTCCCCCCCACGCCCCCCACCCCCCACCTCCTTTTAATCACCTATGTGCGCGTCTGTAATTAATGACTCCTCGAGCTGATTAAGAAACCAGACCAGTGAAGAGAGAAAATTCGCCATTAGCAGTTAACGTTCGAATTGCGCGGGAGTCTGCGCATGCCGATCGTTCTTTGTTTTTTTTCTGATGTTGTGTTCACTTGGAGAAAACGTGGTTGAGAGATTGGATGTGTATGGGAGGAGGAAGGAGGGGGGGAGGGAGTAGAAAGAGGAGGGAGGAGGAGGAGAGAAGAGGAAGAGGAGGATGAAGAAGGGAAGGATAGAAGAGGAAGGAGAAGGAGCGGATAGAAGAGGAAGGAGAAGGGGGAGGAGAGAGGAGAGAGGAGAAGGGGATAGAAGAGGAAGGAGAAGGGGGAGGAGAGAGGAGAGAGGAGAAGGGGAAGAAGAGGAAGGAGAAGGAAGGAGAGAGGAGAGAGAAGGGGATAGAAGAGAAGGAGAAGGGGAGGAGAGAGGAGAGAGGAGAAGGGGGATAGAAGAGGAAGGAGAAGGGGGAGGAGAGAGGAGAAGGAGTAGTAAGTAAGAAAATGAGTAGGAAAAAGAAGAATAAAAAGTGGAGGAAGAAAAAGAAGACAATTAAAAAGAAAACGAAGAGGAAGTGGGGTAGGAGGAGGAGGCGAAATGGAAGAGGAAACGATATGAAAGATTTCGTAGTGAGGGAAGAGAAGGAAGGGAATAAATAAATAGAAAATACGAAAGACAAAATGGAGAAAATGGAATATCAAGGACGTAACAGAGAAAGACAAATGGATAAAGGAATATTACAATAACAAGGTAGAGAGATAA
>NW_020869602.1:75000-87500 GCF_003789085.1 Penaeus vannamei | reverse complement strand
TCTCTCTCTCTCTCTCTCTTCTCTCTCTCTCTTCTCTCTTCTCTCTTCCTCTTCCTCTCCTCTTCCTCTTCCTCTTTCCTCTTCTCTTCCTCTCCTCCCTTTCCTCTCCTTCCCTCCCCTCTCTCTCCCTCTCCCTCTCCCTCTCCCTCTCCCTCTCCCTCTCCTCTCCCTCTCCCTTCTTTCTCATCTTTCACTTCATTCCAATTTTCCAAAGCTCTGTTAATGGCTACACTTCGGTTAGAGAGAAATATGGATGCACACTCACTACACTCCGTTGCTCACGAACCAAGCCACATGCTGTATCGTGACCCATCGCCGTCCCTCCCAAGTTCGCGAACTTACCGACTTTCTCCTGGCCAATTATTTCTATCCTGAGTTTAGAGGGAGAGAGGGAGAGGGAGAGAGGGAGAGGAGAGGGGAGGGAGAGGGAGAGGGAGAGGGAGAGGAGGGAGCGAGGGAGAGAGAGAGGAGATGAGGAGAGAGAGAGAGAGAGAGAGAGAGAGAGAGAGAGAGAGAGAGAGAGAAGAGAGAGAGAAAGAGAGAGAGAGAGAGAGAGAGAGAAAGAGAGAGAGAGAGAAAGAGAGAGAGAGAGAGAGGAGGACGAGAGAGAGAGAGTAGAGAGAAGGAGAGAAAAAGATAGAGAGAGAGAGAGGTTGGGGGGGGGATGAGGGTTCAGGGGGTACCGAGGAAGGGTGTGGAAGAGAAATTTCAGGGCCATGTAGGAACTGGTCAGTGTAAACACGGGATAGTGTGGGGGCAGTGTAGGCGTAGAGACAGATACCTTAAGGATATGGAAATTACCGCGGAACAAATATATGTTAGTGTGTACATTGGATAGATTAAGGTAGATTGACTGGGAGACAGGACAGATAAATAGATAGATTGAATGGTAGAGAGACAGACAGACAGACAGACAGAAGGAAAGAAAGACAGACAAGAACAGAAACAGACAGTACAACCACGGATGAATATGCATAGAGGCCGTATGCACCGCGTGGGCGTGGGCGTGACGCTGAGTTATGATCGGGGTGACAGGTAGTGATCGCTTCTCACAGGTGATAAAACACGCCGCCCCGACAACACCCGCGATTGTGACTTGCTCACCTGTGAACATCTACATAAAACCTCCCGGGCGCGCTGGCTAATGGCTGTGTTTGTTCTGTTATGTCTGTCCATCTCTTCTCTCTCTCTCTCTGCATATATATATATATGTATATTTGTGTGTGTGTGTGTGTGTGTGTGTGTGTGTGTGTGTGAGTGTATTTATATGTGAATGTGTGCGTGTGTGCGTGCGTGTGTGCGTGTGCGTGTATTTGTTTGTCTGTCTGTTGGCGTCGACTTTTTTGTCTGGAAGCCTGTTGTCCATTTTCTTTTTATCTTTATTTCTTTTTTATTACACCTGGTAAGAGATTTCTTTAAGGTAAGTGAATGAACAGAACAGATAAAAGAAAATAAGTCAATTTAAAAGGCAAGAATAAAATATAAAAGGAGAAAGAAGGGAAAAGCATGAGAAGAAAAAAAAGAGTGAAAGAAAGAGAAGGATAGGAAAAGAAAAGGTGAAAGAAGAAAAAAAGAAGATAAAACCCAGATTCACGGACTGTTCCTATTCCTCGCTTCTAATGAATACATGATGCGCTGTCACTCCCCGCCTACGCCCATCACGCCCATCTTGACGTCTCTCTCGGCATATCGAAGGAGTAATTGTTAAACACCTTGATGCCCTTTCACCTCTTTCGTTCACTTTGCTTTTTTTTTTTTTTTTTTTTTTTTTTTTTTTTTTTTTTGATTCACGGGATTTTCTCCTCCTATGTTACGTCTCTGATTTTATTTTTTTTTTTTTGTGGTGGTAATATTTTTGTTTTATTATTATTAGTAGTAGTAGTAGTATGACTTGATAATAATAATTATCGTGCCGAGCGTAGTTTTCGTTATTATTCCCTCAGTTTCTTCTAATCTCTCTCTCTTTCTTTCTCTTTTCTCTCTCTCTCTTCTCTCTCTCTCTCTCTCTCTCTCTCTCTCTCTCTCTCTCTCTCTCTCTCTCTCATCTCTCTCTCTGCTCTCTCTCTCTCTTTTCAAGGCATATAAGTTCGTGAAGGTCCTCTTCTCGTCACATGCCTTGCCCTTCCGCTGCCCTCCTGCCCTCTTGCCCTCTGGCCTCTGGCGTCCGTCCCCGCCCACACGCCGGGACCGCCCGTCCCCCGCTAAATTATCGCTTTCCACGCCATAATTCACCCCCCGACCCGCCCACGGTTCGTCAAAACCGTGATTTTAGTTTCTCTGGCATCATCTTCCGCGTTTTCCTGTGTTCTTGCGCCGGGAATTTTACCATCTCTTTCCTGTGTCGGCCGCAAGCACGCCCTCACTTACGCCCGCGGTCCTGTAAGTACGCTCACTCAGACCCTTACGCCACCCACGATCCCTAACTGACGCCCGCGGTCTACATTTTTCCCATCCCATCTGCATCGGCGCGGCTATCCCCAACCGCCCTCCTGAGAAAGCGGGTCGCGCGTACCCGGTTAAGCGCAGTTACCAACCTGCCGGAATGTTCTTATACGGCGCCTGCGGATACAACGGGGCATCTCTTCCCGGAGCCAGACACGCGCCGACGACCTCCGCGATCCGTTCGGGGCGACGGGCGACGGGCCTCTCGGCGTGTCTCTCGCTCGCTCGCTCTAATATTGGTGTCCGCTGGCATGCTTCACGTTTCGCTGGGCCGTTTTGCGTCCTCTCTTGCTGTTTGGTTGGCGCTTTCTGTCTGCTTGTCTCTTCTTTCTTTTTTTTGTCTATATCTGTGTCGCTGTCTTTGTCTTGTTTAGGGTTTATGTCTGGATGTTGGTCTGGATGTTATCTGGTTCTCTCTTTCGCTCTTCTTTTCTGCTTCTATTTCTAGTTCTATTTCTCTATCTTCTCTGTCTGTCTTCGTGTCTCACTCTCTCTCTCTTCTCTCTCTCTCTCTCACCTCTCTCTCTCTCTCCTCTCTCCTCTCTCTCTATCTCTCTCTCTCTCTCTTTGTTTCTTTCTCTCCATCTCAGAGTCTATTATTGTCACCATTGAGGCACGAAGCCAATTACTCACTTGCACTGAGCGACCAAAGGACGGCCTTGTTTTTTTTCGCTTTTGAACTATTTTCTCTTTATCAATATTTCTCTTTTGTTGGTATTTGTTTCCTGTTTTAATAATTTTATGTAATCTATGTTATTTATATTTGGTATTTTCTCTCTCAGGCCTTCTCTCTCGCATGTCAAACCCACCGCTCGTTGCATCTGTCTCTGATATCCCGTTTTTTATCCACCTTTGGTTCTCTTCTTTCTTATCTTATCTCCTGCATTATCGCATCACGTTTTCTTTGACACGCCGGTAAATAAACTCGGGAGAAACCGTTTTTCTCACGCCCGCGGAGGGTCAAGGAGGCGTGCCGTGGCGGGGTGGGGGGGGGAAATGGTACAGCACGATGATTGGGGAAAGTACCACCGTGGGCGAGGGCACGGGCGGAGCAGGTGGGCGCCGGGATGAGGGATGGCGAGGAGGAGGAGAAAGGAGCAAGAAAAGAAGGGAGGTGAAGGAAGATGAGAAGGAGGAGGAGGAGGAGAAGGGGGAGAAAAAGGAGGAGAAAGAAAATAAGGAGGGGAAGGAGAAGGAAAATAAGATGGAGGAGGAGAATGAAGAAGAAGGAGAATATAATAGAAGGAGGAGAAGGAAAAGAAGAAGGAGAAGGAGGAGAAAGAGAAAGATTGAGGAAACTACATCAATAGGCAGATGTTCTCGGTAAGAGGCCCTTGGAATAAGGGGAAGAAAATGAATAGTCGGGAACTGTAGGTAATGGGCGCAAGGTAAAGAAAGAGGAATAGGGAGGAATGCGAAAGGATAAGCAGACAGTCTATAATGGTGTATAATAGAAGAACAGAGGGAGGTAAATGAATAGGGAAATATTTTAAGTAAAAGATGATTGGAGTAATGGTAGGAAAAGGAGTAATAATTATTGTAGATAAAGGAAGGAGGAAAAGGAGAGAACGAGGGTGCCGTTCTGGTAAATGAATAAGGGAAGAAAAAAAATTCAGTCATTCAGCAAGCAAACAAGCAAGCAAAAAAAAAAAAAAAAAAAAAAAAAAAAAGATAGAATTAGACCTAAGATGCGCCGAACAAAATAATGATGATACAACAAAGAAAGAAAGAACACCAAAGAGCGTTTATACATATCATATTCTCAATTCATATATTTACTTCTCTCGTCGCTTGTGAAACGAGATATGTCATCCCTTCATTAAACGGATAATGTATCTAAATGAATCCAAAGACTAGAGAGGCGATGCAGTGACCATGGCTGAAGCTGCCAAAGGGCGCTCCGATTCAGTTCAAGCAGAGTGGGTCACTTGTCCATTCTGTTCCCCACAGGAGAAAAGAAGGGGAGAGGGGAGGAGGAGGAGGAGGAAGGGAGAGGGGAAGGAGAGGGAGGGGGAGAAGGAGAGGGAGGGAGAGAAGGGAGAGGGAGGGGGAAAGGAGAGGGAGGGGGAGAAGGAGAGGAGAGGGAGAAGGACAGGAGAGGGAGAAGGACAGGGAGAAGGAGAAGGACAGGGGAGAAGGAGGAGAGGGAGAAGGAAGGAGAGGGAGGAGAGAGAAAAGGAGAGATAGAGAGGAAGGAGGAAGAGATAGAGAGAAAAGGAGAGATAGAGAGAAAGGAGAGATAGAAAGAAAAGGAGAGAGAGAGAGAGAGAGAGAGAGAGAGGAGAGAGAGAGAGAGAGAGAGAGAGAGAGAGAGAGAGAGAGAGAGAGAGAGAGAGAGAGAGAGAGAGAGAGAGAGAGAGAGAGAGAGAGAGAGAGAAGAGAGAGAGAGAGAGAGAGAGAGAGAGAGAGAGAGAGAGAGCGAGAGAGAGAAAGAGAGAGCGAAGAGCGAAGAGCGAGAGCGAGAGAGAGAGAGAAAGAGTAGAGATTCCCCGTGGTGTCTTTTGTAAGACGAATCTCCCCTGATAATCTCTTAAGACCGACATTAAATGCTATTGCTAAAGGTTAATATGCTCTCCTTCTGTGTGCGTTGCGGCGATTCGTGTTCCCTGATGCCGAAGGATTTTGTGGCATATAAGTGTGAAAGTTTAGCATATCCGGGTGGGTGTTTTCTAAGTGTGAATGCGGATAATCGTGTGTGTGTGCGTTTGTGTGTCAGTGTGTGTGTATAAAAATGTGTGGCTTTGTATGCATCAGCCAGTCGGATGCCAAGGTGAGGTCACTACAGTTTTGGTCTTCCTCATCCCCCGTGCGTCATGCCCCCCCCCCCTTACTAGCCTCTCCCCCTGCCCCCCCCTCCTCCTCTCTTCTCTCTCTCTCTCTCTCTCTCTCTCTCTCTCTCTCTCTCTCTCTCTCTCTCTCTCTCTCTCTCTCTCTCTCTCTCTCCCTCTCTCTCCTCTCTCCCTCTCTCTCTCTCTCTCTCTCCTTCTCTCTCTCTCTCTCTCTCTCTCTCCTCTCTCTCTTCCCTCTTCCCCTCCCTCCCTCCCTCCCTCTCCTCCCTCCTCCCTCCTCCCTCCCTCCCCCTCCCTCCCTCCCTCCCTCCCTCCCTCCCTCCCTCCCTCCCTCCCTTTCTCTCTCTCTCCCTCTCCCTCTCCCTCTCCCCTTCTCTCTCTACTTGTGTATACCGCCATATGTGCAGTGACTTTGCTAAAAAAAAGCTGACGAAAAAATCTTTCGTTTACATTAGGTATCATGTGCAGTAAAGCACTTTTCCTACTGCAGTGGACAACATGGAATTATCCTTTAAGCACAAGGCTGTGCGATATATACGAGTGTATTTGTATGTATATATAAGATATTTATTTATTTATTTTTATGTATATATGTATATATGTATATGTCTATATATGATATAGTATACACACACACACACACATCTTTTTCGCTATTTTTGTTTTGAAATACTTTCCCCTTTTTCATCAAGATTTCCCTTCGATTGTATCTGCTAATTGGCACCAAGTTGAGGCAGTGGTACTCGCGCTGTGTAGGAAGGCGCGAGGATTTAGGGTGCAGTGAGGAGGGTCGTTTGAGATCGAAATCGGCGTGTTAAAGACTTCTAAATCGTGTACTTGTAGGTTGGACGCGTCTCGATGGGCGAGCGTCCCGAGGCCTTTAATCGAGCCGAGCCATCAGGCAACGGAAACGGACGCGTGTTTGGGGAGGCTCGCGAGCGGCTTCTCTCTCTCGCGAGGGAGACGCGGGCCTAAACAGCGGCAATTTACGATGTTTACGCGAGCGGACGGGAGCCACATCGTCGCGCTTGACAAATGTATCCGCGACGGACTTTTCCCGACCGCGTTTTCGATCCTCGCGGGCGTCGGGCACCCATTCGCCCGGGGAACTGCCGCCGGCCTTAATTTAGCGTGTTTGTACGGACGGACAGAAAGCCCTTGATTGTCACCCCGGCATGCGAGCGCCCGCGACTAACGAGAAGACGGAGTGACTGCTCATTCTTGCCAATCTACCCCGCCTGCCCCCTCCCCCCCTTCTGCGGGATCATACATTCGGAATTCGTGTGTCGACCGCCCTGTAGTCGCGGACGCAGAAATTCGCACAAAAAGGGCGACACGTATAGAGTTCCTTTGTTCCTCGCGGGGGACACTCGCTGCGGCTGCATTATAGTGGTGGAGGAGGAACAGGCTTCCGTGGCGGATGCGGTTGTGTGGCGGCTGATAAACACGCGGCGCCGGGCTTTGTAGACGCTGAACAGCCTTCCCTTTTGGCTTGCAAGAAGGGGTGGTAAAGCTACGTGGATGAATTATTATCATCATTATCATTTTGATCTTATTTTCTACGGTTTATGGCATGGGCAGAGCCTCGAGGGATGTAGTAAAATATAACCGTGCTTTTAGGGGCGAGAGACTTCTAAGTTCGGAAATGATGGCGGTGTTGAAAATGTGTCTTCTATTATGGCGATGATGATGGGCTAAAGGGGTGTTTTTTGGTGTATGTATAAGAACTACGGGGCGATGTAGTTGACACAGCGAGGAAACAGCATTCCACAGTGTAATTATTTTTTTCGGGTAGCGGGGGGAGGGGGCGAAGGGGTAAGGGTGATAAATCTTACACGATAATCTGGCAGGTTCGACGTACTCTGTGGCGGTAGCAGCGAAGGCGCCGCTTCTACGGACTGAGGATCCTGAAGCCAGCGCTCACTTCAGTCCTTCCTCATTCTGATGTTTATTTCAGCTGGATATTGTCCTGATTTTTCCTTTCCGATGCGGTCACGAATGGAATGTGTAAGAAGTAGGAACAGATAAGAAAGACGGGGCGAAGGGGAACAAGAAGCAGAAGCAGAGATACAGAGCGAGGGATTGTGATAAAAAAATAATTTTAGTGATGATGCCAGAGCCTGATAAAGTATGCCCTAAAAGAGGGTGCGTGATAGTGTGATGATTGTAAACACTTAAGAAAATCCACAAACACTCAACTTTACCAGAGAAGTAATGTACAATATAAAATGCTTGGTCCTAGTGGAAGTAATTACATATTAGCACTAATGCCAAAAATATATATATATATTTTTTTCTTTAAGGGGAATATCAGGGTTTATATAATCTAGCGTCTTTGTGTGAATTTTGCTTTTATCATTGTATACCAAATAAAGTTCCTTGTGTTTTCATAGCAAACACAAGTGACTTATCCATGAAACATGTGTAAGTGTTCACCTTTCAAGGCACTTACACGGTTTCTTGTCTTAGTGTTTGAACAAGGAATGTGCATTCACTGTATAAACGGTTTTCATTTGTTTTAACCATTTTCTCTCTCCTTTTCCAGGTAAGTGTTGAGCAGCCGGACAGATTGTGAGTGAAGTGTCTCCAGTAAACACCATTTAATCAACCTCGGAAGGTAAAAGAACCTGGAACCCAGCGTTGATTTTTAGCTATTTTAATGGATAACTTGTCACGTCTAATTATACGCCGAAACGCCTCTTATCAAGCCCGCCTCCGCTGCCTCCGACGTCCGCTGTTGCATCTCGTAGATATTTACAGTCCGATGCGCAAAAAAGCGATTTCTTAGAGATCAAGGGTAAACCGCAGCTCCGACCCTGTAAACTGCCAAAGACCGGGGAAGGTAGCAGGGGGATGGGAGAAGGGAGAAAGGTGAAGGCGGAGGGAGAAGAGAGAAAGGGAAGGGGAATGGGAGGGAGAAAGGGAAGGTGAAGGGGGAAGGGGGAAAGGGGAGGGGGAAGGAGGAAGGGGAAGGGAAGCAAGGGGAAGGAGAGGGAAGGCCCGGAAGCCCATAAGAAAAAGGGAGATTCTTACCTTTTTTTTTCTTCTCCGGGTATATATCTAAGGCGGTGAGTTCTTAGATAAACTAGGATGTCGGCTTTTGGACTTGCCGTTGTGTTGGACGTCGATTTTAATTTGGGGGTTCGGGCGCCTTGTTCTACGCCGATTCAGAGAGGTCTAGAAATTTATGGCGGGGAGTTTATCTAAGGTTGGTCATAGAGTGCCGTAGTTTATCAGGAAAAGATATCTTTAAATACTTTTACGTAATTCAGTGCAAACAAATAACTGCGACAGACATTGAATGTACTGCCATCCTGAACCCTAGACCATGTTATGGCGGCCGGATTGCATTGACCCAGAATAATTAATTACGTGTCATTATTAATTTTGTACTCGAGTCATTATTGGGTGCAGTTTTTTCCCCTTTGCAGTCCACATGTCCAGGATTTGTAAATAAAACCGACCAACATCTTACAGGCGTCAGTAAACTCGCCAACCGCCAGTGTATTTTGGTCTGGTGGAGTAACCGCCCGGCTCGGCTGACTCACCGTGGGCCCTCGCGTTTTTCAGGACATTGACGTCTGAAGAGTTTATATATTACATGTAACATGTCTTTATTTGGATTTTAGGGGAAGTTAAACGAAGAGTGAAATAGTCTACATTTATAACAGCTGCCGACGTCCGTTTAAGCCGAGGTCGTTAAGCGGAATCATGTTAATGAGAATTATTTTTCCTTTAGCATCAACCGGATGTGGAGAATGTAGATCATGGCGACTGAGATAAGGTAACAGCGGCTTCCAGGACCTGGCGATGGCATACAGACTGATGACATACAGCTAGCATTCATACAACTTTAAAATATACCGACGTTCTGGTAAATGTGGAGGAGGTTAGTGTCAGAGGTTAGACCGCAACTCAGCGCTGACGGAGTGACGTCACGACGGCTTGAATCTACGAGCTTAAAATAGTGTGAACTCACTCTCGCTTCCGTACCATAGCTGGTTAAGGCTATGGTGAATGCTGTCCCGATTTTGACTCATGGTTCTCTTGCTTCATTAGGTGATGCAAGCCTCTTCGTCATACTTCATTCACTCGAAGAAGGGACTATTTGGTTAAAGTTATGCCTGGCGGTTTATGGCGCTTTTCCAAAACTTGAAAATGGGTTAGAGTAGATGCATATCAGATTTTGAAATAATGAAAACATATGTTAATCCATTCGGGTAGTCTCCTTGTTCTCGAAAAGAACAGGTTTGATGCTCAGTTAAAATGATGCGAGCGCTTATTAACTACTTACCGAAGTTAGAAAAAAAAACTTGTTACAACCGCAATTTGGTGTTGAAGAGAAGTCAGGCATTTGTATTCAGCATTTATGAAAATCGAGGAACCTGTTGGACGGGGATTAGCAGCTTTTAACAAGGAACACGGCTATAGCTGATGTGCCTGGCTTACACAGCGATTATTATCACAACTCCATCCACCATGTATACAACCTCACCTCACCTTGAACGCACAGTTATTGTTTTGAAAGCAGGGAGAGAGTTCTGTTGGCATTCCTGAGAGAGAGTGAGAAAAAAATCAACCTTGAGGGTGGGGGGAAGGGAAAGGGGAAGGGGGGGGGGGGAGAGAAGAGGATGCGGGAGGGGGGGGGGGAAGGGGGAGTTTTAATGGAGTAAGCAGACTTGCATTGGGTGGACATTGAGCATGGTGCTTGGGGGTGGGGGGTAGGGTGGATGGTGGGGGTAAGGGTTAGAAGATAGATGGTGTGCATTTTTTTTCGCTTTTCGTTTTTTTCATAAGGGTTGTCTTCGATTTATGGAGTTGATACGATGCATTTTTTTGCGAATCGAAGGGGGGAAAAAGGAAGTTATGTTAAGGGGCAAGGAGTTTGAAGTGGCGAAGAGTAAAATCAGATTTATTACACTTTCCCATGCAGTTGGTTGGAGGGGGGGAGGGGGGTATTTACAGCTGTGGCGACTTAAGTTATGACAGCTACGGTGCGGTTTATTTAATATGTATTTTTATATTTATATTTTCCCTGGCGAGACAAAACATGCTACAAAAAGTTGATTATTTATGCAAGTTGATCGTAAATGCGATAACTCACAGATAAAAGGAGGGAATGAAGACACACGGAATATAGAAATGAGAGTGATAAAAGGGAAAGAAAAAGAGCAAATAAAATAATAAGAGTAAAACGGAAAATCTTTAAAGATTCAGGTCTTCCACCTTTAACCCCCTGCCCCCCTCCCCCCCTCCTCACTACCACCAGATGATAAGGTCTTTTACACATGTTTGTCGTGGAAAGAGGGTGAGTAAGTGTGCTTGCATGCTTGGAGTTACGTCATACAAGGTGTGCATGTGTATTTGCGTGTGTGCGTTTGTACGTGAAGCTCTCTGGGTAAAGGTGTCGGATTTTTTTTACTTTCCAAGTTTTGTTCCCTGTGCGTCCGTGACTATTGGGGGGGGGTGGGGTGGGGGGGTCCATTCAGTCGAGTCATGGAAGGTGTGCAAGCATGCTGTGGGCTCCCACGGAGACACGTACATGTGGCAGCGCTTCATCTATACCTGTGTAGATGTCATTCATGCCTGTAGCTATCTGTACATATACAAAACACATATAGATGATTATATCTTTATCTAACTATCTATCTATATGTATGCGTTTGTTGTATATATATATATATATATATATTAATATATCTATATATATATATATATATATATTATGTATATATTATGTATATATGTATATTATATATATATATATTATATATATATATATATAATAAATATATATATAGTATAATATATATATGTATATATATATATATATATAATATTATATGTATATATGTGTGTGTGTGCGTGTGCGTGTGTGTGCATGTAAGCAAATACACACACACACACACCGCATTTATATTCGTATCCCTTTCCCCCAAAGGAAGGAAGAAAGGAATAAAAGGAGGAAGAGAAAGGCCCAGGCAGGCATACGCGTCCGGGAGGAAAGAGAAAGAGGAAGAAGAGGAAAATGGAGAGAGGAAGACCGAGGAAGAAAAGAGGAATGGAGAATAAAGACGAAGAAAAGAAAGAGGATGGAGAATAAGAGGAGACGAAGAAGAAGAAAAGAGGAAAAATGGAGTAGGAAATGGAAATAAGAAGGAGACGAAGAAGAAAAGAGGATGGAGAATGGAGAATGAAGTCAAGGGAATGGGGAGAATAAGAGGAGACGAAAGAAGAGAAAAGAGGAAAATGGAGAATAAGAGGAGACGAGACCGAAGAAGAAAAGAGAAAGAGCACGGAGAAATAGAGAATAAGAGGAGAACGAAGAATGAAGAAAAGAGGAAAATGGAGAGAATAAGAGGAGACGATAATGAAATGAGAAGGGTAGGAAGAAAAGGAAACTTTGATGGCAATAACATGACGGTTTCAAAGATTTCAGCAAACTTATTAAAAAAAAATATTTGATTAAGGGGGGAAATTAATAACATATATGCACAGTATCCTGAAGGGAGTTCCATGTGGCGAATAAATAAATAAATAATGATGGTAATGAAAACATGCTTGACATTAGCTCAAACGAAGGTCAGAGGTCAGGTCCCTATGGTGACAGAGATGTTGTTGTTGAAGATGCTTTGTTATTTTGATAATTGAATTTATTAATCTTCATATTAGAACTGTAGAAAGGGCGAGGTTGGTATCTGGTAATTTTTGATGGTATTAATGTCCTTACTGTCTCTGTGTTACTTGAGTGGCTGTCCTTCTCCAAATTCTATTTATTTTCATTATCATTCTTCTGATGATTTACCCCCCTCCTCCTCCTCCTCCCCCCTTTCCTTTTCCTTCTTTTCTCTTCCCTCTTCCTCCTCCTCTCATGCTCCTTTTCCTCTGCTCCTCCTCTCGTCTGCCTTTTCCTCTTCTTCTTCTTCTTCTTCTTCTTCTTCTTTTCTTCTTCTTCTTCTTTCTTCTTCTTCTTCTTCTTCTTCTTCTCCTCCTCCTCCTCCACCCTACCACCACCATGAACTCTGCATCGTCACCCATTTTTATATATACAATACTTAAACTTAAAAAAAAATCTTTTCCCTGTCCTACACCATCTGCATAATCCTTTCCCTTCTTTCCCCGAGACGAGTCAAGAGAAAGGGATATGCCCGCGTGACAGCGTGAGTGACAGCGCTCCAGATAGCCCCATGACACCGAAGTCGCCTCGTGTCTTGCATTACGCACCCCCCCCCCCCGCCTCCGCCTTCGCATTCGTCCGCAAGTTTAACG
>NW_020869602.1:70000-72500 GCF_003789085.1 Penaeus vannamei | reverse complement strand
CCTTTTTATTACTGCAAAAAATGTAGTTGGTCACTTATACTCCACCGCTGCCACCAAATTGTAATGGCTTCTATTGATATGATGGAAGAATAAAATGATTATAATTTAGCAGGGAGTGTGGTGATCTGCTGTATTTATGATAGCAATAGGTTATTGATTTAATGTAATAAGCAACACCTTGGCTCAGTAAGTGATTGTGGAACAGTTGCTAAATTGCCTTGAGAGAGAGGTTTATGCTGTTGTGGGATTTATTCTGACTTCATTTTCCTCAGGAATCTAGGTCTGGGGATGTGCCCCGTAATCATTTTCCAAGTCAAGAAGCTACTTATTGCAAATGAAACTTCAGCTACCAATTTGCGTAGCACTGTTACTACATCAAATACTTTCAACTGGTCTTTCGCGAGTTTCCCTCCGATAGCAGATGTAATTCGCCATCCTAACAAGGGACGTTAGTACAGAGAGAGATAGCGATAGGAGATAATAAAAATTGATAAAGCTATTGATAAGGAAGATAGAGATAAGGAAGATAATGAGATTAATTCAAGAGAGAGAGAGAGAAGAGAAAGAGAGAGAGGGAGGAGTCGAAAGGGCTAATCCTTTTTCTAGATCTGCCTATTGCATCAGCGGGCGCGTGGGTGCCGTGGAATCTGAGGTGTGAATTTCAGCCTCGCAATGGTGTTATTTCGTGTCATATAACATTCAGAGACATCATCTGATAATTTCGATTTCCTTTGAGAACATTAAAGGTAGATATATTACCCAAGGGCGTAACAGACAGACTGGGCAGATAGCGAGATGGCTTGTGGGTGGCTGGGTCCTCTGTCAGTCGATTTGCTCTCTTTCTCTCCCCGCTCTCTTCTCTCTCTTCTACTCTTGTCACCTCTCTCTCTCCTCTCTCTCTCTACTCTCTTGTCACCTCTCTCTCTCCCTTCCTCTCTCCTTCTTGTCCTCTCTCTCTCCCTTCCTCTCTACTCTTGTCACCTCTCTCTCTCCCTTCCTCTCTCTACTCTTGTCACCTCTCTCTCTCCCTTCTTCTCTACTCTTGTCACCTCTCTCTCTCCCTTCCTCTCTCTACTCTTGTCACCTCTCTCTCTCTCCCTTCTCTCTCTTACTCTTGTCACCTCTCTCTCACCTTTCCTCCCCCACTTTCTCTCACCCCCACCCCATTTGCAACCCTGATAGCACGCCCATCAACCTGTCGCGGAGGTTGTCACGCCCCCCTCTTCCCCCTTCCCCTAACCTCTCGTGCAGGAGTGCGACTTCTCAAGGAGTTGCTACAGGAACCAGACATCCCTCCCTCCCCCCTCCCACCCCTCCCCTCCCGGCTGATGCTGTGCTGCATGGCGTTGCCGGCGGAAGCTAATGGCTTAACCACCGGCATTTGTCGCCTTCCGCTCATGGCCACTCGTGCATGTGCATGGCGAGGGAAGGAGTGCGGAAGAGAAAATGCACAAATATACAAGCACGCATGCACAGGCTCACGCACATGCACACGCACACAAACACACGCGCGCGCGCGCGCCGCAGAGAGAGAGAGAGAGAGAGAGAGAGAGAGAGAGAAGAGAGGAGGAGGAGAGAGAGAGAGAGAGAGAGAGAGAGAGAGAGAGAGAGAGAGAGAGGAGAAGAAGAGAAGAGAGGAGAGAGAGAACAACAAAAAATCATAAACATGCTCACCTGAAATTCAGTCAAGCAAAACGACCAAAACCACCCACACGGACCTGAAGTTTGAAGTTCCTCAGGTGTCATTCTGCCGACCTCAGCTCCACCCACGCCCACGCCGTTCACGCAAGCGCCATGCACAAGCACAAGCAAGGACAAATGCTCTCGATATCAGCACTGGAGCGTGGGCGTGACAAGTCTCTCCCTCGCACGTTGCCCCTCTCCCCCTCCCCTTTACCACTCCCCCTCTCTGCCCACTACCTGTCTCCTTCGTCGCACCTGTTACGCGGGGTCCCTGTCGCCGCTCGGAGGAGGACCTCACCTGTTGCTCTCTCGGATGGTCGAGTCCTTCTCACGGGGGATCGGCGGAGATTTTTTTTCTTCCTCTGGTTGTCTTCATTTCCCCCTTCTTCCTTATTTTCTGCTTGCTCATCTTCTTCCTTCTCCTTCTATTCCTTCGCTTTCCTATATCCTCTCCTTTTATTTATTATCTCACTCCTCTATTCCTCCTTAGCTCGTTTCCACTTCCTTATTCATCCATTTCTTCCTCCTTCCTTATCTTCATCCTCTGACCTCCTCTTCGTTCATCCTCCACCTCTTCCTCATTCATCCACCTCTTCCTTCTTCCTCTTCCTCCTCTTCGCCTGTCCGATCTCCTTCGCCCGACCTTCACGTTATCCTAATTCTCCTCCTCCACACCTGGTCGCCGCAGCGTCTTGCGAGGGGCGCGAGATTGCGGAGGCAGGGCGAAAGAGGGAGAGAGATGGGGGAGATAAACATTGGGAGTAAAGGAGAACAAAGATCATTATAAAACGCAGAGGTGGTGCAGAGTATATGGATA
>NW_020869602.1:57500-65000 GCF_003789085.1 Penaeus vannamei | reverse complement strand
CTCATTTTCTGTCTCCCATCTTCGCTTCGTCTTCTTCTTCTCCTTCATCCTTTTTATTTTCTATCTCCGTCTTCTTCTCCTTCATCATCCTTCTTTATTTTCTATCTCCCGTCTTCTTCTCCTTCATCATCCATCTTTATTTGCTATCTCCCATCTTCGCATCCTTCTTGTTCTCCTTCTTCATCCTTTATATTCTCTCTCCCATCCTCTGCTTCCCCATCCAATTATTGTCTCTCATTCTTCCCACCCTCTACTTTTCTCTTCATCGTCATTTTCTCACTCCCATCCTTCATTCTTCATTCTCCTTCCTCACTCCAATCCTCGCATTCTTCCTCACCCTAATTTCTCCCTCCATTCTTCGCATTCTTCTCTCCTTCTTTATTCCCTTTCTCCTCTTATCTCTCTTCCTCTCCCATTCTTCGTATTCTTCTCTCCTCTTCTTCATTCTCCCTTCTCCCTCCCATTCTTCGCATTCTTTCTCTCCTCCTTCATTCTCCCTTCCTCCCTCCATCCTTCGCATTCTCCTCTCCTTCTTCATTCTCCTTCTCTTTCCTCATTCCTCTCCTTCTTCATTCTCCTTTCTCCTTCCTCCTCCATCCTTCGCATTCTTTCTCCTTCTCCTTCATTCTCCTTCCTTCTCCATCCTTCGCATTCTTCTCTCCTTCTCATTTCCTTCTCCTTCCATCCTTCGCATTCTCCCTCTCCTTCTTCATTCTCCCTTTCTCCCTTCCTCCCTCCCATCCTTCGCATTCTTCCTCTCCTTCTCCTTCATTCTCCCTTCCTCCCTCCCATCCTTCGCATTCTTCCTCTCCTTCTCCTTCATTCTCCCTTCCTCCCTCCCATTCTTCGCATTCTCCCTCTCCTTCTTCATTCTCTTTCTCTCTTCCTCCTCCCATCCTTCGTATTCTTCTCCTTCTCCTTCATTCTCGCTTTCATTCCATCCTCCGCATCCTCCCCGTTCTCCTTGTTCTCGCATCTCCCCCACAGCATCGGCCCGGCCATGGGATGAAGGCCAGCATTACCAAAGCCGCCCACAGCAGCCGCCGATTCCCCGCCCACCAACACCGGCCTTACGGGCGTCACAGGCAGTTTGGGAGGATAATATAAGGCAATGGGGGATTAAGATGGATTTTTACTTCTTTATTCCCTCTTCTTCTGTATTCTTTTGCGTTTTGTGTTTCATCTTTCTTCTTTTTCTTCACTTCTTCTGTATTGTCTTTTCTTTGTTCAATATCCTCTCCTTGTCTTCCATATTCCTTTTTTTTTGTATATTTTCTAACTCCCTCTCTTCTTCATTTCCTCTTCTTCTTCCTCCATTTTTTCTTTGTGTCCCCCTTCCTCTTCTGTATTCCTTCCTCTTCTCCTCCCTTCTCTTTCGCATCCTCCTCCTCTTCCTCTTCTCCAACCGCCGCCCATATCCTCCATCCTTTCGCCTCTCCCTCTCCCGCCCTCTGGCCTCTTCGCCGCCCGTGACGAGATGTTCGAAGACAACCTCACTTCGATGGCTGCTTTGCCTGGAGTCCTATTAAGTTGTCTTTCACGGTGTCTTGGCTCTGCGTGACGACGGCGTGCAGAGGGGGTGGGAGGGGCGGGGTGGGTGGGGGGTGGAAGGGTGGAAGGGTGAGGGGAAAGCGCGGGGGGTGGGGGAGGGGGTAGATGCTGTGTTTGCGTGTTTATGCATTTGTGTTGTTTGTTGTGTGTTTGTGTGTGTGTGTATGCATTTGAGTTTTTTTTTATTGTTGTTTTTGTTTGTTTTCTTTGTTGATGTTGTGTGTGTGTGTGTGTGTGTGTGGTGTAGGTGTGCGCGCTTCTGCGTGGGCGTCTGCGTGCGAGTGCGTAGGCGAACGTACATATATAAATCTGAATGAACGCCCTAATGCATCCGAGCGATATGGACTTACAAATGCTAATTCAGACGAGAACAGGAGAGGCAAGGTGCGCGGGATAAGAAGAGGAATAATGATGAAATATTAACCTCATCTTAGTGCACCGAAAACAAAGTGGCTCTGTGGCGCCGTCTTGGAAGGGGAACTTGAGACAAGACAGAGGTGTGTGTGAGGGATGGGGGGGGGTGGAAGCGCCCTTTGCGGTAGGTGAGTGCAAGGGGAGAAGGAATTAACTTTGATAAAGAAAGATAAATAAATATTTGATATAAAGAAAATTATAGAAACAGAAGGGAGAGAGATAAGATGAAGAAAAAATGGGGAAACCAGATTAGAGAATAGAAAAGAAGAAAGCAAAGAAAGAAAGAAAAAAGAAAACGAATTGGAGAACGTTAAAAAGAAACGAAAAGACCATTTAAAAGAAGGAACAGACATTTGAAATCAGAACAGAGAAAAACAATTATTTGCTGACGCCACAGCACGAACCGCCATCCTGCAGCATACTCGAGAAAGCGCCAGCATGGTGAGCATATTCCAAAGTGGTCTTAAGTGGGTATGTCACCTAAGGGCGGGGCTGGGGCTAAGGGGGTGGGCGGCCAGGGGTCTGAGGGTGGTCTAGAAGTAGGGGTGTGGAGTGGGACATAGCGATTTGATGTTTGTGTATGGATGGATCGGTGGGGGTGGGTGGGTGAGGGCGTGGGTAGATTGGTTAGGGCGTGAATGGATGGGTGGTGGATGGATGGATGGATGTACTTATGTATGTACGTATGTAGGCATTTATGTATGTATTTATGTCTGTATGTCTGTACGTATGTAGGCATTTAGATATGCATGCATGTCTGTATATATGTATGTATGCTTACATGTATGTTTGTATGGATATGTATGTATGTATATATGTATGTATAGATATATTTATCTACCTATTTACCTCTTCACCTTTATTTCTCCTCGTGCATGTGCGAAAATTACCTATCCATCTATATCGACGAATCTGTACCCGCCTGTATCTGATGACGTTCGCATATGGCACTGAATCCCACGGCGTATGGATTCGTCTGATTCGCATTCGCAACAGCAAGCGATTCGATCCCCTCCAAGGCCGACAACACGGATCGAGTGGCGGTGAATCACGGGCTCGTGGGCGGCATGCGAGGGCGGGGAGCGCGGGCGGGCGGCCGAGGCGGTGAACCTGCGAGGACGGCTCGTCTGGCACGAACGAATTAGAATGGAAAAAAGAGAGAAAAAAAAGAAGAGAAAAAAGGTTCATTAGAAGGCCGAGAGGTGGGAAGTTAATGATATAATGATGTGTGATGATGAGGAGGAAGATTATAAGAATGATGGTGGTAATAGATATAGTAATGATGATAATGATGATGATGATAATGATGATGATAATGATAATAATGATATAATAATAATAATAATAATAATAATAATAATATAATAATAATAATAATAATATAATAATATAATAATAATAATAATAATAATAATAAAATAATAATAATGATAATAATAGTAATAAAAATGATGGTGATAAACGATAAAATGTGATAAAAGAAAAGAAACAAGAAAGTTGTGAGGGCGAGGGGGCGGATATTTTAACAAATATGGAGTCTTATTTAAGTTGTAGATTTTACGTCTGTGCTGAATGTTAATTTGGAGATAAGGGGATCTTTGCGGTTAATCGGATCGGCTGGGGTGTTAAATAACAAGATTTTGCGAGTGAGGAGAAAGAGGAAGAGAGGGGGAGGGAGAGGAAGAAAAGAAGAGAGAGGAAAGCATATGGTGATACAAAATGGTTGGAGGGAAAAGGGCAAGAGAGAGAGAGAGAGAGAGAGAGAGAGAGAGAGAGAGAGAGAGAGAGAGAGAGAGAGAGAGAGAGAGAGAGAGAGAGAGAGAGAGAGAGAGAGAGAGAGAGAGAGAGAGAGAGAGAGAGAGAGAGAGATTGCAGAGAATCATAAATGGCAGAGAAAAACAAAACAAAACAGATAAAGGTAGAGAGGGAGAGGAATAATGTATGAAAAATAAAGTGAAAAATTCGAGGAAATCGAAAAAAGGGGAATCGAAAGGGAGACAAAGGCAATACAAGAAAACGGAAAATATAAAAAAGGCGTAGCATACCCCTCTGTGGATACATAAAGCACATGATCATAGTTATTGCTCTTGTATCGTTACTCTGTAGTCATGAGGAGTCAGCAAGCGAAACATTATCATATATATGTACATGTAAGGCCTATGAGGAAGGCACAGTTGGTCAGCACATTTGGTTGACGTATACGTAAGGGTGATGCTAACAGGTGCTTATCAAGGGCTAAGGCCTTTATAGGGGAAGAAGCAGGGAGGGGGGAGGGAAAGGGTGGATGGGGGAGTGGAGATGGTGGGGAAGGGGTGGAGGGAGATAGTGGGGGTAATGGGGTGAGGGGAATGAGTCTGGGGAAGGGGGAGGAGGGGTGGGGGAAGAGCCTGGGGGAGGGGAAGGAAGGGGTGGGGGAAGAGTCTGGGGAGGGAGGAGGTGGGGGAAGAGGCGGAGAGGGAGGAGGGGTGGGGGAAGAGTCTGGGGTGGAGTGGGGGAGGGTGGGGGAAGAGTCTGGGTGTGAGGGGGGGAGGGGGAAGAATCTAGGAAAGAATCTGGGGAAGGGGTAGGGTGTGTGGGGGAAAGAATCTGGGGAATAAGTAAGGGAGAAAGGGTTGAGGAAAGAATCCAGGGGACGGGGAGGGGGTGGAGTGAGATAATGGGGAAGGGGATTCCAAGGGCCTTATCCACGTCGTCATTACATAAACATTATGGGGTGGGTGGGGGGAAGGGGGGGGGCTGTAGAAAGAAGGCCAGTGGGTACGGGAAGAAACGAGAGAGGGGAAGAGGATGGTCGATAAGAATAAAACAGATGATTGAAGAATAAAAGAAAAGATGAGAGAAAGAGAGGGGAGAGAGAGGGAGAGTGATAGAGTGAGAGAGAGAGAGGGAGGGAGTGAGAGAGGGAGAGGGTGAGAAAGAAAGAGGGAGAGGGAGAGAAAGAAAGAGGGAGATGGAGAAAGAGATGGAGAGAGAGAGAGAGGGAGACAGATAGACAGAACAGAAACAAAGAAACAGAAAGAGAGACAGAGACAGAAGTAAAAGCGAAGACTAATGAAAGAGAAAGAAAGTACAAGAAGAAAGTACACAAAGGAAACGTGAAAGGATAATACTCAAGCGTGGGCGGCCGGGCTGATGCGTGGGAGAACCACTCGCCAAGTGAGTGACTTTTTAATAGCAAATCCAGCTATAAAACCAAAGGATAATGTGGCCTATTGATAAACACCGCTCACTCAGGAGAGCCTTGACTTATATATATATATATATATATATATATATATATATATATATATATATATATATATATATGTGTGTGTGTGTGTGTGTGTGTGTGTGTGTGTGTGTGTGTGTGTGTGTGTGTGTGTGTGTGTGTGTGTGTGTGTGTGTGTGTGTGTGTGTGTGTGTGTGTGTGTGTGTGTGTGTGTGTGTGTGTGTGTGTGTGTGTGTGTGTGTGTGTGTGTGTGTGTGTGTGTGTGTGTGTGTGTGTGAGTCTGTGTGTGTGTGTGTGTTTCTGTGTATGTATGAATGTATACATTTATACATATATACATACATATATACATACATATATACATACATACATACATACATACATGCATGCATACATGCGTAAATACATAGTGATAGATAAATAGAGGTACATGGCAATCAATTTTAAACAGTGAAAAGGGGGAATCGTGCAAATATTTATGTTCTAAGAACCGTTACCAGAATATACTCACACAGTATACCCGACAACATATGTGAGGTGAGGAGAATGAGAGGGGAGAGGGGAGAAAAGCGGAGAGAAGAGAAGCGAAGAGAAGAGAAGCGAAGAGAAGAGAAGAGAAGAGAAGAGAAGAGAAGAGAGGCGAAGAGAGAGAAGAAAAAAAGAAAAAAGATACAAGAGACAATGATGCAGAGGAGAGGAGAGGAGAGGAAAAAATAGGATAGAGAAAGAGGAGAGGACAGCAAGGCCCGACTGGAAGGCATCACCCATTAACATCTGTCAGGGCACCCAGCGTAGGGCGACGCAGTCCGAGATAGCCGTGATGGGATGGGGTCGATAGCGCGCCCACGTGCCCGCACCTGTTATGGGCGCCGCTTATAGTTCGAACTGATAAAGATCCAATTAAAAAAGAGAGAGACAGAGAGAGGGAGAGAAAGAGAGAGAGAGAGAGAGGAAGAAGCAGGAGAAGAAAAAGTGGATCAGGGGAGCGCGTCTGGTCTTAGAAGGAAGTGGGGGGTGGGGGGGAGGGGAGAGAGGTAGCGAGCGGGTTTGATCTGTCGCGGAGATTGGCCTGTAATTGTGGCCCGGCTGTCAGGGGCGTGAATTATGGCAGGTTGTTCGGTTTGAAGTTGTGAATCGGTGGGCGGTTTTGGGGAGACTTTTTTATAATTTGTTACTGTGATGGCGGGGGTGTTTATTTGTCTGTGTCTGACGTCGTCGCGGGTTTTCTTTTATCTTGTCTGGTCTTTCTTTCCGTCTTCCTGTACAGCTAGAATTCGCCTTCTCTTTCTCTGTCTGTCTTTGTTTATCTGTCAATCTGTCTCGAGCTATGTGTGTCTGTTTCTTTCTTTCTGTCTGTCTCTCTCTCTTCTCTCTCTCTCTCTCTCTCTCTCTCTCTCTCTTCTCTCTCTCTCTCTCTCTCTCTCTCTCTCTCTCTCTCTCTCTCTCTCTCTCTCTCTCTCTCTCTCTCTCTCTCTCTCTCTCTCTCTCTCTCTCTCTCTCTCTCTCTACTATTAGGAGCAATTGTTCTAAACTTGGGGTCAAGGCTAAGCGCCCCCCCCCCTCTGTTAGTAAGGCAGTGCGTGACTCAAGGAAGAAAGTGCGTGCGTGTGTGTGCTTGCATTCGTGCCTTCTCATTACACACACTCTTGTTCGAACGCTTCTTCTCTTTTTCTTTCTTCGTCGCCTCCGTGTGATTTGCGATACTTGTTGCTCGTTCTTTGTGAGTGAGCGAGGAAGCAGGTTGGTGAGTCCGCGAGTGAGTACCAACAGGTTGAGGGTGCGAGGGAGAGGTTTGGGAAGCGACTGTGAGGTTGAGGAAGCGAGTGAGAGGTTGGGAAAGCGAGTGATTGGTTGAGGAAATGAGTGAGAGGTTGAGGAAGTGAGAGAGATGTTGGAGAAGCGAGAGAGAGATGTTGGGGAAGCGAGAAAGAGGTTGGGGAAGCGAGTGAGAGATTGAGAAAGCGAGAGAGAGGTTTAGGGAGCGACTGTGAGGTTGAGGGAGCGAGTGAGAAGTTAAAGAAGCGTGTGAGAAGGAGAAGCGAGTGAGAAGTGGAAGAAGCAAGTGAGAGGAGACATGCAAACGAATGAGTCTTTTGTGGAGCGAGTGTGAGTAATGGCCTGGACCCATGTCTCTCTCTGTCAGAACGAGTGACATGCGAGTGATCCATTACTATGCATGCTTGCAGTATCCACCTCAGGGTCGTGTAGGCGCCACTATGCCCAGACGACAGAAGGACCTTCCATCACCAAGCTCTTCTTCAGGATAAGACTGTGTCGCTGGGCTGATGTGTCACTCGAAGTCACTCGGGATTTTCTGTTGTAACATG
>NW_020869602.1:47500-50000 GCF_003789085.1 Penaeus vannamei | reverse complement strand
CCTATGTATTAATATATATACAATGTAAGTGCGTGGGATTGCCAACGACTCCACTCCCTCGATCAAGTCGACGTCTTAGTCCGATGTTCTTGCCATCAATCACCGATCACCCAGATCATCATCATATCTGACGGCGACAAATATCTAATACTTATCTCCAACCATATCTACACACCACACTGACCACACAGAGCCTACCAGCGCACCAGACACAGCATACTGAACCGACTCCAAGAGTTACAATGTCCCATCTTAACTACAACTAGACATTATCAGCAAGCTACCTTTCTGTGTCAGTAAACCCGATTCTATTATCGACTCATTTCTATTACTCTGCGTAATCCATTGACTCTCGCCGCGCCAATCCAGTGCGAAAATCCATATTCCCTATTCTGGATATATGAGTGCAACCCATCTTCGCTTATTACGCTTGAGAACTGACCCGAGAAGTCTTGCGTACAATCCTGTATAATTCTATCTCTTCGCCCTTCAAAAAGCTTGTTATCTCCAGCATGTCCGTCTATCACCCCTTCACTAGCGATATCTTAAATGGTCTGCTCGAGCTGATACATCCGCATATGCGTGCGCGCGCGCTCTTCATCATTCTCTCTCCCCCAACATCAACCCACTCCCCAGAACCCCACGATTTGATTTGGCTTTACGCTATATCAATAGATTGCAAAGAGGCGAGAAGAATGCGCTCATAGACGGTCCACCCCAGAGTGAGAAGGAAATGGTAATGAAGGAGCGAGAAATACTAATGGCGATGCAAATAGAAATGTACGACTAACGTGTTCAGAGGAGATGTGGTGCGACGAGATGGGAGAGACGAAGTCGTATTATGAAAGGAAGCGCGCGTGGTGAGGAGTGAAAATAGGGTTCATAGTGAAGTTAGAGAGTATAGGAAGGTTAAGTGGTCATGAGTAGACCCAGCGGCTGATAATGTGTGATTAGATGGTGAGTGGCGAAAGTAATGTGGAGTGGAAGTGAAAGGGAAAGAGGACATAAGGGGTGAGAGTAAGGTATATATGTGTGATTGAGAGAGTGACGGATAGGAGATAGAATGGATTGTTATCGCGTGTTCAGGAGGTACCTTTACAATAGGACTGAGAAGAGTGAGAAGGGGGAGAGTGTAGCGAGAATAGAATGCCCAATATGAGCGTATGTATCTGTAAGGGTTAATTAAAGATTATCAGTTCATTAAAATTGCAGTGATAATGGATATAATCCACTTAGTATTTTACACAGATGCATAAAAGCCGTGTAGCCCGTTGGGTATATGAGCAGCAGTCCATAGAAGCTGGTTTCACTTTTACATCACTCTTTTTCCTTTATAAAGTATTATTTATGACAAGAATGCAAAACATCCAATGGGTGGCTGAGCGGTAGTATAATCGAAGATGATGAGAATATAATACGAACGGAGGGAAAGAAAAAAGGCTACTGGAGTTGAGCAGAAGTATGAATAAGAACTTAGTTATGCGTACTTTCTGAACCCACCAATACCACACGGTTGGCTTCGCTGTTTATGGTCGTGTCAGAGATGGTCCCCTCTCTCAATCTCTCTCTCATCTCTCCTCTTCTACTCTTCTCATCCTCTCTCGTCAATCTCTCACTCTCATCTCTACTCTCTAATGCTCTCATCTCAATCTTCTTCTCTCTCTCATCTCATACTTCGCTCTCTCTGTCATAACTTCTCTACTCTACTCTACTCATAAATGTCATACAACACGGCCCACATTTACACAAATATTAAAAATCATTAGTATGAACCATTTCAAACGACAGACCTTAAAATGACAGAAAACACGTGTAACAGGATACGCCTGTGTGCAAAACTCTTTCGTCATACGCTACCGCCTAGTTTATAAAGGACACAATATAGACCTACCTGTCCCGAGATGAACACTCCCAGGTCGTGGCGGGTCTCGCAAGTCGTGGCAAGTCGTGCGGTCGCCTTCGAGGTGGTTCCCGGGGGAGAGTTCCCAGTTGGGGTAAGGGGAGGGGGGGAGGGGGGGGATTGGTTGAAGATTTTTTGTTGCTCGGTTTTTATTTATTACTATTATTATTTTATTTATTTATTTATTTATTTATTTAGCTTCTGCGAAAATGAAAAATTCAAGAATCGAAATACTATGTCAATAGATAAATGGATTTAAACAATATAACAATACAGACCGATAATTGTAATGTGATGAGAGAAAATGTTATTTCGAACGTTTTTGCTATTATTTATGAAAATCGTATTTTTTTATGATAATTTATTTATTATCATTATTATTGTTATTATTATTATCATCATTATTATTGTTATTTTGTATTATTATTTTTATTACTATTATCATCATCAGCCTCACCATCATGATTGTTATTAGCGTTATTATTATCATTATTAATAATGGTACTAATTGCTGATAAAAGATTCTTACAAAGTTATTAATTTGTGACAATCCTCGCCTTCTTTTAAAATATCACGCACTTCTGGTCCTTTTGTATTGCA
>NW_020869602.1:35000-42500 GCF_003789085.1 Penaeus vannamei | reverse complement strand
GGGGAAGAAGGAGGGAGGAAGGGGAAGAGGACAGGGAGGAGAGGATGGAGAGCGAGGAAGGGAAGGTGAGGATAGGGAGAGAAGGAAGAGAGGAGAGGGGAAGGGGAAGGCAGAACAGATAAGAGATCGATAACGATCGAAAGGAGAGCAAGGCAGGCGAGGGGAGGAGTAAGAGAGGGAGGAAGAGGGAAAGGGGCGTTAGTGAGTGGTCAAGAGAAGGAGAGGGAGGAGTAAGAGAGGAGGAGGCTCAAGGGAAAGGGGCGCTATTGAGGGGAGACCGAAGGAGCAGGAGAACGGAGCGTGATGGAAAGCGTTCTCGGGTGAGGGAGGCCGTCCGATGGGCAACATCTGTGACGGTTCTGGCGCTTCCGCTGCGCGCGTGTCTCGCCTCACCTTCCGCTTCCCCCTCCCCGCTGCTCCGCCCCGCGCTGTGTCGTGTGTGCTATACGATGTCGTGTGTGTGTGGTGTTGTGTGTGGTGTCTGTGCTGTGTGTGTGTGTGCTGTTGTGTACCGGGTGTTTGTGCTGCTGCGTGTGTGTGTGTAGTGGTGATTGTGCTGCTTGTGCTGATGGTGGGTCGCGCCACTCAATGTGTGTGCGTGCGTGTGCGTGCCTGTGCCCGGGCCTGTGCCGCCGCTCGCCCATTGTGATTTGTGTTTTTATGCGGTGGGAGATTCTCTGGGTGTGATGTTTTGTTGTTCTTTGTACTTGTGTTTCGATATGTGTATGCAGGTTGAGTTTATTTGTTTGTATGGCCGTGATAATTCGTCGTACAACGCCTCGCTTACCGTGTTTGTTTTCGTGGTCATGTGTGTGTGGCATGTGAGTCCGTTTCACTAGTTGTGTATACGCGGTGCGATTGTGTACTTGTGGTGTGTGGGTGGTGTGTGTGTGTGTGTGTAGTTCGTGTGCTTGTGTGTGTGTGTGTGTGCCACGCCTAGCACCGAATCTTTGTGTGGTGTGTGCTGGTGGAATAAGGGTTGGTGGATTGCTCCTGTAAGGCTATGCAGCTATATATATATAGAAACATGTTATGTATATGAATTTAGAATAATCGGTATTTCGCTCCCCCTCCCATATCGTCCCCCCTTTTCCAACCTCCTTCCACTATCCGCTATACTCATCGACCTGCCTTCAGGACAAAAAAAGAAGCCTTCTCCTGGCGGGGGGGTATCCCACCCTGCCTTCCGTCTATCGGGGGAGAAGCGAAAAAGAGGGAAAAATTACGGTTTCCTTTCCCAGGTCTTTATTCCTTATTCTTTGTCGTCCCTCGTCTTCCGTCGTCGGTCATTTTTTAGCGAGGAGTCATGGTTGTGTCTGTAACCTGGGAAAAGGGGAAAGGAGGACGAGAGGAGTGGGAGGAGGGAGGGAGGGGTGAGAACAGGGGAAAAGGGGGGGAACGGGTGGGAAGGGGGGAGGGGGTAAGAAAACCCGGTTTTACCATTTTCTGTGTCTTTCATTTTTATTTATTTATTTTATTTTATTTTTTTATTTTATTATTATATTTTTTTTTTTTTTTTTGTAATATTGTAATATGGTAATGTCGGTTTCAGTTTTTTTCTTTTGTTAAACCCGATATTTTTTTAATACTAAGAGAAAATCTTGCTTCTTGAAAGAGGTTGGAATATATCCCTTTTTTTTCTTCGCTTTACCTTCGCTCCCTCATTTTCCCACTCTCTCTCTCTTCTTTTCCCTCCATCCCCCTTTCTCTCTTTCTCTCTCCCTCGCTCTTTTGATTAAGCGTAACGACTTTTTGATGGATGCCAAGATGCCAATATAGCAATTTAAAAGCGATATGTCAGTAATCTCATGAATTGTAATTATGATGACGTCTGATGAGTTGATCAAGCGATAACAGAAAAAAAAATTAGCATATTCCTGTGCCCACCTGCTCACTTACGCACGGGATGAGGGAAGAGAAGGATGCCGACGTGTGTTATTTATATTATTTATTCATGTAGATATATGCAGGAATATGCTCTGGAAATGATAACGCTAAATCATTTTCTGTTTTTTGTCTTCATATTTTCTGTCTATCTGTTATTCCCTTGCTGCCTCTCTCTTTCTCTCTCTCTCTCTCTCTCTTCTCTCTCTCTCTCTCTCTCTCTCTCTCTCTCTCTCTCTCTTCTCTCTCTCTCTCTCTCTCTCTCTCTCTCTCTCTCTCTCTTTCTCTATCTCTCTCTCTTCTCTCTCTCTCTCTCTGTCTCTTCTGTCTCTCTCTGTCTCTCTCTCTCTCTCTCTCTCTCTCTCTCTCCTCTCTCTCTCTCTCTCTCTCTCTCTCTCTCTCTCTCTCTCTCTCTCTCTCTCTCTCTCTCTCTCTCTCTCTCTCTCTCTCCTCTCTCTTTCTCTTTCTCTTCTCTCTCTTTCTCTCCTCCTACTCTCTCTTTCTCTTTCTCTTTCTCTCTTCTCTTCTCTTTTTTCTTTCTCTTTCTCTCTTTCTCTCTCTCTCTCTCTCTCTCCTCCCTTCTTCCCTCTTCAGTTTCATAGCCAAACTGTGTCCATGTATGCGTATATGGTTGCACATCTGCACATATGCGTGCGAGGTACCCGAGGAATCTCTTAACAAATTTTCATCTTAACAGTGTCAATAAGCAGTCATCTCCCAGGTATGCTGCCAGGTATGAGGCCGCACAAAAAGGCTGAGTTGATGATGATACCAAGAGAGCTTTCACTTTTTTGCTTCTTCGACTTTTCTTGTTTTTCCTTCGCCTCCCTTGCTTCACGTTGATGAGGTTTCTTTGCTTTTGTTCTGGTGTTTGCTATTATTTGATTATTTGAAGTAGGCAACACGCACACGCACACGCACACGCACGCACGCACACGCACACGCACACGCACCGCACACGCACACGCACACACACACCACACACACACACACACACACACACACACACACACACACACACACACACACACACACACACACACAGTGAATATAGTTACATAGATATGCTTTTGCAAATATATATAGATATATACACAGACAGATACATGTATATATTTACTGTTTTTTTGTTTACCGATTTATTAATAAACATATTACATATATGCATTAAGAGACCTCCCTCGCCTCTTCCCTTTATCCTTCCTTCCTCCTCTTCCTCTTTCCCACCCCACTTGTTGCGGAGTGCCATGACCATCTGAATGATATATCGGGTGCCAAGAGGGGTTGGCACTCCCCCCGCCCCCCCTCCAAGGTCGAGAGCTGTTGGTTCAAGTACGTCTGTCTGTCTGTGCGTCTGCCTGGGTGGCTGGTCCTCTGGCACTCCCGCTCCTTGGCTTGGCTCTGCATGCGGTGCCACCCCCTCCTGTCCCTCCCCCGGGTGCCGTGATGATGGGTGCCACGGGTTCTTGGCCTTCTTGGCCGTCCCACTCTTCGCTTCCTGTTTATTCTCTTCTTTCTCTTATCCGCCTTTTACTTAACTTCCTCTTTAATGGACAAGCAATGACTTTCTTTTATCTCTTTCTCTCCCTCTCCCCTCTCCTCCCCTGTCGCCTTTCTCTTCCCCTTTCCTTCCGCCTCCTTCTCCTTTCTCTTCCCGTCTTCTCCCCTGCCCTTTTTTCTTCCTCTCTCCTCCCCTGCCCTTTTTGTCTTCCCCTCTTCTCCCCTGCCCTTTTTTCTTCCCCCTCTCCCCTTTTCTCTTCCCTTCTCCTTCCTCCTCCTCTTCCTTCTTTCTCTTCCTCTCTCCCTCTTCCTCTTTCTCCCCCGTTGTAATGTGACCTCCGATCACTGCTTGAGAAGGTTAGGGTATCACCAACTCACATTTCTCTTGTCTTTTTCTTTTTTTTTTTTTTTTTTGGCTCTTTCTTTTTACCTTTCGTTCTGTGGTAGCTAGGTTTGCTTCCAGAGAATCTAATCATCATTATTCTCATTCTCATTATTATTGTTATTGTTAGTTGTGTCGTTGTTGTTTTGTTGTTATTATCCTCCAAGGAAATATCATAGCGTTATTATCATCATCATCATCATTTTTATCATCATTATCACTATCATTATTCTTATTCTGTAATTATTTCAATCATCACTACGATGTCGCTGCCATTACCACCTCATCATAATTGCTTCAGTTATTTTGATCTGTGTCTTTTTCAGTCTCCACTCAACATGATTATATTCATCATCGCCGTAAATGTCTTCTTCGCATTCATCTTTCTGAGTGCCACCTATTCACGACCTCGAGCCCCCCGCAGTGCCACTGGTGGCCAGGAACACACTATCGTCGGTACTCCACTCACGCCCGTCACTTGGCACGCCCGACGGTGCCAAGCCACGAGGCACCCTTGCGTACACACTGCTTGTATCTCACCCATGCTATTCCTCTGCCATAGCGTACCCATCCCCTTCCCCGTCTTTACTCTCCTCTTCTCTTCCCATCTTTCTCTCCTTCTTTTCGCTCTTCTTACTGCTCCTCCTTCTTCTGTCTTGGCTTTTTCCTCTCTTCCTCCCTCCTTTTTCGTCTTTTTCCCCCTCTTCCCCTCCCCCCATCTCGGCCTTCCTCCTCTCTTCTCCCTCTCCCCACTCCTCTCCGTTCTTCCCTTCTCCCTTCTTCGCCCTTCTCTTGTCACGTTCTCTCTTTCTGTCTTCCCTACCTACGTCTTCACGCCCGCCTTGATGACACGGCACTGGCACTAGGGATTGAAATAGTGCCACTAATCTCGTCATTGCGTCCGGCTTGTTATATATTCTCTGCCTCTCTCTATCCCGCGTGTTCGCTCTTCCTTCCTTCTCTACCTTTTTGCCATGTTCTTTTCCCTCTTTCTGAAATGCGTTGCTTCCCATAATCTTTTATTCTTTCCTCATCGCCCCTTTCTTCATCTCTTCACCACCTATCTACTCTTCTTTCTCCCTCCCTTCTTCCGTTTTCTCTTTCCTCCGTTGTTCCTTCCTCCTTGCCCTTTGTCCTCCGCTGTCTTTCATCCCTGCCACCAACGACAGCCGAGAGCACCAAGATTCTTACAAGACGCTCGAATTCCCAGGAGAGCCATGTTGTTTTTTAAGTCGGTCCCCTGGCACTGCTATTAACATTGCTCTTGGTAATGGCACCGGCACTGTTACTGGCACTGTTAGGCGGTCATTGGAACTAGGTCACTTTTTTGTTCTTTGTCTCCATTTTTTTCTGTTTTTGTTTGTTTGTTTGTTTTCATTGTTTTAAATTTCAGTTATATTTTTAGTATGTTAAAAATGGGTGGAATGATAAGCTGATGTGTGTATGAGAAACAGGAGTAAAGGTGGATAGAGTAAGCGGGAAAGGAAGAGATAGACAACGAAGAATGAAAAGAGGAAAAAAGTAAAAATGAAAAAACGCATTGTTTTTTTTTCATTTATTTTTACTGGTGTTTTATGGACACTTTATGGCATTGTGTAATTGTCAAGAAATCCTGCTGTGAAAGGTCAGAGGTATTCCCCCAGGAAGAGAGAGAGAGAGAGAGAGAGAGAGAGAGAGAGAGAGAGAGAGAGAGGGGGGGGGGAGGGAGAGAGGGAGAGAGACAGAGACAGAGACAGAGGCAAAGATAGACAGAGACAGACAGAGACATAGTCAGACACAGAGACAGAGACAGTGACAGAGAGAGGTAGAGGCAGAGTGAGATAGAAAAGGAACATATAACCAAATGTGTTTGTAAATACTGCAGTGTTTTCCTTGCGAATGCCATATGTTTATCTATTCATATTTTTTTTCTCTATCATATTTATCTGTCATGTTCTTCTGATGTGCTAAAGTGAGGTTAGATGCTTTTTGGCTCAAGTTTCGGCAAAACAGGCTTGCTAAGTGGATTCTTTCCATCAGTTGCTTCAAGACATCAATCATTTTATATTAATTTTAATGGCCTTTTTCTAATGGTCTTTTTATTTATTATTATTTTTTTTTTGTAAAGAGCAACATGAGTGACATATATATCTGAAGAGATATTAATCCTTATTAATTTAATTTTTATTATTATCTTTATTATTACATCATTATCTTATTCATATTGTATCATTACCAATATGATTATTATCATTAATAGAGGTAGTAACTGCATTAACAGTGGTAGTAAGATTAGCAGGAGCAATCATTGCACCAATAACATAGTGGCCTTATTAATGATGTAATAGTCGTGCTAGTGTTAAGGATATTACTAGCATTATCAGTTCTTAGAATATGCATGATAATAAACGTATTTACAAGGTCTTCAGGTAAGGTTTGGTTAGCTGAGTGTAAACAGTGTGTAAACAAAGGGACGTTTGCGTAAGGTGGAAGGGGGGAGGGGGGGCGCATGCCTTCTTCCAATAAACTTCTTTCATAAAGAATGAGCTTTTTTCTTCTTTTCCTGTCGAGAATGCCAAAAAAGAAAGAAAGAAAGAAAGAAAGAAGCGGATGAGAGAACGGCTGAATTAGCAAGGGTGAAAGGGGATGATACCGTGTTGGCAGAAGGAGAGGTGAAAGGAACAGGAGAATAAACAGGGCGGAAAAGGGAGTCAGAAAATGGTACATGTGGTTTAGTGATCCCGAGGTAAACACCAGAAGCCCGCGGGCGCAGACAACACACGTGCGCGGAAGGAGGGGGGAGCAGGAGAGGAGGAGGAGGAGGAGGAGGAAAGGGCAGGGGAAGGGGGAGAGGAAGAGGAAAAGGGGGGCGGGATAAACGAAGGGGGAATGTGAAATGGTCATGGGTTGGGAGGGTGGGGTTACAGGGGGTTGGGGAAGATTGAGAGAGAGGAGAGAGAGAGAGAGAGAGAGAGAGAGAGAGAGAGAGAGAGAGAGAGAGAGAGAGAGAAGAGGAGAGAGAGAGAGAGAGAGAGAGAGAGAGAAGGGGGGGGGGGATAAACGAAATGAAGAATGTGGGGATAGGGAAGTGTGGGGATGGGGGTTGTGGGGAGGAGGGTTGATGGGGGGGTGCTGAAGAAGAAGAGAGAAGAGAAGAAGCAGAAGAAGAAGAAGAAGAAGAAGAGGAAGAAGAAGAAAGAAGAAGAAGAAGAAGAAGAAGAAGAAGAGAAGAAGAGCAGGAAGAAGAAGAAGAAGAAGAAGAAGAAGAAGAAGAGAAGAAGAAGAAGAGAAGAAGAAGAAGAAGAAGAAGAAGAAGAAGAAGAAGAAGAAGAAGAAGAAGAAAGAAGAAGAGGAGGAAGGAGGAGAGGAGGAGGAGGGAGTTGGGGTTACGTCTTGAGCGGAAGTCTGGCCGAAGCGTCGCCCTCGAGACCGTCCTCGAACCGGAAGCTGGTGATGTTCGTGAATTCTTTGTCTCGACTTGGAGTTATGATTGTTACCTGTCAAGCGTTTTGGAAGACAGGAAGGAGGGAGGAGACGGAGAGGAAGGGAGAGAGGAGAAGAGAAAGATGAGAGAAGGAGGGAGGAGACGGAGAGAAAGATGAGAGGAGGAGGGAGAGACGGCAGAGGAAGGGAGAAGGGAGGAGAGAAAGATGAGAAAGAAGGAGGAGGAGACGGAGAGGAAGGAGGGGGAGGAGAGAAAGATGAAGAAGGAGGAGGAGGATGGAGAGGAAGGGAGAGAAAGATGAAAGAAGGAG
>NW_020869602.1:22500-32500 GCF_003789085.1 Penaeus vannamei | reverse complement strand
CTCTCTCTCTCTCTCTTCTCTCTCCTCTCTCTCTCCTCTCTCTCTCTCTACTCTCTCTCTCTCTTCTCTCTCTCTCTCTCTCTCTTATGTATCATCTATCTATCTACCTCTATCTCTCTATCTTCCATCTCTATCCTCTATTTATCTATCTTTCTATCTATTTCTCCTACTCTTAGTTTAGCACCGCCGTTTACACTTACCATCCTTTTCTTTTCTGCCTCTTTTCCCCATTATTCATCGTGTTTCTCCCTCCTTCTCTCCTTCCTCCCTGCTACTCCCGCACCTCCGTCATAAATAACATTTTGGCAACAACTGGCCCAGTCATGAGGCGGGCACGCGCCCCCAGGTACTCAAAATAGTTTGTTCGGCGAGGGGAAGGTGGGGGGAGGGGTGAGGGGAGGTGGAGGGAAGTAGGGGGAGGTGGGGGGAAGGAGGTGGGGGAGTGGTAGGGGAAGTAGGGGGAGGGAGGGAGTGGTGGGAGAGGTGGAGGGGAAGGAGTGGGGGATGAGGGGAAGAGGTGGGGTGGGTGGTGGAGGTGAAGGGGGAGGTGGGAGTGGAGGTGGAGGGGAGGAGTGGGGGAGAGGGAAGAGGTGGTGGGAAGGGGGATGAGGTGGAGGTGGAGTGTAGGGATGACGGAGGAAGAGGAGGAAGGAGAGAAAAATTAGAGAGGAAAGAGACAGGAAACCAAAGATTAAAGGATGACTAACAACATGAGAAGAAGTTTCTGTTTCAATTAGACATTAACAAGAAGAGTTTTGAGAGAGAGAAGGAGAAGTCGACAGACAGACAGACAGACTTGAGTGGATGTAAAAAGAAAGGTCAAAAAAACAAGAAAAGAAATAAGGAAGACGAAAAAGAAAACATAAAATGAAAGGAGAAACTTAAACGAAAAGAAATAAGGAATATTAAACCCCAAAGCCACCCCTTCTCCAAAGCCCATTACCCTAGCCAAGACCCGGATGACAAACAACCCTCGGAAAACGGAAGCCGCTATATCTATGCAAACGTTATTTTGTGATGCTCCTCTGTGTTTCGTTTTCTTTCTTCTTCTTCTTTTTTGTTAAATATCAAGCTTCCGGTGGGAGATTAGCTGGTCACGAGTGGATGTCTTGACAGTTTGCAGATTCGCCAATCGCAAGAAAGGGGCACGCGCGCTCCCATTCGTCTTTTGTTTTTTTGGCGGGAAACTCACGGTTGCACGCTCCCTGTCTCAATCCATCTCGTTTTTTTTTATCTCCTTCCATCTTCGTAATTACTTAACGTTTCTTTTCTTGTTTTGTTTGTTTTAAAGTCGATTTTTGTCTGGTTCTCCGCTGTGGTATTTTTGAGTGCATTCCTTTCTTCCACGACGCTTGCCACTGCTTTGTCTTTGTGTGCAATATTTGTATTTCTTGTCTCTCTCTTCTCTCTCTCTCTCTCTCTCTCTCTCTCTCTCTCTCTCTCTCTCTCTCTCTCTCTCTCTCTCTCTCTCTCTCTCTCTCTCTCTCTCCATTTATCTATCTATTCATCTATTTATCTCTACCTCTATTTCTGCCTCTACCTCTTTCTCCACCTCTCTCTCGCTATCTCCCCCTACTCGTTCCCCCTCCACTACCACCCCAACCTCCTCCACCTTTGTCCTATCCTCCTCCCCCTCTTTCTCCTCCTCGCGCCTCCCTCACACCCCATCCTCTCGACGCCCTGTTCCTCTCCAACGTTTCTCCAACAGTGCTTTGTCCGGAGTGACTACAGTGACGTCACACCGGTCACGTGGCGGAGCGAATGACCTAATGACTAGGCTATTGTTCCTCGGATTAGCTTGGAACTTCATGCAATTTCAGATTTCAGAGTTTGTGGAGGGAGCGAAGGTGCGAGAAAGAGTGATTGAAAGGGATTTTGGAGGGAGGAATAAGAGAGGAGAGATGAAGGAGAAGAAAAGACAGAAAAGAAAAAGAAGAATTGAATGGGATTTTGGAGGGAGGAATAAGAGAGGAGAGATGAAGGAGAAGAGGCAGGGGGAAGAGGAGGACGAGGAGAAAAGAGAGATAGATAAAAAGAATATGTCCGAGAAGGAAAGAACAAGAAAAAAAAAGAAGAGAAAAAGAAGAATTGAAAGGGGTTTGGAGGAAGGAATAAGAGAGGAGAGATGATGAAGAAGAGGTAGGGAGAAGAGGAGGACGAGGAGAAAAGAGAGAAAGATAAAACATAATATGCCCGAGAGAGAAAAAAACAAAAGAAAAAAATGATGAATTATATAAATCATATGAGACAAAGAAAACGGAGAGAGGTAGTTTGTTGCAATAATAGATAGCAGTGGTAGTAAGAGGAAGAGAAAGGGGTTATGAGAGCGCCCGAGTCACAACTTCTAATTATACCATCTCAGCTGTGACGACACCTCCAAGTGTGTGTGTGTGTGCGTGCGTGTGTGTTTACTTGTGTTAATTGCTTGTCTCCTGCTCTTGTTAGCATATTGCCTTTGTCATTACTTTTAAATGGCATTTTGCATATTTCTGTATCACACGATTCTCTCGTTTTAATTTGATTTTTTTTTCAGTCTGTCTCTCTCTCTCTCTCTCTCTCTCTCTCTCTCTCTCTCTCTCTCTCTCTCTCTCTCTCTCTTCTCTCTCTCTCTCTCTCTCTCTCTCTCTCTCCTCTCTCTCTCTCTCTTCTCTCTATTCTTTTTCTGTTCCTCTCTCACTCACTCCCCCCTCCCCCTCCCTCCTTCGCCCAGTCCCTCCCTCCTCCCTCCCTCCCTCCCTCCCTTCCGTATTCCACGCCCCGATCCCCCCCCCCCCTCCGCCTATTTTTCACCGGCGCTGTACTAACCGAAGACCCGACGGCCCGATCTTATCCGCCGCTTCAACGTCACCGACAACAGAGGCGCCGACGGAATGCTCTGTCGGGAGATATTACCGTTAATTACCCGACCGATAAGCGGCGTTCCCTGCGTTCGAAATCGGGAGAAAATTCTTGCTCAAATCGGAAGGGAGGAAAAATGTATATATTTGCAGGTTATAACCACCTCCCCTCCCTTTCCCACCTCCCCCTCCCCCTCCCCTATCCGCTCCTCTTTTTTGACGTCGAGAAAGAGGAGAGGGAAAAAAGGGGAAAAAAAATGTGTTGGGTTGCGTGTTTATGGAAGGAGGAATAGCAAAGGGGGAAGAGAAATAATGATAAGGCTATAATGATGATGAAAATGATAAAATAGTACTGATGATATGGTAATGAAGATGATGATGGTGCTAATGATAATGATGAAAATTATAGTGTTACTGATTATTATTATGACAATGATGATAGTAATGCTAATAATGATATAGTTATATTTCTAACAGTGTAATGCATAACGAGAAGTGAAGAAAATAACCATATATTTAAAAAGACGAAAGCAAGGTTGAACGACACACAATGATAGAAGGAAAAAAGTCCCAAAGTAAGAGAAAGAAGCAGGAAACAGATACACAATGATAGAAGGTTAAGACCGAAAATAAGAGGAAGAAGCAGGAAAGAATAAGAAGGAAAAAGACGTCAGACGAAGGCCAAGACGCGGCCTCATGAGCGACACATTAGCGAGAGGAACAAGACCATCGGAGGGTCGTCGGCCAGCTGATTTCCACGTCGGGGCTCTGACATTGTATATATATTTTCTTCTTTCTTTTTTACTTTCTTTCGTTCTCTTCTTCTTTCCTTCTTTCTCTGTCTTTGTCTGTCTGTCTGACTCAGTCATCTGTCTCTCTGTCTTTTCTCTCTCTCTGTCTTCTCTTTCTTCTCTCTCTCTCTCTCTCTCTCTCTCTCTCTCTCTCTCTCTCTCTCTCTCTCTCTCTCTCTCCCCTCTCTCTCTCTCTCTCTCTCTCTCTCTCTCTCTCCGTCTGACCCTCCTTCCTTCTCCCCCCAAAAAAAAACCAACTAAAACCGTTACGCTTTCTCCCTCCCTTCCCTCTCCCCTCTCCTTGCCCCTTCCCCTCCCTTCCCTCCCCAGCCCCTTGCCCACCCTCTTCCCTCTTTCCCCGCCTCTGCCCCTTCCCTCTTCCCCTCCCTCTCTCCCCTGCCACCTTTCCCTCCCCTTCCCTCTCTCCCCTGCCACCTTCCCCCTCCCCTGCCATTCCTTCCCCTCCTTGCCTCCCCCCTCTACCACGGAAGTTACATAACATCAAGATCGGGAGGTTATGCGAAATTATGGGACCGGGGAAGAGGGCCTGGCAGTAAGGGTTGTCAATGATGGTGAATCTGTATGCTAAGGCCTTCATCTGTGGGTTCGTTTGGTCCAGTCGTGTCAGTTAGCGAGTGAAAAATGCCGTGGTTCTGTGTGTTTATTTTTTTCAGAGAGAAAGAGAGAGAGAGACAAGGAGGAGAGGAGAGTATAGAGGAGAGGAGGAGAGGGGTGGGGAGGAAGGGAGGAGGGGAGAGGGAGGGCAGGGAGGGAGAGAAGAGGGAGAGAGAGGAGAAGAGAGAGAAGAGAGGGAAAGGAGAGGAGAAGAGAGAGAGAGAAAAAAATAATAAATAAAGAAAGAAGAAAAAGAGAGAGAGAGGGGGGTGGGGAGAAAATGCCGATGATTCGAATGAAAAAGTTGCCAGATAAAAGAAGTTTGTCTTTCATGTGCGTGACAAGTCAAACGTTCAGATTTTTCTTTACACAGCAAAAGACATTTTCACATTGCACTTTTCTTATAAGCGTACTTTTTCTCGTTATTTTCCTTTTTTTCTTTCTTTATTTCTCTCTTTTCTTTCTGTCTTTCTGTGCTTCCCTCCCTTCATATCGAGTAAACTATGATACCACTTTAATGATATCGAGAAAATCTTCAATCGATTGCAATGTCATTATAACCAATAGACAAAAAAATGAAATAAAAAATACAAATAAAATCAAAGAAGATAAAAGAACACAATAGACAAAAAATAAAAGATAAAAATGATAATAAAAAATACAATAGAATAAATAAAGAGAGAGAGAGAGAGAGAGGAGAGAGAGAGAGAGAGAGAGAGAGAGAGAGAGAGAGAGAGAGAGAGAGAGAGAGAGAGAGAGAGAGAGAGAGAGAGAGAGAGAGAGAGAGAGAGAGAGAGAGAGAAGAAAAGAGAGAGAGAGAGAGAGAGAAAGAAAAGAAAGAAAGAAGAAGAAAGAAAGAAAGAAAGAAAGAAAGAAAGAAAGAAAGAAAGAAAAAGAAAGAGAAAGAGAGCGAGAGCGCGAGAGCGCATGTCGTGCAAAGGCTGTATAAAATGACAGCGATCGTTGCGGCATTTCGGTGTCTAAGGGTCATGCCGTCGCCAGCGTGTGTGTGCATGACCTTCGGGAAAGCTGTCATGCATGCCGGGAGTCTCGATGAGGCGATGCACCTTTGTAGGACGTCGGCGTGTGTACTTTATATACTGACGGACATACGCACGTACGGTCACACCTACACGCACGCACACACATGCTGAAGTAGGTGGGTAGGCAGAGAGTTTGAGGGAGAGGGAGGGAGGGGGAGGGAGGGAGAGAGGGAGAGGGGAGGGAGAGAGGGAGAAAGGGAGAGACAGACAGAGAAAGAAAGAAGAGAGAGAGACAGAGAAAGAAAGAGAGATAGACACAGAGAGACAGAGAAACACAAACACAAAGAAAGAGACAGACAGACACAGAAACAGACAGATAGACAGATACAGAGACAAAGGCAGACAGAGACAGAGAGAGCAGAGAGAGAGAGAGAGAGAGAGAGAGAGAGAGAGAGAGAGAGAGAGAGAGAGAGAAGAAGAGAGAGAGAGAGAGAGAGAGAGAGAGAGAGAGAGAGAGAGAGAGAGGAGAGAGGAGAGAGAGAGAGAGGAGGAGAGAGGAGAGAGGAGAGAGAGAGCGAGCGAGCGAGAGCGGCAAAAGAAAGCTGAAAACCATAACGCCGAGAGCTGGGGACGGGAAGGCGGGCATGAAATAAGGAGAGGGTCGGATTAGGGGATAGTATGGGCATGAGGGCAGACGGAGGGCACAGATAAAGACAGGGTATGGGTAGAATGAAGAAGGGGACGCAGGGGGGAGAAGGAGGGGTTTGTGAGAGGAAGGAGATACGGGGAGGGTGCGAATGAGTTGATATAAGGGTGAGATAAGGGGAGGGAGAGGGGAGGAACGAGCGAGAAGGGGAGACGGGGAGGGGGGAAGGAAGGTATAGGGGCTTAAGGGGAACTGGGATGGGGATAGGGAAGGGGGAGAGCGAGAAAGGGAGATGGGGAGAATAGGAAAGGGACCGGGAGGGGAAAGGGTAGTGAGTGAGAGGGAAGGGAAGCGAGGAGGGAGCCTATGGAGGGGTAGATGGAAGAAATGGCGAGAAACGGGCCTGAAGAGGGGGAGAGAGGGAAGGGAAGGGGGAGGAAGGAGCGAAAAGGGGGTCCTAGAGGTAGGGATGGGAGGGGGGTAGGCATTTCCCATGCGGCATATGGTGCTATTGCAGGAGAGGTTATGCTATGGCGGGTGGCAAAGGGACGACTGGGGGGCTAGGGGTAGAGGGAGGGGGGGTAAGAGAAGTAGGGGGAAAGGGTTCTTATGAATGTGACGACACTGACTTACGGTCGGTATTCAAGAATGTGATTTTAATTTATTTATACATATTTATACATCAGCTTATGTCTTTATTCATTCAATTTATTTGTTTATTTACCAGTTCGCACCGCGCGCGAAGTTAAATCTCACTCCAAATCATATATAAACAATTATCACACGCAAGATGAAAGCGAACTAATGAACCGAGAAAAAGTGGCCACAAACTCCATAAAGTGGACAAGATAAAGAAAGCAGGGCACTCAGCAATAAGAAAACAGTTGGTGCCACTTAGAGAGCCAGAATAGTGCCAGGCTGGGCATTAAGTGATTAAGGGTCAACTTTGAGCCCAGCGCGAGATCGTATACGCGCACATTTACATAATCTTGAAGGCTCCTGTGTGGTTCGCAGATGGCAGTGGGGGGAGGGGGGGGGGAGGGGAAGAGGGAGGGGGATGGAAGAAGAGGTTAAGAGGAAGGGGGGAGGGAAGGAGAGGGTGAGAGGAGGGGAAGGGGGAAGATGGAAGAAGGAAGGGGAAGAGAAAAGGAAGGAAGGGGGAAAGGAGGGAGTGTGGGAAAGGGAGGGTAAGGAAGGAAGGGAAGGGGGGAAGAGGGAAGGAGAGGGTGAGAGGAAGGGAAGGAAGGGCGAAGAGAAAAGGAAGCGGGAGAGAGGAAGGAGAGGGTGAGAGGAAGGGAAGGAAGGGGAAAAGAAGAATGTAGGAGAATATGGAAAGGCAGTCGCGAAGCAAATGAGAGAAAGAGAGGAGGATATAGAAGGAGAGAAAAGAAGAATAGGAGAGTAGGAGAGCAAGAAGAGATAAGAGAGAGAGAGATGGCTGATTTACGCATGGCAAGTGTATGACAAGTCACACGCGGTTCTAATTTATTTTCTGTTTTCATGTGAAAATAAAAAACCGTTATTTTTTCTCTCGTGTTCCCAGATTTGAATCTTTAAAAAATAAAAGAAAACTGACTGATTGTCACCAAGTATATTTTGTAAAGGATTCACAGATAATAATAAGAAAAAATAAGAACTGGGAGAGAAGAGATAATAGAAAGACAGAGAAGGAGAAAAGAAAGATGTAAGTGGAAAAGAGAGAGAGAGAGAGAGAGAGGAGAGAGAGAGAGAGAGAGAGAGAGAGAGAGAGAGAGAGAGAGAGAGAGAGAGAGGAGAGAGAGAGAGAGAGAGAGAGAGAGAGAGAAAGAGAGTGAGAGAGAGAGAGGAAAGAGAAAAGAAAGAAAAGAGAAACACAGCATATTCTAACCCTTCCCCCCCCCCTTCTCCTTTTGTCTTGGCGACTCCGCAGCCATGAATGTAATGACATAAACATCAGACCAGTCACGTGACCATTTTCTCAGGCCCCCGCATGCCCACTCCCGTCAGCCCGATCTCTTGAAGCCCGTCAGCCGCCTCGCTCTCTGTCACGATATCGGCGCCACAAGAACTGCCCTTCTTTGAACCCCTTTTGAACCTTCTATCAGTGACGTCATCGCGATAAACCCCCAACTGTGTGTTCTCAACAGTGGCTCAATTCGGTGTGTGTCCTTTCTCCCTTCCCCTCTTTGTTTTTCCTGTTTCTCTTTTCGTTTTTTTTTTTACTTCACGGTCTTACGGCTGGACCTCCCTCTTTGTCGGGTTTTGTTTTTTATTTTTTATTTTTTTGCATTAAAAAGAAAATCGACTTCGGTATTTTTTTCCAAGAAAGCTGTTTATGATCGGTTCCTTTTTTCAAATATTCTTCACCCTCTTTGCATTACTCTTTTCTGTCTCCTGTTTATCCTTTATTTTCTGGTGCCTCTTTACCCCTCACTCTTAATCTTCCTTCTTTCGCCTCCTTTCTTTACTTTCCCCTTCCTTCTTACCTCTCCTTCCCGTCTTACCTTTCTTCCTCTCCTTCCCTTCCTCCCCCCCTCATTCCTTCTTCCCCCCTTTCCTCTCCTTCCCTCCTGCCTCCCCCCCCCTTCACTCTTGCCCTCCCTTGCCTTTCTCCCCCCCCCCCTCCCCCTCCCCCTCCCCTCCCCCTCAACCCTTCAACAAGGGACCAAACACAGGATATTTTATCGCGTGACCCAATGAACTCCCCATACATCCTTCCCTACATCACCCCCCCCCCTTTCCCCTTCCATCAATTATCCATTTTATGTGTCTCTTTATTCATATATTTTATTATTTTTTATGGAACAAGAGATAGGGTTCTATTTTTTTAAAAGATAAGTGTGTAATTGGCGTTATGTTTTTTTCCCTTTTAATTGCGAACGTAATAATCTAATCTAAAAGTTTACTCGTCCGTGATATGGAAGGTGTCTAGACATTATATATATTTTTTGCTTTATTTTATTTGTTTTATTTTTTCCTTTCGCTTTTCTGTTTACTTTATTATTATTCCATATTTTTACGCCATTCTTATCGTATCTTCTATTTTACGATCGTTTTTTATTCGCTTTCGGGGTCGCCTCATAAACCGTGAGGAAGTAGTGGACGAAGGCATAATCTCCCCTCCCCCCCCTCATTAATGGGTTTTCAGCCGTAAACAAACCCATCAGACCTTAAAAACCTTCCTCGTATTATCGACTTATCATCTCTCGTGGGTGACCTCTCTTGTGTGACCTCTGGTTGGCGAGGTCGGGTCATCTCTTGTACGACCTCTCTTGTGTGACCTCTCTTGCGTGACCTCTGGTTGGCGAGGTCGGGTCATCACGGATATGTGGGATGTGTTACAGTTGTTATTTGGGTTTCATTATTTTTTTTTATTATTTAATGGTTTATGTATTTATTTTATTTCATTTTACGATTCCTCCAGGACCGCTAATGAGAGAGGCGGGAGAGGGGGAAAGATAATGCTACACCTCTCTTAATAAATTATATTGTAGTAATTTATTAGCATTTTTTTTATTCTACTGTATACATTGATCGCACGTTTATTAGTACCCATTAATGAACTATTCCATTTTAATTAAATTGTACACACTTTTAATTATATATACTATATTTGCATGTGTTTCGATTTGGTTAAGCTTGTTTTGAAGTACACCTATTTATGTGAACACACGGTCCCTTCCCCTCCAATAATCATAATACTAATAATTAATAAAATATAATAAAAATGAGAAAGAAAACAGAGTAAAGAAAATTACTGTTTCTCTATAATTTTCTTCTCTTTCTGCCCTTATCATTTTGCTTCTTTAGAAAACCTTGAATCCTGCATCTTCAGAGCTAAATATCTTATGCTCGCTCGAGGCAAAATATCCACGTGCTGATAAGTAACATGTCATCAAGGTTCAAATTAGACAAAATGGGTCAGGGCAGTGCTAAACCCCAGCCACCCCCCCCCCTCTCTCTCCCCAACTCCCTTCCTCCTTCCCAACTTCCCTCTTGCTTTCGCTTCACAAGACGACGAAAGGAGAAAAAAAGGCAGAATGAGACGTATGCATCCCCAGCGTAAGGGTTATAATTGCAGGTCCTTTCCTCCTTCGTAATGAGTACCTTTGTAGGATGCTACTCTTAGGATGTTTGCAGTGTTGACAG
>NW_020869602.1:0-17500 GCF_003789085.1 Penaeus vannamei | reverse complement strand
TGTTATCAGGGATAATAACTAATGATAACTAAGACTCACTTATCAACAAAGAATTTAAGATGAAGTAAGAATGGAATGGATTGACAGATCGAATCATGAATTCAGATATCGTTTCTATTGTCACTGCTATTTTGATTATCCCAATCGCCATCATCATTATCGTTATTGATGTCATGATTATTGCCATTATCATCATCATCATCAACATCAACATCAACATCAACATCAACATCAACATCACATCATAACATCAATCATCATCATCATCATCATCAATCATCACATCATCATCATCATCATCATCATCATCATCATCATCATCATCATCATCATCATCATCATCATCATCACCATCAACCATCATCATCATTATCATCATCTTTACTACTACCATTACGGTTACCATTACAGTTACCATTACTATTACCATTATGAATACCATTAACTGTACAAGTTCCATAAACTATTTTTTTCTCAATAGTTTCCCAACAACGTTACGCATTTAACCGGAAAATCAAGGCAAGACAAACAACCGAACGGAAAAAAACACTTATACGACCCCGATTTTTCTTGACCGGAAACAACCCTGGTACTTTATGACCTTTGACCCGATAATAAACTGAACCTATTTCTCGTTGTCCATCTGTTTAGATCACGGTATTATGACCTTGTATTTGTAAATGACCGATTATATAACCTTTGTGTAACCCGGAGATATGGCTAAGCGTCGAATTTTGGGGGCTCGTAAAGGCATGAAGGTGTTGCCATCATGGTGATCACTATTTCAGGGCGTGTTTCAATCTCTGGAACCTTCCATAGGAACCTTATTTGAACTGACATGAAAAAAAATTACGAATTGATAAATATTAAGTGGATGAAGAGATGGAAATACGGCGAATGAGAAAGATGAAATTTAACGAAATCAAAGCAGGAATTTTATTTGACACGAATAAAAAAACAAACAAATTGCAAATTGATTAGAATGAACTGGACGAAAAAAATCGATATCAGATAAGAGAGAGAGAGATGAAACTAAAGGAAATAAAAACCAGGATATAGCACATGATTATAGAGTCAAACATAATCGTGATTTTATTGGTAAAATGAAATCTAAATTGTTATTAGATTGCGATCCGAGAGAAGAGAATACCCATGGGTGATTTTTGGGTTAACTAATGAGGGCAATTAAGGGGGTAATTAAGGTGCAATTAAGGCTGATTAGCATCGTAAGTCCTTCAGGGAATGTAATAACATCAGATGTATTTAGATCTTGTGGGATTTATTGTGTAATGGTGTCTGTCTGGTTTGTTTTCTCTCTCTTTTTCTTTCTCTTTCTCTTTCTCTCTTCTCTCTCTCTCTCTCTCTCTCTCTCTCTCTCTCTCTCTCACTCTCTCTCTCTCTCTCTCTCTTCTCCTCTCTCTCTCTCTCTCTCTCTCTCTCTCTCTCTCTCTCTCTCTCTCTCTCTCCTCCTCTTCTCTCTCTCTCTCTCTCTCTCTCTCTCCTCGCTCTCTCTCTCTCTCTCTCTCCTCTCTCTCCTCTCCCTTCCTCCCTCCTCCCTCCCTCCCTCCCTCTCCCTTCACTGCCCCGTCTTTCCTCACTCTCTCTCCCTCTCTTTTCTCTCTCTCTCCATCTCTCACTCCCTCATTGTTTGATTTTTTTCCCAGCCGAGTAAATTATAAGGGCGGGACCTCGTCTACGGCATGACTGTCATCGGGTCAGCCATGCGGAAACGCTGACTAATTGTTTTCTTCTGTAGCCAACCAGCCAATTGCACAGGTTCGAACCCCGAAGCTGGTCTGGGGTGGGAGGGGTTGGGGGGTGGGGGTTGGGGGGTTGGGGAGGGGGAGGCTTTTCAGTCTCTCTCTCTCTCTGATTTGGGGAGGGGGTATGTTCCTTGATCGTTGTGATTTTTTTCTTTTTTTCTATTTCTGTCTGTCTGTCTGTCTCTGACTCTCTCTCTCCTCTCCCCCCCTCTTCTCTCTCTATCTATCTCTCTATCTATCTATCTGTCTCCCCCCTCCTCCCTTCTCTCTCTCTCCTTCCGTTCCTCCATCTCTGCCTCCTCCCCTTCTTCCCCTTTTTTCTCTTTTTCTCTCTTTCATCAAGTTCTCTTACCTTTGGAGTTCCGTTTTCATTACAGCCTGTTGTGTGCTGCGTTTTTTTTTTTTTTTTTTTTTTTTTTAGATTCGATATTTTGGAGTCTTCGTGTCCCCCTTTCTTCTTTCTTTTTCTTTTCGCAATATATTTTTTTTGCATTTTTTCCTACTGATAAATTAGCAATTCACTTTCGATTAAGGTAGATCAGGGGGCGCTATTATTATAATTTAGTTCTCTCGAGGAAGTCACTTTGTCTGGGCGTGTGGATAAATCTGCCATCATTTTTATCCCGTTTTCTCACGGAGGTCAAGCCAGGTCAGGCGCGAGAGCAAGACCAGCGCGGAGGTCATGGGTAGAGGTCGCGGCCCGTGTATAGCGGCCGCGCCTTCCCAGATTGACTAATCATTTTAATCATGACCTAATCTTTTTTTCTCCGGTCCCTTGTCGAATTTTCTCTCTGGGGAAATTATATTGATCAAGATACTAATTGTAATTGTTATTTGATATTGATGCACTAATTGCTGTATTAAAGAGTGCAGTGATAACACATCGCTTATGAAATGATTGGTGATTAGAGGGATTAATGGCTGCCGAGGAGGGAACAATGATTTCTAATGAAGGGTTGCGCGCTGGTCCCGCGGCGGAGTTTGCGAGTTTCGCCGCCAGGTCGTGGTGGCGGCGCTGCGATCGGCCTTTTATATCATGGCGGGAGAGAGAGAGAGGATGAAAAAAGAGAGACAGCACCGGTACTTTAAATGCCTCTCCGTGTGACGTTTAATGCAGTCCGAATTTAATTGCTACGAAGAGGGTGGGTTAAGTACCAATAATGGAGAGCAGTTAAAGATGGTGGGAAAAAAGAGGAAGAAAGTAGGAATATATTCGGTAGCAGATCGCTTGAGGAAGGGAAGGGGAGCACGAGAGGGAGAAGCATCGCCTGACTGACACCTGTCTCTGTGACGGGCCTTATGTTCTGTATTATAACTCCTGGCATGGGTACTCAGGTAGACACACGCACACGCACACACACACGCACACGCACACGCACACGCACACGCACACGCACACGCACACGCACACGCACAACACACACACACACACACACACACACACACACACACACACCACACACACACACACACACACACGGAGGGAGAGAGAGAAGAGAGAGACGAGAGAGATGAGAGAGAGAGAGCAGAGAGAGAGAGAGAGAGAGAGAGAAGAGATGGACAGTACATTATCCGTTCATGAAATAACAGGTGAAAAAAAAACAGTTTCTGCTACTGTATGATTTTTTTTCACGAAAAGTAAAAGCCAGATAACGAAAAAAGAGAAAAAAGTATATGTGAGGGAATTCAAACTCAAACGCAGGATTATCGTACAACCCAGTGGCCGACTGTCGGAAATGACGTAAGTTCAGTAGATGTTTTATTCATACAAAGTTCAGTGGCGAATTTCAGGCTGACATTCACCCGGACGATTTCTAAGTGACAGACAAACTGCTCCAAAAGCCCGATGATTTGTCACTGCCGAACCACGCTCGCCTCGCGCAAATTACAGCGCGCAGTGCCCCGGGGAGGGTTATCACAGCGCACTATTGATCTGCGCAAACCAAGGACCCCAAAAGCTGTGATAAGATAAGCGGGTTTCTCAAGCGAGGCAAGAAAGTATTAAAAAGAATAGATAAGTTATCCCTGTAAACCTCGCCCTCCCGTCGCGGCTTGCACTCCGTCTTGCAAATTACCGCAAACCGACGGTCATTTTCAACGTCTCGGCTTGTAAACCGGACGATTCTCTCGTTGACTTTACGGCGCTCTGCCACGCACCGCCGCCGAGGTGACCGGAATGCTGATCGTCGCAAGTGGTGCCTTGGGTTGGGATTTTTCCCCTTTTTTCTTGATGGGTAATTATGGTCCATTCTTCTTTTTTATGCATTTTTATTTTTGTAATTGATTCTCTTCTTTATTTAACCGGAGTTTTATCCTTTTATTTTTATTAACCTTGTAAACGATTGCATTAGGTTCTTTTTCCATGTATGAAAATGGTTTCACAGATCAATCCTATCCGAAAAAACACCTATTCAATAACAGTATTTGTAAAAAAAAAAAAAAAAAAAATCACCTCAAAAAAGTGAAGGGAAAATAATCAATCTGCCCTTTGTGATTCATTCCAACGACCCTCCAGACGCTCGCGGTCCAATAAAACGTACAATCACGCGCGATTCTTCCTCCACATCAGAATCAGATTTATCAAGTGCAGATCAGTCGTTCGTTTTCTATTACTCCAAAACCGCCATTCCTTCGTTTTCTGTTTTTCTTTTACGCTTTCCCGTTTTCTGTTGGGCGAGGGGGAATTCAGTGAGAATCTGTATTGTCCGTTGTGTGTTATTTCTCCTTTGCTTACGTGTGATTATGTGTCTGTTGATGATTCAAGTGCGTGGGGAGGCCAGGGAGGAGGAGGGATGGAGGGAGATAACGATTATCTCGAGGAAATTTATCACCCAGGGAAAGCGCAGCCAGAGATAATGCGAATCTTGCTTGCATCGGAAGAAGAAAAAAATGAAAACGGGAGATAGAGAGAGTGTGTGGGAATGGCGCGTACGGAGGTAATAAAACGCTTACAAGAACGCGGGTGGATTCAGTCGTGACGCATGCAACAAGGGGGTGTCACGAACGCAGGTCAACTTGCCGCAAAAACTTTTGATAATGAGTGAGAGGGTGAGTGAGGGGGAGGGAGGGGAGGGGGAAGGGGAGGGGGAGGGAGAGGTGAAGAGGGAGGGAAAGGAGGTGGGGAAGGGGTGGACCCTAATCGCGATGGATCTGACAAGGAGAAGGGAGAAAAAACGGCGAAAGGAGGAGGAGGAAGGACGGCGGAGGGGTAGGGGGAAGGGGAAAGAAGGAGAGGAGAGACGAAGGGTAGAGAGCGAAGGAGGCAGGACGGAGGGCGCGGAAGTGAAAAGGGGTAGGAGGGGAGGGGAAGAGATAGGGGATAGGAGGAGGAGAGAAAGGGGTAGGAAGGGAGAGGAAGAGAGAGGGATAGAGAAGCGGGATAGGAAAAGGAAGAGAAAGGGGATAGGAAAGGAAGAGAAAGGGGATAGGAGGGGAGGGGAAGAGACCGAAGGATGAGTCACGCAGGGAGGGAATAAGGGGGATGAGTCCTGATACGACCTGTCAATCAACCGCGGAGGATGCGCACGCCTCTTGACAGACACACTAACCTGGAGTAAAAAATGGCCGATTTCCCGAATTGAAATCCACATTACCCAAAGCCGACGAAGAGAAACATTCTACCCGAAGGACTGATCGCCGGCCACGTATAAGTGTGAAATAAATCAAACGATAAAAAGATGGAAGGATTATCTTTGATTTACGTTCGGCGAGTGGACAGAGATAGGATTTGATTTATCATGTTCGGACATGCACGAGGATAAGTATACAAGGATGGATACTTATTTTCTATAGAGAGAGAGAGAGGAGAGAGGGAGGAGAAGGAGGGAGGGAGAGGGGGAGGGGGAGGGGAGGGGAGGAGGAGAGGAGAGGGAGAGGGAGAGAGAGGGAGAGGGAGAGGGGAGAGGAGAGAGGGAGAGAGGGAGAGGAGAGGAGAGGAAGAGGAGAGGGAGGGAGAGGGAGGATAGGGATAGAGGGAGAGGAGAGAGAGGAGAGAGAGAGAGAGAGAGAGAGAGAGAGAGAGAGAGAGAGAGAGAGAGAGAGAGAGAGAGAGATATTGAGACACGTACTTCAAATCGGGAGAATCGCATTTTTTGTCGACCTGAGATGGTTTTCTTAGCAGCGACGAGATTTTTTCTTTTTCTTTCTTTCTGTCACTCTCTTTATATTTTTTATTTCTTTTCTATTATTTCTATTTAAAAAATCTTCTCTTCTTTTCTTCTATTAATTTCACTTCTCTTCTCTTCTTTTCTCTCTCCTCTCTCTCTCTCTCTCTCTCTCTCTTCTCTCTCTCTCTCTCTCTCTCTCTCTCTCTCTCTCTCTCTCTATATATATATATATATATATATATATATATATATATATATATATATATATATATATATATATATCACCTCCTCTCTCCCTCGCTCTTTCTCTCCTTCCTTTCTCTCTCAATGCCCCTTCCTCCCTCACTCAATCGCTCTTTCACTCCCTTCCCTTCTCTCTCTGTGCCCCTCCCTCCCTTCCTCACTCCTTCCCTCCTTCTCTCCCTCCCTCCATTCCATCTTATCACGTTCGCGGAAGCTGTGATGTCATTGCCTCATTATCTAGACTCATCATCATTACCTTTGACAACTCTGTCACTGTCATCGCTGGCTTCCTCTGCAGTCATGGGTATTAATACAATAATTACCCGGCGGACCACTGTCAGCTGACGGGCCTTGGTAATCATGTATAACTGTTTTCGGTTGATTCTTTCTTTTTCTTCTCTCTCTGTCTTTCTGTCTGTCTGTCTGTCTGCCTGCCTCTGTCTCTCTGTCTATGTCTCTCTCTCTTTCTCTTTTCTTTTTCTTTCTCTTTCTTCTTTTCTTTCTCTCTCTCTCTCTCTCTCTCTCTCTCTCTCTCTCTCTCTCTCTCTCTCTCTCTCTCTCTCTCTCTCTCTCTCTCTCTCTCTCTCTCTCTCTCTCTCTCTCTCTCTCTCCCTCCCTCCCTCCTCTCTCCCTCCCTCCCTCCCCCCTCTCTCTCTAATTTTCTTAAACTTGTTAATTTGATAAAGATTCCAGAACATGCTTCTTACTCTTTATTTATTTCTGTTACTTATGCTAAGATGTTGATTTATTAAAGGGTTTATCACCTTTCGATAGATTGATTAGTGTCACCTCTTTTATACTGCTTTATCAAAATACTATTTATTCTTTCCATGTTCTATTTCTGTGTTCATTAATTCTCCCGTTCCTATCTCTGTTCATTTCTAGATTTTGGGTCTCCAATAAGAAAGTTATTATCTTTATGGTTATCTTTCTCTTCGCTTTAATCTCACCTGCAGTTGCAAAACACGTTAAAGACAAGAACATAAAAATTTTATTGTTTTTAATTGGTTCTGCGTGACAATTCTATGACAATAAAATCTGGGTATTGAGATATTAACTGAAAATTTTTATAGTTTACGACGCCAGTTCTGTTAAAGAGCAATTTGTATGGTTGGAAAAATGGCCGAACACTTTTTGTTTCATTTTTCCAAGTATAATTGACAATAACCAGGTTTTAGTAGATAGTTTGGTTAATTTCTCAGGTTAAGAGGATGAGGAAGAGAGATGGAGGGAGGGAGAGAGAGGGAGAGAGGAAGGAAGGAAGGAAGAAAGGGAGGGAGGAAGGGAGTAAGGGAAGGGAGGAAAAAAAGGAAGGAGGAGGGAAGTGAGTGAGTGAGGGAAGGAGAGAGAGAGAGAGAGAGAGAAGAGAGAGAGAGAGAGAGAGAGAGAGAGAGAGAGAGAGAGAGAGAGAGAGAGAGAGAGAGAGAGAGATTGAAAGACTAAGCCTATAATAAATACAGATTATTTACCATTTATCAACATTAGCACCGTTTTCATCTCCCAGAGATTTAAACTAGAAAAACTAACCACCTCTTCCTCCCTCCCCCTTCCCTTTCTTCCCCTCTCTCCCACCCTCCTTCCCTCCCTCCGCCCTCCTTCTTCCTCTCCCTCCCTCCCTCCTACCCTCTCTCCTCGCCCCTTTTCAACAAAGAGAAGAAAGTGCGGATGATATACAAGCCAAAGCTCTTAGAAAAGACCACCAGCAGGTTAGCTTCAGCCGGCGACCGTCCCCAGATGTTTTATCCCACTTGAGAGCACTCGAGGGCCGAAGTTCTGATCACGTGCAGCCTTTTCGCGCCAACGCTCGTGTTTCGTCCGCCATCTTGGTCTGTTGAGAGTGAGGGGTGGATTGTGGCCTGGCGATCTGATTTTCTTTTTTATTTCTTTCGTTCTTTCGGTTTTGTAATGGTTTGTGGTTGTATAATGTCGGTATGTTTTGTTTTTCTTGCTAGATTGGGTGATTTTTTAACGGAAGCTGGGAAGTGTATGTATGAGAGATTCAAAGATTTAAAGAGACCCAAGTGTCCATATTGCAAACACCTTTTCAAAGAACGAAAGACGAGAAAGAAAGAAAGAGAGAGAGAGAGACGCAGAAATAAATCGTGGAAAAAGTTACCAACGCCAAAATCAGAAAAAAAGTGAAGAGAGATTACACAAAAACGAAATGAGAAGAAAATAAGAAGAAAAATGCAAGAAAGGAAGGGAAAAAGAGACAAACGGGAGAGATGAGAATTTAAACAAACACTTTTTTAGATGTATATTTTTTATCACACGAGGACTGCTAATTACAGGTATACCACATCGAAAGGGAACGCGGCACATTTCAAAGTTCCCGCGCGTGAGTTTTCGGGCATTTAAGGGCGAGTTGCCGACGCATGTTTATTCTGTCCTTTTTTATCAGGCATAAGAAAAAGAACGGCACCCCCCGGCCGGTGGCGTTGGGTGAGTGGCGCTGGGAGAGGAGAAACGATAGGTCGCTTGTTTGTGACGGAGAGTGAGAGGGAGAAGAGGGACCACGAAGTGTACGAGAGGAGTAAGAATGATGAGGAGAGAGGGAGTCGGAGAGGTCGAGCGGGGAGGGTTAAGAAAGAAGAGGGAGAGAGAGAGAGGGGAGAGGGTGCAGAGAGAGGAGAGAGAGAGAGAGAGAGGGAGGATGACGAGAGAGAGGAAGAGAAAAAAAGATTTTTTTTTCTTAGGGCACTGTTGGACTCGGAGGAACTGCTCTATAAGACATAAAGATTATGCGAATTATTTTCTTCCCTCTCTCTTCTCTTTTCCTCTCCGCTATATTACGCGAATAGTTTTATATTATCTGAACTCTCTTCTCTCTCGACTGATCTCTCTCTCTCTCGCTTCTCGTATTCTCTCTTCTCTCTTTCATCTCGTCCACTTCTCTCTCTCTCCTCTCTCTCTCTCTTATTTGACCGTTTTTAAAGGGGAAAGCATAACTTTTTAAGAGATGCCAAGTTTGTCGTTATTTTTTTCAAGGAGGAGAAGATGAGGGCGAATGGGAAGGAGAAGAGAGAATGAGGATGGGGTGAGCAGAGAGAAGGAAGAAATGAGAGACAGCGGATACTAAAAGGCGGGTAGGCTGTCGCTGCTTGCCTGGCGAATTTATGGTGGGGGGAGGGAGGGGTAGGCGGAAGGGTGATAGGAAGTGGGTAGGGTATGGGGAAAGGTGCGCGGTGAGTTGGGGTGAAGGCTGTTGCAAGATTTAGGCGCTGTGGGGAGATCGGGAGTAAGAGAGGATAGGAGAGGGGTGATGAGGTGGGGAGAGCATGGAGAAATGAGTAAGGAAGAGGAAAGAGAAAGTCAGAAAAAAAAAAGAGACATCAGAAAAAAATAAAAGAATAACAATAATGAAAAAAGAGAGAAGAAGCCAAGGAGAAACACAGAATCCGCAACGAACAGGTTAAAAAGCCTCTGACCCGTGGCACTTCGGGGGAAAAAAGAGTCACCCAGTGCCTCGCCGTGGGTCTGTTTTGGGGCCTTTTGGGGCATTCTACAAGCCCCCGGTGCCGCTCGGGTGGACAGGAATTTCGGCTTTTGCGATGCTTCTTCTTCAGGGAATTCCCCGAAATAAAATCTAGGGGAAGACGGCTTGGATGCTCAGAGGCTGTTGTTTTTTTTCCGTTTTTTTTTGTTTGTTTTTTTTGTTTTGTTTTCGCTTTTGCGATGCTTCTTCTTCAGGGAATTCCCCGAAATAAAATCTAGTGGAAGACGGCTTGAATGCTCAGAGGCTGTTGTTTTTTTCCTTTTTTTTTGTTTGTTTTTTTTTGTTTTGTTTTCGGCTTTTGCGATGCTTCTTCTTCAGGGAATTCCCCGAAATAAAAATCTAGGGGAAGACGGCTTGAGATGTCATTAAGCTGTTGTTTTTTTCCGTTTTTTTGTTTTTGTTTGTTTTGTTTTTGGGTTTTTGTTGGTTTTCTGTATTAGATGGACGAGAATGGGGAGGAGGGAGTTGAGAAACACGTGCAGAGCATAGGCACAGTAATAAAGATATGTATTTGACATGTATATAGGCATGAACGTTTTTTTTTTCTCTCTCTCCCTCTTCTCTCTTTTTTCGTAGAGGCTCCTTTATAGATTGTGAATGAAATCAATTCAGACAGCGGGAAAAAAGTGGCAAATTCATGTGCGTGCGAATATGAAAATGATTGTGAAAAAAATTGCAATGGATGCCTCACTGAAATTGTATCACGATTGTAATTATAATTCATTCGTATAATGGAATGCGAGTTTTATGCTGATGGTATATTTCTTACGCTGTTCCTTGGTGAATGCAAGAAATTCTGCATAGTGAAAATTTTATGTTTCTCTGAGTTTCTCTCTGTCTCCATCTCTCTTCTCTCTCTGCTCTCTGCGCTCTCTCTCTCTCCTTCTCTCTCTCTCTCCTCTCTCTCCCTCTCTCTCTCCTTCTCTCTCCCTCTCCCTCTCTCCCTCTCTCCCTCTCTCCCTCTCTACCTCTCTACCCTCTCCCTCTCTCCCCTCTCTCCCTCCCTCCCTCCCTCCCTCCCTCCTCCTCCCTCCCTCCCTCCTTTGATCCCCTCCCTCCCTCCCTCACTCTTGCCCACCTACCCTCTCTCCCTCCCATCCCTCTTTGCCCACCTTCCCTCCCTCCCTCTTGCCCACATACCCTCCCTCCCTCTCCTCCCTAATGCTTGCTAAATATACCACCCATAAATGTGCTAATAGTTTTACCTACATCACAGCCACGTCAGGCCGAGAGATAGCGTTATCTCTCGCCCAGGTGGCTATCACCTGTTAATCTCTTATTACCCAATGATTAATCAATTAAATCTGGCCATTAATCCTCCAAATCCACGAGGTTCATCTGTCTTTTCTTATGGAGCGGTTGCGTCCAGTTAATTTTAAAATCTTGATAACCTCATTACTTCCGGTTTGTCGGGGTGAGGGGGGGGGGTGGAGGATTAGAAAGTAGGGTGGGGATTAGGGGGATGGGGAGGGAACGGAGAGGGTGTTAGTGATTCAGGTGTTAGGAGGAGGGAAGGGAGGGTGTTTGAGAGGGGAGAGGGCGTTTATTGGGATCGGGTAGGAGGGAAGGGGTTGGGGGGGGGAGGCAGGGGAGGGGGAGGTGTAGAGGGAGATGGGGAGAGAAGGGCAGGGTAAAGGGAGGGGGTATTTGGAGAGATGGGGGAGGGAAGGAAGGGTGGGGGGCGTAGGGAAGGGGGGCGGAGGAAAGTAGACGGGTTTCATTTTTTATTTGCGATTGGGTAGGGCGTGGTTAGGTGCTGATTCGTCGAGTATTGATTGGCTAATGATGGAGAAGTAAATTGGCTCAGCCCCAAGTATTCTTCGCGTCGTGGGTGAGTGCGTGAGTTGTTTGTTATTAAGCTTTCGCATTTGAACGTACTTGTTTATTATATATAGATATATTTTTGGTAATTTTTTTTCTCGTGCTTTGTTGTTTTCTATTCTCACTGTCTGATTTTACGCTACGTATAAGGATAGGCTCGATAGGGATGAGGCAGAATAGAGGACAGTGAGAGTTTAAAGGAGAGGAAGTGGGTGGAGAGAGAAGATGAGCGGTTCAAGAGAGAGAGATGGAGAGGACAGACGAGAGAGGCGAGAGAAGAGAAAGGACGAGAGAAGGAGAGAAGGAGAAGAGAGGAAAAGAAAATGGAGAGAGAGAGGAGGAGCAGAGAAGAAAAGAAAGGTAGAATGAAAGAAAGGAAAGAGAAAAAAAAGGAAGCAGAGAAGAAAGTAGAAAAGAGGGGAGAAAGAAAGAAAAGATAAAAGAGAGGACAGAAGAGAAAGGGAATGAGAGAGGAGAAGAAAGAAAGAAAGAGAAAAAAGAAAGGCAGGAAGAAGGAAGCGAGTGGATTGAGTGACTCAGCCAAAGAAATGAAATCCCAGGAATTCGATACCTGCGTCTGACACGTGTCGCGAGAGGAAAAGGAGCGAAAGGGAAGCAGAAAACGTGGTAAAAAAAACGCGAAAGGGGAAAAAATGAAACCTTGTAAATAGAGATGATAAGAAAGAATCAAGATAAAAACTTTAAGGTCTTATAGAGAGAGAAGACAGTAAGAACTAATACTCTGTAGATAAATATGAGAAACGAAGAGAAATTCAAAAGCAAGAAAAGAAAGGGGTAGACAAAAATAAAAAAAAATATGGTAAAAGAAAGAGAAGAAAAAAAGAAAGGAAAATTTTAGCCATACCATGTTACTTGGAATTAAACCCGTTTTAAGATTTAAGTTTTTTTTTTCCTAGGTCTTTTTTTGTCGTCTCAGAAGTATTTGCTGTATCTCTCCGAGAAGTTACTGCGTTGGTCGCGCCTAGTTGCTCTCAATGTGTGTCACATTGTCTTGTTGGTAGGTTGTGATTCAGGTAGTTTATGCTTCGGTTGGGTACTGTCTTCTTTTTTATAGTAGGAAGTGTATTTATAGCCTGATTGTATGTCGATGTGGTAGCGGTCCATCTTTGTTCATTCTTCTACTTAATTATAGTCTTGGCTCTTCCATTGTGTTTTCTTGGTCGCTTCCAAGTCTTTTTTTCCGACTTTTTTAATGAAAAGTATAAGAGAACTAGCCACGTTGTATTGTTATTTTTATTTAAAGGAGCGGTGGTTTGTAAGGGGTCGTTTAGGTCTGTATGAATAGGATTTGTAGTGTGGAAGGGGAACACGGTTTTGGTTCGAAGGACTCTCGTAGGCAATTGCTTTTTGTACGGATAGAATGTATAGTTTTTTAATCATTTTTTTTTTTTGTTTTTTTACTGTATGTTGATCATTTGGAAGGGTATGAGTACTCGGGTGTATCCGTCTTTAAAAACTGTGGTGATAAGAGAGGTGGAAAAAAAGGGCGGGATAGGATAGAAAGAGGTGACGTGAGATCATATGCCGTCAATAAGGGAAAATCGTAGACGGCGGCCGGGCCGGCTGGAATGACAATTGCCGTTAGTCAGGGGTGAACATGTGCAGGGGAGGGCTAGAAGGTTTCATAAGAAACTGAAAGAAGAGGTGACGGGAAAAAAGACTGCCACGGAGTAGTGCAAACCTACGTGTGGGGGGGGGGGGAGGATGAGAAGACTTCAGTCTGAGCCATAAAGAGAAAAGGTTACGGTTGATGGAAGGAGCGGCAGAGGAGGGAGGGAGAGAAAGAAAATTGCAGGGAAGTATATTCTGAGTGAATGAGGTCCGTGACCATGACTAGGGAAAAGAGCAACGCAAGTTCCAGGAATGAACTGTAGGGAGATCCCTAATGTACATTGGTGCCAGTCTATGAACGACGAGGGCGCACGACAGGGGGTGGTAAATCAGAGAAAGTTGAATATTAGCGAAAAAAATGAAATCAAAAATACATACAGGAAATTATTAATTATTAATTATTGATCTGTGACACTTGTAGTGGGGGACTTACCTAAAGGGATATGTGAGGAGTCTGTGTAAGAGAGAGAAACAGATCTACTAGGCCATCAAGGAATAAAGCATGTATCCGAAGATAGTTATGCCACACAATGCAAATGAGAAGGAATTGGTAGAAAATGCATGAAATATGTTCTTACTGCCACTTTTGTTCTAAAAGAGAAAATGGGATTTGCTAGAAGGGGAGGCATACCGTGCCCGTTATGTTTTAGCAACGTTATTGGCTCTTCGACCTCACTATGAAAATCTATATAATATCCTAGGACCAGTGCAAACGGAAGATATACTACAGAATTGATGAATACGTGTGGAAAGATGGTATTCAATATATATCTGATTATTGAATATCTATTTTATTCGTATCACAGCACTTTGCGTACGGGATGTGATAAATGTATGTCTAGACTGATAATATACACATTTATTTCTTGTAATTGTGTTGTGTCTCAAGTTTACGAATATTCTTTGGGTCGGGCATGGACATTTTAACAAGTGGCCGCTATTGTTTTCGCGTGTGCCCGGCCTACGAGCCACGCACCCGACAGAGCGGCCGATCGTATAAGCCTATGTCTGAATTTTTGGCCGTGTGATTGCCGTGAAGCAACCGGATCCAATGGGTTAATGATAAAAAATAGAATGGCTGGCGATACGAAATTTTCTTCATTTCTATGCGCTCTCTCCTTTTTTCCTTCTCTCTCTTTCTTCTTCGGTCTCCAGAACTTGCACCATTTTCCCTTATTTCATATTGTCTCTTACTTACCCTATCACCCTTGTCCTTTTACTCTTCCAAACTTCTCTTACTCTACCACTCTTCTTCTCTTCCAAAATTTCCCTTCTTCTTTTTTCATCCTTCTTCTCCTTCCCTCCCCCTTCTCTATCCTCCACATCTCCTATTACCTCCTTCCATCCTTCCTCCTTCTTCTCCTGTAACCTAAGTCAGCCAAGTCCCTCCTGGTGCGCGGAGATGATGGGCTTCGAGTGGGACCTCATTAACGGGAAATGAGGAGGAGGGGGGGAGATGAGGAGGAATAGGTAAGGAGGGAGATGAAGGAGGAATAAGTAGAATGGGAGAGGGAAGTGAAGGAGGGAATGGGTAAAGGGTGAGAGGGAGATGAAGGAGGAATAAGTAAAGGGGGAGAGTGAGACGGAGTTGAAGATGAAGAAAGAGATGAAGGAGGGAAAGGGTAAAGGGGGAGAGGGAGAGGAAGATGGAAAGGGGATTGAGGGCAAGGAGAAGGAAGACAGAAAGAGAAGAACGACAGAAAGATGAAGAATGGAAGGGGTCAAGAGGCAGAGGAAGAGGGAGAGAAAGACAAAGATGGAGGGGTGTAGGGTAAGAATGAGTGAAAAAAGATATACTAAGAGACAAAAATAGATGAAGAATATAAGGGAAAAAAAACCCTAAAATATCTAGAAAGGGTTGATTTAAGAAAATCAGAGATCGCCTTTGAGGAAAAGGGCATCAGGAAACAGCAGACGAGGGGCAGGAAAGGGATTCGAAGCTGTGGCGGCGCCCTTGGTATCTTCCATTTATTGTTATATTGTTATTGTGATGGATGGCCGGGGGTGGGGTGGGTGGGGTGGGGTGGGGGGGGGGGTATTGTTCTTGCTCTTGGGTTCGTTGTTTATGGTTGTCTTCTCTCTAATGCTATGGTCACTCTGGTTTTGTTTGTTTGTAATTGTTATGGGTGTGTAAATGTTATGGTTAACAGTATTAAGCTTCACCTTGGGTATTGTTATCTTCGTGTTATCATCATAATCTTCACTATCTTCATCATCATCGGAACTATGCCGGTCGCCATCGTTATATATATAATCTGTACCATAATCGTCTTCTTTACCATACCATTACCATACCGTGATCATACCATAACATTATCATATATTCATACCATGCCGTAATTATCCCATTATACGATACCATGATACCATGCCGTCATGCCGTACCATACCATTATCATACCATCATACCATAACATTATCATAAATTCATACCATACCGTGATCATGCCATTATACCATACCATGATACCATACTATCATACCGTACCACTTAACTATGATCATCGTCATTATTACAGTCAATTCGTGATCGTCATTCACCTTACGTCTTATTGCGGGCAGGTTAGTCACGCGCAGGTGCTTGTTTTTCTATCTCTCTCTGCTCTCATTTCCATTTTCCTCTCGTATTTCAGCGCAGAAAAAAATGACAGAAAGAGAGGAGAAAAAAGGGAAGAAGAAGAGAAAAAAAGGGGGAGGGGTCACTTACACGGCTTTTATATCCCGGATGCACACGACCGCTTCACGAACGCTGCCGGATCGAGCCAGTCGGTAGGACGCGCTACACGAACGGCGTGCGATCCTGTCCCTTTTTCTCTCGTGTCTGTCTTCTGTTTCAGCTTTTTTTTGTTTCAGTTTCTTTGGCTTTTTTGTATTTATCATTCCTTTTCTGCGTCTTTCCTCTGTATGTGTTTGTGAGCGATAGATGTATGGAAAATGATGGATAGAAAGATATTGCTACAGATGAAGAGAGAAGAGAGAGAGAGAAGAGGATGAGAGAGAGAGAGAGAGAGCAGACAGAGAGAGAAGAGGAAGGAGAGACGCGAGAGATGAGAGAGAGAGGAGGAAGAATGGACTGACTAGGCTGCAGAGCTGAGACGTAGCAAGGATGAGAGACTCTTCATCGATCGTAGATGACAAATTTCTATCGAATGTCTGCTGCAAGTGTAAAGCAGAGTTTGTGGATTTGTTTCGATCGATACGGAGAAAAAGAAGGAGATTTTGAGAGATAAAATTAGCATTAGATGTTGAATGTTTAAGACAGGAGAGACCAGTAGCAGTTATGCTCCGTGTGTAATAGACAAACCTTTTTGCCAACATGGTATGATACGAGATGTCAGACAATGATGCATCATTTTCCACGTACTCTACCTGTCGAAAGATCCGAAAATACGAGAACGAGGGGGGAAGTCAGAGAGAGGAGAGAGAGAGATAGTGAAAAGCAGAGAGACGTAGTGCGCAGGGAGAGTGCCAGAAATGTAGCGAGATCGGCAATCACTAAACCCGTGCGAGAGATCTTGAAGAAAGGAGACACAGAGAGAGAAGGATGAGCAGAGGGTACTCATGAGCAGACAGGACAGACGCCATTAATGAAACAGCAGACTTCTAGATATATGGTGGCAGAACGCCACGGAAGTGTCCAATTACTCAGGCTGCTCGTAGTTCGCTACATAACCCGCTATGTGCTAAAGCGGTGTTGATCCCAATCCCATGCCGGCGATAGTGGAGCGGCAAAGGTTCGCCCGATAAAAGATACGTATGACCGTCATCGACTTCTCCGCAGGGCGTTGTGACTTTCATGAACTTGCTCACTTCTAGTACGTCATGATAATCTACTACTCCAGACGCCTTTTCACGGACTATAGGCTGACGTGCTACCGGCGAATACACATATGCACCTCGCCACCGGGGCTGACTTTTTCCTCTATGAATGCCGTTTTGCTATGATGGTAATAGTATTGTATTGTTCGTGACTTATCCGGATGGACATGGTTTACTCGTTAGCGGAGGCTTCGGGGTTTGTGTTTTATGACGATAACGAGGTCGAATGATATGAGACACATTGGGTTTTTATATGAGTACTCAAATAATCATGTATACACGTGAACATACGACACACACGCACACGCAAAGGAATACACTATGATCGATAGACATACGCTATAACGGCAAAGCACACGCTGACACACACACACACCACCATCACTCACCGCGCTGCCGCGGCGCTCATTGCATATACTTATCGCTATGTAGTGAATGTTATATCGAGTTTTAGTGATATGAGGCGAATCATGACATTGATCGCGTGCCATTTTGGATTTCTTTTAAACCAAATTAAATAGCTAACATGAGTTATAAATATCTCGATAGATCTAAATTACGACATTAGTGATCATATTGGCTCACATCTTATACGTGATTTTAAGTAATAACGAAAATCG
>NW_020869601.1:415675-427247 GCF_003789085.1 Penaeus vannamei | reverse complement strand
CAGTGTTTAAAGATGGCGGAAACAAACGCAAAATTAAGACGTATTTAGACTTCGTTTCGATAAAAGGCAGTATGTTTCAGTCTGACTGCCTTCATGCTGTCACAATGTATATTTAAAAGTATTTAATTTTTTCAAGCATTTTTCCCATCATGCTATATTTCAGTGTATTATATTTCATACCATCTTTATCTACCTTTCCATTCGCTTGTTTATTCTTCCTCACCCCGCCCCTTGCTTATCAAGGGTGTCTTTGCAAAGGTGAAGGTTTATGCCTTGTATTTTCGTGTGACCTTCAGCTGCCGTCTTGTGTTCGATCAGCTGTGCCGTCCCTAGTGATTATAGCAGGAAAGCATTCATTGTGGGCGCCTTTGTGTAAACAGGTGTGCGTGACGCATGCTCACTACGCACGTGGCTTCTGTCCAAAGGGGGGGGGGGGGAGGCAAAGGAAGAAGAAGGTTGGGAAAGGGGAAAGAACGGTTACCCTGCTTCCCTCATTGCTGCTCAGTGTGCTCATATATAGATAGATAAATATCATCATCATTGGGGAGCTAACGCCGACAGGGGCGCATAACCGCATCCACCCATCGTTCCCACCTTTGAGGGGCCCTCATGGCGAGCCACCAGGCAGGACTTCGGCCCATCTCAAGCACCTCCCGACAGGTTTGATCGATCTGCCCAAGTCACGACTTCCTAGGTCGTCCCGCGGGCCTCCTCCACCCAGGGCTGTGTCGTACAGAGACAACCTGGTGGGCAGGATCATCCTGCGGGAAGCAGGCCAGGTGGCTGTATAGCCTGAGTTGGCGATCACAGATTGTACTAGTAACAGGTCCTGTGTCAGTCCCACGGCGTAACCGCTGGTTGGACATGTGGTGTATCCCATGATCCAGTGCAAGGACCCATTACAAAAGGCATAAGACGAGATTCCTAAGCACAGAATGACGTTCAGGTTTCATTACCGTATGGTAAAACTGGCATTATCAGGGCCTTGAAAACATGTAGCTTGATCCTTCTGCACAGGTACCAGCATCTCCAAATACTCTTGTCGGGAGTTCATGACCCCTGCTGCCAGGCCAATCCGTCTGCTGACTTCCTGGTCTAACAGCCCTGAATTATGAATGAATTACACTGCCAAGGTATGCAAAGCTATGTGACTTCAGTGTCCTCGCTGCTGGCACACACTGACAGAACAGGTTCTAGTAAGTCCCCAAAGTCCTAAATCTTGGTCTTGGTCAAGGAGACCTTGCTAAATGCATCTAAAGCCACTACTAGGGTTTCCAAAGTCTCAGATTAGCAACCTTATCACGAAAGTCAAGGTCAGTACCCTTGATATTGCCCAGAGTTGCTCCACAATGACTTGAACAGTAACTCTGGTCAGTATCCAGTCATGCAAGTGTTAAAAAGAGTTGGTGCAAAGACACAGCCTTGCCTCACTCCTGAACTAACAGGAAAGAAGCTTGACAGCTTGGCAGGGTGGGTGGGTCCAGCAACGGAATCTCAACACCACACGCCTCCAAGTTAACTGTTGGTAGATCAACCTGTACAACTGCTCAAAATACTCAAGTCCAATGTTCTCACACCGCCACAGGATCTGAGACGATCTGGCCATTTACTGAGCAGTCTGCAGTAACCTGGAAGGAGGGCTTGGAGTTCAGCTTTCTCGGGGTTTGGTAGGTAGGACAAAGGTCATATACTAAGAAATGGCTTTGACTTCCTGCAAGACTTCAAATAAACTGTTCTGTGTCCCTCCTCAGCAGTGAGTCTTGCACACCTGGGAATGATGCAAATCCTAGTCCCTTGTGACGAGTTGTGTGACAAGCTTCTGTGGCTTCCAGTGTGTCCTGCGAGATTAATTCTATCTTGCTCTTCACCAGCTGATTCTTCAGCTGCATCAAGCATTTCGCACTTGAAGGTGTCCCACAGAAGTACAAACACTGTGAAGGGACCAGAAATTGTCTCAGCAAACTCCCGGGCACACACACCCTCCCTCAACCTATCCAGATGAAACAGCCATTGGACCGATGGGGAGTTTTGAAGTGGAATCAGAGGGTAGTCACAACTAATTTATGGTTAGTACCTACATACCCTGCAGTTCTAGAGGATCCTCCAACGAGTACTAACGAGGATGTGGTCGATCTTCTTGGCTGCATTACCCACATCACTATACTACATCCAGCGATGCAGATCAGAGCGCTGGTACCAAGAGCAAGCAATCCTCAATTTCTGGGACCTTGCAGAGTCCCCGGAAAGGAGGCTATTCTCGCTGCTAGCAACAGCTCCCGAACCATGGGGCCGGCGAACATCTTTTAACCAGCTCGATCGTAGATACCGCATTGAAGGGGACCGTCTGCTTTTTTTTTTTTTTTTCGATTTTTCGATTTTTCTTGCCGATTTTGATGAAACTCACACCCTTTTATTTGGGCCCCTTCCCATTGCCTGTGGTCGATTTTTTTGAAATCGCCCGAACAGTTTTTGAATTATTGTCAAAAAACGGAAAAATGCGAAATTCGCCATTTTGAAAATGCAGCACCTGGGTCAAAGGATTCCGACTTCAGAAACAGCAAGACATTCAATTTTATTTGATTTTTGCACAGAACTACCTTATATCTACAACTTGATCGAGAGCGTTTTTTCGATTTCGACTTCAATTTTTTTTGTGAATTTTTGAAGGGGACTTCAAGAAAAAAAAAAAAAGGTAAAAAATTTTCTTACATTGACCACTTTTACAAGAAGTACAGGCAAAAACTGCGAAAACGCTCTCGATCAAGTTGCAGATATTTTATTTTTCTACAAAATGAGCCATAATATGTTAATTTTGGACATATGGTGTGCCCGGAATCCTTTGACCCACCCCTAATGGTGGAGTTCCGAGATATCGGCATTTTACGTTTCTTCATCTTTCCAAGGCTATCTTGATATCAACAAAACAAGGCATAAGATTAGTCTTTCCATATCATCATCTACTTGCATTCCGAAGTCTTGCGGACATTGCCAGCACGTAACGGTTTTCTCAAAATCTTACGTATCGTGCGGAGTGGTGGCAGTGATCTGGGGTCTATAGGCCTACATTGACCATTTTTAAAAATTTCTCAAAAATCCAAAAAAAAAAATCATACAGCCATTCTGATTTCATGTTTGAATAGAACTATCTTTCTACTATTATATGCAGAAGCCATTTTTGAGAAGTTGACCTTACTTTTTTCTTGGTGAATATTTTCCAAAAGGTGACTATTTTAACACCCTAATAGGAGATTTTGGAAACATATGTCACTTTTACAAGAACCACGTGAAAATATTGCAAATCCTCATGGCAGTATGTAATAGAACTATTATTCAGCTACAAAATGAGCCATAATACTTTTAAAATCGGACCGATAATAAGTGTGGCTATGCGTAAAATATGAAGGACCTAAAAAACGCGATCTTACTCCTTTTTATTATGTTTACATTTTACATGACAAATCATGTACAGAATACTTGTATTTGATATAATTATCTATCATATACCTATTATTGATGCTCTAATGAGGTTTTACAACGTATAATATTTGTCGAAAGAATAACTTTTCTCCAGTCGGACGGGTACCAAACACATACTTTTCCCCACGCGGCGTGGCCGTCTTGGACCATGAAAATCGTCTTTTTAAATCTGTGGAATAACTCTACGGGGTCACGTAGCCAAATTTCACTCTCAGACCCCGTGGAAAGACGAAAAACAATTACATGGCGATGTGAAACTATGTATATAAGGTATATGAGCACATATAGATAATTTTCGTGTACCCATGACCTTTTGTTTATTTATATTGTTACTTCCGTTTGTTTCTTTGTTTGTTTATTGATTGTTTATTTGTTGTTGTTTTTATTATTAGTTTGTGTTTTCTAATATTTCTAAAAGTTATGAACACATTTTAACGAGATTTTAACCAAAAGTGAGTTTTAACCTAACTTAGACGCTTATTGCAGTTTGGTGGTGATGCGGACCATAGTTTGGATCCAGGAATTTTATTTTCTAACTCGAAAAGTTATCAACAGGTTTGTCTTAGCCTAATTAATATTCCATAAAATTTTGGTGGTGATCCTGAATATTTGGCAAAACTACCCCCCATTGGGTTGGGGGGGAGGTTTGCATTTTTCGAAATGTTTTGCTCATAGATCAAAGTAACTATGTATGATGAAAACATAAGGAAAAGAAAATACACCATATGAAAAACATATGTTTAGTTATATGGAAAATTTCTTCATTGTCGTTATTTGGACGCTTGCCGGATTTTTGAAATTATTCCGAAAAAACGAAAGTTGGTCTCATCTTATGTGAAATTTGATAAGCTTTCAGAAAATAACCTCATATTTTTATTATCTCTAATCATTGCGTCACAATTGCCGATTTTCTAAGGTAACATCAAAAAAATAATATTTCGGTCGACATCGAAAATCGCTGCTACCACCTAAAAAATAACGTCGGGCCTTGAAATTTTCAGGGAGAACCGGGGCTAGAAACTCCTTGAAAATGCATTAAAGTCAATTTCGGCAAGAGGGGCGAAAATCGCCGAAAAAATCACCAGAAGGTCCCCTCAAGTCGCCTAAAAAATACGAATATCTCGCCAAGGACAACTGTCCGACACAGATGCAAGTTTGCTGTAGAATATCTATTTCACGTTGTTCACAAACATCGGTAAGAGCGTATTATAGCAATAAGAGATATGAAGCCAAATACTAGATTCAGTCTCATTACCATTATACCCTAATCGACCGGAGTAACCTCTAGTATTATGGGCTTAACTGTGCTGGAGATGGCTATGGCTACTCCCTGAAGATGGCGACTATCACTGCAGCCCGAACAGTAATAGGTGTTGCCACCTACACTGATCGTGCCGCTGCCAGGTCTCCTCACCTCCGAGAGGACGGCCACCTCAACTCTCAGCCACTTCAGGTCCTTGACAGTAGTAGCAGCTGATCATCATGATGTGAAGAGCGGATGTTGCAAGCCCCTCCCCCCTGACGTCCCGCACATATATATATATATATATATATATATATATATATATATATATATATATATATATATAATATATATATATATATATATATATATATATCTTTTTTAGTTCTTTCATAACACCTGATTCTCATTCATGTAGGATCTGCCCGTCATTGAGGCCGTCAGGGCTTCGCATTAAAAAAGGGAACCTTAATCATGCAAATTCACAGTTCCCGGCCATGAAAAGGGATGTTTATACTTGCAGCTGGAGGCCGAGGTAAAGTCTTAACGGGTCGAGATGCGTCGAGACTCAACCGCTTATGCAGAGTCTTAGTGTCCCGGATGGCGAGGGCGTTCTCGTCCTCGATTGAGTGAAGAAGCCAGCAGCGCTAGACCCTGCCTGTTATGACACTAATCAAAAGTCCGCTTTCGGCTCAGGCCTTTAGTACCCCTATATACTAGGGCCATAGGGTCGAACCTCGAAAGGGTGTTTGGCGCGCCATAACTTTTAAGTTTTATAACGTAAGGTAATAAAGCTTTAGAATAAGACTTCCCTTAGACAGAGAACCTTGTGGAATAACGACCATGCGATTCCAAACACAGCGACTTAAACTCCAATATTACGAGAGAGTGAGAGTGAGAGAGACAGAAAGACAGAGAGACACAGATGGACAGGCAGTGAGGACAAATCTCCCGCGGCTTTGGCGATGGCAGCTGGGCTTCCTAAGCACTTGATGAAGAGTTCGCTGAAAATATTGGTTCGCTCGGACACCAGCATGTCAGGCAGGGTTGCAGCCGGTAGAGGCAAGCCGAGGGAGAAGGTGTGGGAGGCCCAATAGAGTCACTGCAGATACACGCGGGGCGCTGGTGACGATAGACGTACGTGGTGTGTGTGTGTGTGTGTGCATGGATATATATATATATATAATTGAGAGATTATTCAGGTCATCTGAAGTGATAGTCGTAGACGGCATGATGAGAGGTACCAGGTGATTGAACGATACTGGCGTGATATACGAGGTGTATATCTAGAAAGTATATTATATATAGCTTAGCGCAGTTGCATGTGAGGTATGATGCTCTGCATGACGGACACACACACACAACACACCACACGCATTATGGGACAATGTGTGACTATAATAGTCGTAGGTTAGAGTTACACTCTCACATCATTAGTAACAAGTTATTCGTCGGGTTGGCTTTATATATATATATAATATGCATTGTGTTGTCAGTAATTGTATCTATGCACACTGTATGTATGTTCAGTTCGAGGAGGTAAGCCGAGCTACACCGACGTAAAAGAGGAAGGTGAGAAGAAGATGTAGAAATTAAAGAGACTACCACGATGAGTGTCACAAACGCAGTAAAGGAATGAATCTCACACCACACAGGAATGCGCACACATAAACAATCTATATAACTCACTTAGTTTGCTGGATATTATATTATAAGTACTGGCCTGCGCTAATAAGTACATATATAATATAGAGTAGGTATATGCCTCTCGCTCGCTCGCTGCTGTTATCGTGTCGAATGGCAGACTAAGGTAGTCGATGATCAAAGAAAAGGCCTAGATGACTCAGGGAGTTATGGGGGACATGTATATTGAGGGCGCTGGAGTTTAGTAATTAGTATATGAGTTTACTATTTTATATATAGTATATATTATCATCTATATATATATATATCCAAGAACAGACGCTCGTACGTCTATCGTCTCGCCAGCGCCCCCGCGTGTATCTGCAGTGACTCTATTGGGCCTCCCACCTTCTCCCTCGGCTGCTCTATATTCACGACGGCTGCAACCCTGCCACTGACATGCTGGTGTCCGAGCGAACCAATATTTTCAGCGAACTCTTCATCAAGTGGCTTAGGAAGCCCAGCTGCCATCGCCAAAGCCGCGGGAGATTTGTCCTCACTGCCTGTCCATCTGTGTCTCTCTGTCTTTCTGTCTCTCTCACTCTCACTCTCTCGTAATATTGGAGTTTAAGTCGCTGTGTTTGGAATCGCATGGTCGTTATTCCACAAGGTTCTCTGTCTAAGGGAAGTCTTATTCTAAAGCTTTATTACCTTACGTTATAAAACTTAAAAGTTATGGCGCGCCAAACACCCTTTCGAGGTTCGACCCTATGGCCCTAGTATATAGGGGTACTAAAGGCCTGAGCCGAAAGCGGACTTTGATTAGTGTCATAACAGGCAGGGTCTAGCGCTGCTGGCTTCTTCACTCAATCGAGGACGAGAACGCCCTCGCCATCCGGGACACTAAGACTCTGCATAAGCGGTTGAGTCTCGACGCATCTCGACCCGTTAAGACTTTACCTCGGCCTCCAGCTGCAAGTATATAACATCCCTTTTCATGGCCGGGAACTGTGAATTTGCATGATTAAGGTTCCCTATTTAATGCGAAGCCCTGACGGCCTCAATGACGGGCAGATCCTACATGAATGAGAATCAGGTGTTATGAAAGAACTAAAAAAGATATATATATATATATATATATATATATATAATATATATATATATATATATATATATATATATATATATATATATATATATATATGTGCGGGACGTCAGGGAGGGGCTTGCAACATCCGCTCTTTCACATCATGATGATCAGCTGCTACTACTGTCAAGGACCTGAAGTGGCTGAGAGTTGAGGTGGCCGTCCTCTCGGAGGTGAGGAGACCTGGCAGCGGCACGATCAGTGTAGGTGGCAACACCTATTACTGTTCGGGCTGCAGTGATAGTCGCCATCTTCAGGGAGTAGCCATAGCCATCTCCAGCACAGTTAAGCCCATAATACTAGAGGTTACTCCGGTCGATTAGGGTATAATGGTAATGAGACTGAATCTAGTTTTGGCTTCATATCTCTTATTGCTATATACGCTCTTACCGATGTTTGTGAACAACGTGAAATAGATATTCTACAGCAAACTTGCATCTGTGTCGGACAGTTGTCCCTTGGCGAGATATTCGTATTGTTTTAGGCGACTTGAGGGGACCTTCTGGTGATTTTTCGGCGATTTTCGCCCCTCTTGCCGAAATTGACTTTAATGCATTTTCAAGGAGTTTCTAGGCCCCCGGTTCTCCCCTGAAAATTTCAAGGCCCGACCGTTATTTTTTTAGGTGGTAGCAGGCGATTTTCGATGTCGACCGAAATATTATTTTTTGATGTTACCTTAGAAAATCGGCAATTGTGACGCAATGATTAGAGATAATAAAAATATGAGGTTATTTTCTGAAAGCTTATCAAATTTCACATAAGATGAGACCAACTTTCGTTTTTTCGGAATAATTTCAAAAATCCGGCAAGCGTCCAAATAACGACAATGAAGAAATTTTCCATATAACTAAACATATGTTTTTCATATGGTGTATTTTTCTTTTCCTTATGTTTTCATCATACATAGTTACTTTGATCTATGAGCAAAACATTTCGAAAATGCAAACCTCCCCCCCCACCCATGGGGGGTAGTTTTGCCAAATATTCAGGATCACCACCAAAATTTTATGGAATATTAATTAGGCTAAGACAAACCTGTTGATAACTTTTTCGAGTTAGAAATAAAATTCCTGGATCCAAAACTATGGTCCGCATCACCACCAAACTGCAATAAGGTCTAAGTTAGGTTAAAACTCACTTTTGGTTAAAATCTCGTTAAAATGTGTTCATAACTTTTAGAAATATTAGAAAACACAAACTAATAATAAAAACAACAACAAATAAACAATCAATAAAAAACAAAGAAACAAAACGGAAGTAACAATATAAATAAACAAAAGGTCATGGGGTACACGAAAATTATCTATATGTGCTCATATACCTTATATACATAGTTTCACATCGCCATGTAATTGTTTTCGTTCGTTTCTTCGGAGAGAGTGAAATTTGCTTACGTGACCCCGTAGAGTTATTCCACAAAAGAACGATTTTCATGGTCCAAGACGGCCACGCCGCGTGGGGAAAAGTATGTGTTTACCCGTCCGACTGGAGAGAAAAGTTATTCTTTCGACAAATATATATACGTTGTAAAACCTTTTAGAGCATCAATAATAGGTATATGATGATAGATAATTATAATCAAATACAAGTATTTCTGTACATGATTTGTTGTAAAATGTAAATAATAAAAAGGAGTAAGATCGCGTTTTTTAGGTCTTCATATTTTTACGCATAGCACACTTATTTATCCGATTTAAAGTATTATGGCTCATTTTGGCTGAATAATAGTTCTATTACATACTGCCATGAGGATTTGCAATATTTTCACGTGGTTCTTGTAAAAGTGACATATGTTTCCAAAATCTCCCTATTAGGGTGTTAAAATAGTCACCTTTGGAAAATATTCACCAAGAAAAAAGTAAGGTCAACTTCTCAAAAATGGCTTCTGCATATATAGTAGAAAGATAGTTCTATCAAACATGAAATCAGAATGGCTGTATGATTTTTTTTTTTTGGAATTTGGAAAATGGTGGTAGGCCTATGGAGATCACCCCAGATACTCCGCACACGAAATTTTTGAGAAACGTGCTGGCAATGTCCGCAAGACTTCGGAATGCAAGTAGATGATAGAGGATTATGGTGTAGGAAGACTAATCTTATGCCTTGTTTTGTTGATATCAAGATAGCCTTGGAAAGATGAAGAAACGTAAAATGCCGATATCTCGGAACTCCACCATTAGGGGTGGGTCAAAGGATTCCGGGCACACCATATGTCCAAAATTAACATATTATGGCTCATTTTGTAGAAAAATAAAATATCTGCAACTTGATCGAGAGCGTTTTCGCAGTTTTTGCCTGTACTTCTTGTAAAAGTGGTCAATGTAAGAAAATTTTTACCTTTTTTTTTTTTCTTGAAGTCCCCAACTTCAAAAATTCACAAAAAAAATTGAAGTCGAAATCGAAAAAACGCTCTCGATCAAGTTGTAGATATAAGGTAGTTCTGTGCAAAAATCAAATAAAATTGAATGTCTTGCTGTTTCTGAAGTCGGAATCCTTTGACCCAGGTGCTGCATTTTCAAAATGGCGAATTTCGCATTTTTCCGTTTTTTGACAATAATTCAAAAACTGTTCGGGCGATTTCAAAAAAATCGACCACAGGCAATGGAAGGGGCCCAAATAAAAGGGTGTGAGTTTCATCAAAATCGGCAAGAAAAATCGAAAAATCGAAAAAAAAAAAAAAAAGCAGACGGTCCCCTTCAATGCGGTATCTACGATCGAGCTGGTTAAAAGATGTTCGCCGGCCCCATGGTTCGGGAGCTGTTGCTAGCAGCGAGAATAGCCTCCTTTCCGGGGACTCTGCAAGGTCCCAGAAATTGAGGATTGCTTGCTCTTGGTACCAGCGCTCTGATCTGCATCGCTGGATGTAGTATAGTGATGTGGGTAATGCAGCCAAGAAGATCGACCACATCCTCGTTAGTACTCGTTGGAGGATCCTCTAGAACTGCAGGGTATGTAGGTACTAACCATAAATTAGTTGTGACTACCCTCTGATTCCACTTCAAAAACTCCCATCGTCCAATGGCTGTTTCATCTGGATAGGTTGAGGGAGGGTGTGTGTGCCCGGGAGTTTGCTGAGACAATTTCTGGTCCCTTCACAGTGTTTGTACTTCTGTGGGACACCTTCAAGTGCGAAATGCTTGATGCAGCTGAAGAATCAGCTGGTGAAGAGCAAGATAGAATTAATCTCGCAGGACACACTGGAAGCCACAGAAGCTTGTCACACAACTCGTCTGACAAGGGACTAGGATTTGCATCATTCCCAGGTGTGCAAGACTCACTGCTGAGGAGGGACACAGAACAGTTTATTTGAAGTCTTGCAGAGGAAGTCAAAGGCCATTTCTTAGTATATGACCTTTGTCCTACCTACCAAACCCCGAGAAAGCTGAACTCCAAGCCCTCTTCCCAGGTTACTGCAGACTGCTCAGTAAATGGCCAGATCGTCTCAGATCCTGTGGCGGTGTGAGAACATTGGACTTGAGTATTTTGAGCAGTTGTACAGGTTGATCTACCAACAGTTAACTTGGAGGCGTGTGGTGTTGAGATTCCGTTGCTGGACCCACCCACCCTGCCAAGCTGTCAAGCTTCTTTCCTGTTAGTTCAGGAGTGAGGCAAGGCTGTGTCTTTGCACCAACTCTTTTTAACACTTGCATGGACTGGATACTGACCAGAGTTACTGTTCAAAGTCATTGTGGAGCAACTCTGGGCAATATCAAGGGTACTGACCTTGACTTTCGTGATAAGGTTGCTAATCTGAGACTTTGGAAACCCTAGTAGTGGCTTTAGATGCATTTAGCAAGGTCTCCTTGACCAAGACCAAGATTTAGGACTTTGGGGACTTACTAGAACCTGTTCTGTCAGTGTGTGCCAGCAGCGAGGACACTGAAGTCACATAGCTTTGCATACCTTGGCAGTGTAATTCATTCATAATTCAGGGCTGTTAGACCAGGAAGTCAGCAGACGGATTGGCCTGGCAGCAGGGGTCATGAACTCCCGACAAGAGTATTTGGAGATGCTGGTACCTGTGCAGAAGGATCAAGCTACATGTTTTCAAGGCCCTGATAATGCCAGTTTTACCATACGGT
>NW_020869601.1:382908-388075 GCF_003789085.1 Penaeus vannamei | reverse complement strand
GCATAATTAACTCAGGTGTACTGAGCCAGACCTGAAATAACATCAATAAATCAACCAGATATAACAAATCATAATGCATACTATTGCTAAGTTATGGCCAGATAGTTATTTTGTTAAATTGTGAAAGAACAGTGGTATTGCTACGTATGTATGTATGCGGCTGTAAGTTACAAATTGTAAAAAAAACAAAAACAAGTGTGTGCATGTATGCGTGTCTCTGTGTGTTTGTACAGAATAAACGTGTGTATGTGTATAGGTGTCTGTATGTGCGTATGGATGTGTAAGTTCTCTATGTGCGTATTATGTATGTGTGTGTCTGTGTGTAGTATGTATTTGTATACATGCACGCGTGTGTAATACAATTACATGCATCTATATAAACGAAAACAAAGCAAATAGACGCCAACGAAAGCAGCTTATGAAGATCGCGACTCCACCACCTCCCCGAGATGCATGAACTTCACAGCACTCGAATCTCGAACGCGACGAAGCCAAAAACAGCTGGTCATTATCATACTGAACGATACAAGGCCTCCGTGTGTTGTGGGTAATTGTTGCTTTTTGACATTCTTCCCTTCTGACTGTTTTCTGGTGTATTTGTCTTCCTTGGATTTGGGGAAGAGAGAGAGAGAGAGGGGAAGTGGGAGGGAGGGGAAGATGGAGAGATGGAGGAGAGGGAGAGGGGGAGAGATGGAGAGATGAGAGATGAAAAGATAGAGAGATGGAAAGATAGAGAGAGCGAGAGAAAGAGATATATAGAGATGGAGATAAAGAAAAAAAAGCAGAATGCTGCTAATAAGTGACTACGGTGATAAGGTCAAAGAGTTACAAGCGCACGCTCACTAAAACATGATCTATTAAAAAAAACATTTTTTTTTAGCGAAAGAGACTTATAGAAATTACGAAAGAAAATAGATAATACGAAAACAAAACAAGAAACACATACACAAAACAAACAAACAAAGAAATATAAAACATCCAAACAAAAATAAAAATAAAACTACCGAACAACAAAGAAAAAAAAGAAAAGAAAGAAAGAAAGAAAGAAAAAAAAAACATCCACGTATCACCTCCCCCTCCCCCAATTTCATTTTTTGGTCCCCCATTGCACCTCCATAATTCAGAGCAATAAGTGTAGCAGATCTGCCTTAGGCCAGGGTGTTGCACGGAGGAAGGGGAGGCGCGACCCGGAGGGAACCTCACCATCATCATCATCGTCATTATCATCATTATCATCATAACATATCTCACACCATCATTATCATCATCATCCATATCATATCATCAAACCATCATCACACCATCATCATCGCAATCTAACTTCCCCGGGTCTCCTGAAGGTGATCCTGAAGATTGGGAAAAGATCGATGAGAGACAGAAAATGGAAACAGGGATTGTTGTTATTATTTGTTATATATTTTTTCATTATTTTTATCACTGACGATATTTTTTTCTATTATTCTTATCATATCATTGTTACACATCAATACCGTCATCTCCATCCTCATCATATACACATCATCACCACATATCATCACATCACATCATTATCATCACAATATCAATATCACAATTAATATCACAATTATCTTGGGTAAATATTGTTGTGTGTTTTTATCATTACTAATATATCATTACCGTTATTACCAGAATGGTGATAATAATGATAATATTACTTCTTCCACTAACATCAATGATGATAATGATAATGATAATGATGATAATACTATTAATACAACTGCGTTCTACTGCTACCACGACTTCTACTACTTCTAATAATGATAATGATTTTAATGATACTCTAATCATCATCATCATCATTATAATAATCATCATCATAATCGTCATCATCATTGTCATCATCATAATAAGCGTCATCATCATCATAATCGTCATAATCATCATCATAATCGTCATCATCATCATAATCGTCGTCATCATCATAATCATTATCATCGTGATCATCAATATCGTCATCATCATCACCATCATCGTGATCATCATAATCATCATTGTGCATCATCATCATCATAATCATCGTGATCATCATTACAATCGTCATCATCATCATCATCACCATCACCATCATTGTGATCATCATCAGCATCGTAATCATCATCATCACTATAAGCCAACCTCCTTTCTATATTTCTTCCCTTCTCCCTAACCTCATTCAGCTTAATGATACATATCCACCCTTTGACAGGCTCCCGCAGCAGCCAGGTCACCTTAAAGAACAGCAGCTCCTCCTGTCGACGGTAAGGGCGTGCGTGCTGTGTGCTGTGCATAGATGACCAATGGGCGGCTGCAGAACTCGCTGTTAAAAAAGAAGAAAAAAGAAAAAGAAAAAAAAATGTTTTATTAGCCCTGGTGTCTCCACCCTTTGCTCCCCCTCCGTCATCATCTCGATCTCCATATACCCTCTCGCCTCCTCATCTCCCTCGGCTTTAGGTACCCTCCCTCTCTTCCACCTCCCTTCTATCTTTATATGCCCTCCTTCCTCTCTCTTCATCCTCCCCTCCCCTCCCCCTTCTCTCTTTACATGCCCTCCTTCTTCTCTCTTCACCCTCCTCCCTCCCTCTCTTTCCTCTTTAATGCCCTTCTTCTCTCTCTTCACCCTCTCCTCCTCTCTCTCTTCATCCCCTCCTCTCCTCCTCCCTCTCTCTTCACATGCCCTCCTTCCTCTCTCTCCACCCTCCCCCTCCCTCCTTCTTTTCTCTTCATCCTCCATACCCCTCCTCCTCTCCTCCACCCTCCATACCCTCTCTCCTCTCCCTCCGCCCTCCCTCCTTACTCTTGGCCCTCTCGCTTCACTTTGGACCCTCTGCATACCCTCGTCTCCTCCCCCTTGGGCAGCGTCCTTGGGGGATGAAAGGTGGTCCTCGAGTATGACAGCTTGCACTGAGGCTTTGATCAAGGACGAGCCCCCTTCTGTTGCACAACGTGTGGAGCAGATTACCTCTTTTTCATTTTTTTCCGCCTTCATCAAATGTCAAAGTAATTAAACAAGAAGGAAACTTGCCTTCTAATATATATATCTTTCTTTTGTGTTTGTTTCTCTCTCTCTCTCTCTTTCTTTCTCTTTCTCTCTCCCCCCCCTCTCTCTCTCTATTTTCTCTCTCTCTCTCTCTCTCTCTCTCTCTCTCTCTCTCTCTCTCTCTCTCCCTCTCTCCTCCTCTCTCTCTCTCTCTCTCTCTCTCTCTCTCTCTCTCTCTCTCTCTCTCTCTCTCTCTCTCTCTCTCTCTCTCTCTCTCTCTCTGTTCGACGGTTTGAGTTCCTAATTACATTCTGAATCTGCATATCAAGAACATGTAGGGAGCGAGGAACTGGAGAGTCGGGTCTGGTGGTCAACTGCCCTAGGACGGTCAGCTGTGATTGCCTCTTGCTCTTACTCTGTGCACATGTAGGTATACATATACACGCACATGCGCTAATTTAAGCATAGAAGTAGATGTAATGAGATTCATTATGTCGAACCAATTTGTTATGGCAATGCTGACGAGTTGATTAACATGTTGCAGAGATCGTCCCGTTTTATATATGCCTGCTGGTTATATATTTCGGGCAACCGATTATATTCATGGTGTTTTTATTTTCTCTCTCCTCTATCTATCTATCTATCTCCCTTTATATCTATCTTTTTTTTCTGTCTCTCTCACTTACTCATTTTCCCCTGTTCCTCTTTCTCACTCTCACGCTATCTCTCATTTCTCCGTGACCCCAAACAGTAAAACCAACGAAATATCTTAATAAAAAAGGGAACAAGAGAGAAGAGAGAGAGAGAGAGAGAGAGAGAGAGAGAGAGAGAGAGAGAGAGAGAGAGAGAGAGAGAACGAAAGACCCAAGCTGATTATCCACAAAAATCAGATCCACAGGGCATCACCCACTCTCCACCTCCTCCTCCGACGGGGTCTTATCGCCAAAAAGAATCGCCTGGCATCCTTCTATTTTCGAAGCTCCCTCCGTTCTGGGCAGGAGCGACTTCCACAGAGGTCTGCACGTCACTTCTCGACCCGAAGCCTTCGTCTAGATGCCCCACTAGCCCCGCCATGCGATCATTACCAACAACTCTACCCGCAAATTTCTTCTGAAAAAAGTACAGGCTTCTCGGATTATCTCACATCACTGCTGCGTGGAGGTTGCTTTGAGATAGATGCGCGATCAACGTCATGCCGAGCTGACCTGTATTCTTTTTAGGTGAAAATTAGAAAAAAAAAAACTGAAGTACTGTCAGCATAGATATATATATAGAGAGAGAGAGAGATGGGAGAAAAGAAAGAGAAGAGAGAGAGAGAGAGAGAGAGAGAGAGAGAGAGAGAGAGAGAGAGAGAGAGAGAGAGAGAGAGAGAGAGAGAGAGAGAGAGAGAGAGAGAGAGAGAGAGAGAGAGAGAGAGAGAGAGAGAGAGAGAGAGAGAGAGAGAGAGAGAGAGAGAGAGAGAGAGAGAGAGAGAGAAGGAGAGAGAGAGAGAGAGAGAGAAGAGAGATAGAGAGAGAGAGAGAGAGAGAGAGAGAGAGAGAGAGAGAGAGAGAGAGAGAGAGAGAGAGAGAGAGAGAGAGAGAGAGAGAGAGAGAGAGAGAGAGAGAGAGAGAGAGAGAGAAGAGAGAGAGAAGAGAAGAGAGAGAGAAAGAGAGAGAGAGAGAGAGAGAGGAGAGAGAGAGAGAGAGAGAGAGAGAGAGAGAGAGAGAGAGAGAGAGAGAGAGAGAGAGAGAGAGAGAGAGAGGATAGATTGATAGATATATAGATAGATAGATGGAGACGATTTCTTGATCTGCCTTATTTCTGAGTTTTTTTTCCTATCATGGTGTTTCACTGAAATACATAATTACCGAATTACTAATTTTGATAATCTGATTGGTTATAAAATCGTTCTTTCAACATCTTGATACTTTTACTTTATGTATATATGCATTTCTGTATGGAGAAGAAGCATTTAGCTTTGGTATTAGTAGTAATAATAGTGATGATACTATGGATGATAAATGTACTAGCAGTGACTAATAAAAATAATGGTTGTAGAAAAGAGTAAAATAAAAAAAAAGTAATTGTAATAGCAGTAGTAGTAAAAGCAAAATAAAAATAAAAATAAAAGAATAAGAAAAATGAAGGAAAAGAGGCGGATGAAGAGAAAAAAAAAAAAAAGAAAAAAACAACAAAAAACTAGACGGT
>NW_020869601.1:372908-377908 GCF_003789085.1 Penaeus vannamei | reverse complement strand
CCCACATCAGGAGATCCGACGCAGGCCGCAGACCTCGGAGCCAGTTCCCGTCCTAGCACTTCACACGCCAGACTCCGCCTCCCCCGAGGGAAGCGGACGTACCTGCGGGAGATTTGCCTGCAAGATCTGATGATGAAAGTGCGAGCGGTGCGCCAAGGCCTATAATCTGCATGAGGAAGATCTTTGGAACTAAACATGGATTCGATGACCTGTTGCTTTGTCAGTATATACTAGGGTGATCTGCTGGAAAGTACATACTGGCTTTTGCAAAATGGAAAAAAAATAAGAAAATGAGGAGGAAAAAGAGAAGAAAAAGAAAGAAAAAAAGACGAGATAAGAAATAATAGAAAAAAACTTGCTGGGATCTGGGGATTATGAGAGAAAGGAAAGTCTGAACTGAGATTAAACCTTCTAAATCGATCTTGGCAGTTTATAAAACGCGATTGTAACGGGCGAGAAAGGCACGAGATGTTTGATCCAGAAGCCGCCATATTTAGGCCAAGATAATATGCATCTTACGAGACACAAGAATTTCCGGCTGTCTGGGGAAAATTAATAAGAAAGAGAAAGAAAATCATAAAAAAAAAATAATTTACTGCTTGAATAATATTATATACATTATCTTTCACATGCACTAATGACCTTAAAAGTAAGAAAGTGCTTTTGCATGAATAAATATCAATTAGGCTAAAAGAGACTGCAGCTGAAAAAAATACTATTGCAGATTATGATGGAAGCAAGTTTAACAACACATCTATATACTAATCTATCCATGTATTTGCCTACCTATCCACCTTATCTTACTATTTATTAAAGTACGAGTACGCCTCACACATCAGCCAAACAGCAACGCCGAAATGACCGTCCTTATCCACCTTATCGACTCAACAACGCAATTAACAAGGTCCAACGGGTAATTAAACCTATAACCTGGTTACTACACTTGAACGGTAGTCTTTAAACCCAACGACTGCTGACTTGAATGGCGCGTCGGGTCGCTCTTGTATTGTCTCTATTAAGAGTACCATTTTTTCTTTCCTTTCTTTTGTTTTTTTTCTTCTTTGTTTCTGATTTTTTTTCTTTTTTTTTTTTCTTTCTTTCTTCTTTCTTCTGTTTTCGTTCATTTCTTTTCTCATTTCTTTATCTCTTTTTTTCTTCTTTTTCTTTTTTTCTTTTTTCATTTTCCAGAGGAAGGTCTTGATATGTGAGGGAATGGGGTACATTTGTCTGGCGGTTTAATGAGTGTGATTTCTCCAGAGGACGTGACCTTCCTGTACTATAGGGTTAAGAGTGATTATCAAATGTTGATCGATTTTGGAGTATGTGATTCCGTATCTCATTTCTTTTTCTAATGGGGGGGGGGGGTGTACGGCTACAAGGGATGTTGGATGTTAGAGTATGGAATAGATAAAAAGAACGGGAAGAAATACTAATAACAACAGCAATGATAAAGCTGAAAGATATAAGAACAAAAACCTTAAAATACAAAAAAGGACAATATGCAATGCACAGCCATCTTTTGTAACAGAATAATAATATATAACATACAATATGTATATACATATAGATAGATAGATAGATAGATAGATAGATAGATAGATAGATAGATAGATAGATAGATAGATAGATAGATAGATAGATAGATAGATAGATAGATAGATAGATAGATAGACAGATAGATATAGATATACTGTGTGTGTGTGTGTGTGTTTGTTGTGCGTGTGTGTGTATGTGTGTGTTTGTGTTTGTGCGTGTTCATTTCACGTCAGGTAAAGAAAAAGTCGAGTAATGAAGCCGTAATGATAACTAACCACAGAGTAAGACTTATAGACTGAACTAATCAAGATCATGGCAGATAAATTACATGTTTCTCACTCTCTGCACACAAAGCTCTCTCTCTCTCTCTCTCTCTCTCTCTCTCTCTCTCTCTCTCTCTCTCTCTCTCTCTCTCTCTCTCTCTCTCTCTCTCTCTCTCTCTCTCTCTCTCTCTCTCTCTTCTCTCTCTCTCTCTCTCTCTCTCTCTCTCTCTCTCTCTCTCTCACACACACACACACACACACTCACAAAAAACACATATGTGTATGTATATGTAAAAATCATTGTTTTTGAGTATTGTAAAGATGGAATTATCTATTTTTCAACCTAGCATGTTTCTTTAATTTTTGTTTGTTTGTTTGTATGAAGATAATTAGTACCTTGATGGTTTAATTAATACCTGTAATTGTTTTCCTTTTTAATTCTTGAATTTCGCTTTCTATAAAAGGAACATCCATTTTCACTCGTCCATATACAATTTGACAAAATATTATTTCTGCCATAAAAGTATATCAACCAGTATTATGAATTATAATTGCAAAAGTAGAAGTAAAAGTAGATTCATGTGTTTTTTTTATTAGCGGAACAGAGTTATTTTGGTAGACAGTTTTAGCTCATTAGTGAAAATGAGCTACGGATGTAAGGGCGATGTTAAGTTCAAACCAAATTTTCTTTTGTTTGATTTAAATTATTTCTATAGATAATTTCATAAGTTAGTCTATAAATTTTAGTGCATATAGCTCTAAACCAGAGGAATTCACTTAGTCCCATAAAGATCATAGATGTTGTGTCTGAATGAGTGAGCAACCTTACTTGAGGTTCACTTGAGGGCTAAGCTGTGTACCAGGCTGGATTTCATTTTATATATGTATTGGAACTTATAACAAGAATTTACTTATCCGAGGTCGGGATCGAATCGGAGTGCACACATACACACTCATATATCTGCACACACACACACATATATAATATATATATATATATATATATATATATATATATATATATATATATATATGCATACATACATAGAAACATATATATATATATATATATATATATATATATATATATATATATATATATATATATATATTATATATAATTACATAATTAAATATACATATATATATATATATATATATATATATATATATATATAATATATATATATATATATATATATATATATATATATATGTATATATATATATATATATATATATATATATATATATATATATATATAGTTTCCCCCCATTATGTCAATTTTTTTTTTTTAATCAAATATCTTTGAAACGACGAATACATCTTCCTGATATTCATAAAATACAAAACCCATTTTTTTCTTTTCAGATTTAGAAGCCCATTTTTTCCTTTGAATTCAGGAATGCTCTCCTCTCACCCGCTGTCTACGTTCGGAAGGTCAGTCTTCATTTCGTTGTAAAGGCTGCAGGCTATTCGCGTGCTCCTAAATGGAAGACTGGTGTTGCACGACCAGATACTCTAATCATGTTCGGGGCAGACCTAATTCTTATCTTCGGGTCCCTATCTTGTTACTGAGACCGCTTTATAAGTCCAGATGGAGATGTATACGGACATACGAATGTACTGTAGTATATATGCCTGTATATGTATATGCACACACACACACACACACACACACACACACACACACACACACACACACACACACACACACAACACTCAGAAACATATACACATATATGTATGAATGTATGTATGTGTCGGAGTGTGTATACATAAATATACACACACACGTATTTGTATACATTTCTATCTATATCTACCTATCTATGTACACATCGTCCTACATGCAACATATGTATATAGATATTGTTTACACACACATACACACGGACTCATATATAGGTATATATATATGAAACACACACATATACTATATCTACATGTATATGCTTTATATTTGCACATATTTCTTGCGTATGCATGTATATGCTGTATATTCGGGTGTTTGTGTTACATTCATTCCTTAGTATCTATTATTTCCCATTCTCCCCCCAACGAGCACATATCTATTTAGTCAATTTCCCTTTTAAGCGCTAACTCTCACTCCAATTTTAATGAAAGAGGCTGTATTACGAAGCAACGTCTGTTCATTGCACTATCCATTAGGCAGAATAGCAGCGCGTCCACGATGGATACGCACCGTATATGAAGGAATGCCGGCAATTTAAGCATTTAATGTGTTCTTGAGTCTCTCGAGATCGTACAGTAGGCAGAACCGCATCGTTGCCAAACACCGCCATCTCGATTCCCGCCGACGGACCTGTCAACATTACTCTCTCACTCTCTTCTCGCATTAAAAACCCGCGTTGGCAATTGTGATAAATCGTTTTATATGATGTTTGTCAGGTCATTATGCATATGAAAGTATGTAGAGCCAAATAAGTAAAAGTGGGACGTATAGCTATAATAATTGCTATACACTCAACAAAAGTGTTTGAAGCCATGATCATGCTGTCTAAGAGTTAGCAGGTAAGCATAGAACAATTATAAACGCATGACAGTCTGTCTGCATTCTAACACGTAACGGATAAAAAATAAAGTACTGGGTCAGACGGTCTACCTGATGACGGGGAAAAATATATAGACAATGGCACGACCTGTCCTTCAGAATCTTTGTAAACAATGTAATACTTGAGTTCTCTGATACGGCTGGAGGCTCTCTAATATGAAGAGATTGCAAGAATGAAAGATTGCAGGAGTGAAAGATAAAGAAAGAAAGAAGAATTAATAATAAATAATGAGATAAATAATAAGATAATATAATAATAATGATAATGATAATAATAATAATGATAATGATAACAGCAATAAAAATAATGATAACAGCAATAATAATGATATGAGAACAGACAAATTCAAAGCAACAACGACAGGAAAGAAAAACGAATTTTGACACCAAAACAAAAATAAAAGAAACAAAAATCATACCAATAATTCGACAACAAAAAGTAGAACAAAAAAACAAAATACAGATGTAATGCTGCCATGAATGAGGTGAAGTTCTTTGAGAAAATAACGTGTTTTGGACAATAATTTCCTCCGATTCTTGAGGCAACTAAAGAAAAGAAAGATGTCATGAAGTCACATGGCATTTGCATCAGGATTTGTGTCAAAAAGCGAATCCACTCAAGTTT
>NW_020869601.1:362908-367908 GCF_003789085.1 Penaeus vannamei | reverse complement strand
CACACACACACACACACACACACACACACACACACACACATATACACACACACACGCACACACACACACACACACACACAAATACAAACACACACATATTTATATAGTGGTATCTGTAAAAAAATGACCTTTTCATATAAGTTGCTGATCAGTGATCTTTCTCCCCCCCTCCTTTTTTCTTCCCCTTTCCTGCCCTATCTTTCCTCTTACCTTCTCTCTCTTCCCTCCCTCGCCCTTCCTCCTCTCCTTGACTTCCTTTCCCTTTCCTTTCCTCCCCTTCCTTTCTTTACCCTTCTCCTCTTCCCCTTTATTTTACTTCTATCCTCTCCCTCCCTTCCCTCCCCTTCCCTCCTTACTAAACCCACGTCCCTCCACCTCTACCCTTTCCCTTCTCTTCTCTTCCCTTTTCCATTCGCTTCTCCTCCCTTTCTCTTTCTCTCTCCTTACCTTCCCTCCCCTTCCCATCCTCCTCTTCCCTTTACTTCCTCCCCTCCTCTTCCTCTCCTCCTCTTCTCTCTCCTCCCCTCCCTTTCTCTTCTCTCTCCTCCCTTCCTCTTCGCCTTCTCTCCCCTCCACTTCCTCTTCTCGCTCCTTCCCCTTCCTCTCTCTCCTCCCTTCCTTTTCGCTTCCCATCCCCTCCACTTCCTCCGCTTCCCTCAAATGCCTCTCCACCCCTTCCTTCCCTCTCCCCTTCCCTCGATAACTGAACCCACGCCCTTCCTCTTTCCCCAGGCTCTCCTCATGACCTTCTGCTTCGGGTGTGCCGTCGCCGCCCCCCAGTTCGCCCCCGCCACCCCCGCCCCCACGCCCGTGCCCATCCTCATGGACGAGAGAGATCCCGTCGACAACTATGGGGGCTATGGGTTCAGGTGAGTGCACGTCGCGGGGTTTATTTTAGTTAGGCCGATGACATAGAAAATGGGATTTCTTTGGTAAGGGGTATGTTTGTCTTTTTTTCTTTTCTTTCTTTCTCTCTCGTTCGTCTTTCGGGCTATCTGTCTGCTATATATCTGTCTATTTGTCTTTCTCTTTCTCTCTCTTTCTCAATCTCTCTCTCTCTCTCTCTCTCTCTCTCTCTCTCTTCTCTCTCTCTCCTCTCTCTCTCTCTCTCTCTCTCTCTCTCTCTCTCGTCTTCTGTCTGTCTGTCTGTCTGTCTGTCTCTCTCTCTCTCTCTCTCTCTCTCTCTCTCTCTCTCTCTCTCTCTCTCTCTCTCTCTCTCTCTCTCTCTCTCTCTCTCTCTCTCTCTCTCTCTCGGTCTGATATGTAATTAAATGAAAATAGGTAAAGATTGCATAGGAATTAATTGCATATGGACATAGAAAATAGTGAATACAAAGGTATGAAATCTATTTAATTGGGAATAAAGATGAAGACATATACAAATATTACAGTGAATAAATAAATGTGGTTAAAACAACAAAGATATGAATTAATGTTTTCTGTTAACACAAAGTGATGAGTAAAATTATGCAAAAGACGATGGGTAAAGAAATCGATCCAAAAAGTAATTCATTTGCAAATGAGTTGTGAAAAAGACAAACAAATATACGACCAAATACAAGTGTAAGCACAAGCCAGAAGAATATTGCAACTGAAAACATTCGTGACAAAAAAAAAAATCATAATCTTTTCAAAGGCGATGTAACATTATGTCTCCCCTTCTCTCTTCTCCCTTCCCCTTCGCCTCTCCTCCTCTCCATTTCTCTCTTCTCCTCCCCTCTCCTCTTCTCTCTCTCTCCCTTTCCCCTTCGCCTCTCATTCCCTCTCTTCTCTTCCTTCCCTTTCCTCCTCCCTCTCCTCCCCCCCTTCCTCTTCCCTCTCCTCCCTTTTTCCCTCCTCTCCCCTCTTCCCTCTCTCCCTTCCCCTTCTTCTCCTCCCTCTTTCCTCTTCTCTCCTTTCCTTCCCCTTCCCTTCCCCTCCCCTTCCTCTTCCCTCTCCTCCTCCCCTTCGCCTCTCATCCCCTCCACTTCCTCTCTCTCTTCCTCTCCTCTTCCTCCTCCCTCTCCTCCCCTCCCCTTCCTCTCTCCCTCTCCTCCCTTCCCTTCGCCTCTCCTCTCCTCCCCTTCTTCTTCCCTTCTCCTCCCTTCCCCTTCGCCTTCTCCTCCCCTCCCTCCTCTTCTCTCTCTTCTTCCCTTCCCCTTCGCTTCTCCTCCCCTCCCCTTCCCTCTTCTCCTCTCCCCCTCTCCCCTTCCTCTCCCCCTCCCTTCCTCTTCTCTCTCTTCCCTTCCTCTTCTCTCTCCTCCCTTCCCCTTCGCCTCTCATCCCCTCCACTTCACCTTCACTCTTATTATAATAAGATATATAATAATAATAAAACTACCCTTTAATAAGCTATATCTAGTCATTCACAAATCTGGACGATGTTGGTACGATATACACACATACGAACGCACAAATACTATAAATCATAAATTTTACTCGTAAATCAACACGCCTTCAATAAAGTTTGCAATAATATCTTCATCTTATCTGTATCTCCTCTATCTCTCCTTTTTTATTTGTCTTATCGCTTCTTCCTCTTAATTCTTTGTCTTTTCCCTAAACCTTCTTTTTTTCCTTCTCCTCTTCCTCTCTTCTTCATTATCATAATCTGTTTTTTTTCTCTCTCTCTCTGCTTCTTTCTTCTTTCCCTCATTTTTTCTTCTTGTCTTATTCTTTCTTCTTCACCGTCTTCATAATCCTCTTCTGATATCTTCTTTTCCTCCCCTATCAATTTCCGTTTTCTCTTATTATTCCCTCTTCTCTCCTTTCCTTTTCTTCCTTCTTTTCGTCCTTCCCTCTTCTTATTCTTTATTCCTATCTCATCCTCTTCGTCTCCTTTCATCTTCTCTCCTCCCCTCTTCACCTCAATTTATCACCTCCTTCTCCTTCCCCAGATTCCGCACCGGCAACCGCATCAGCTTCTCCGAATCCGCGGCTCCTTCGGGACCTCTGAGGAAAATCGTCACCAAAGGATCCGTTTCGTGAGTATAGGCCTATGACGTCACGGTTAGGGTGTCAGTGGCGAGGTCGTGACGTCATAGGATAAGCGCGAGGTGGCTATTTCATTGGTTGGGAGTTTGGAGGGTCGTGACGTCATTGGTTGGGAGTTTGGAAGGTCGTGATGTCATTGGTAAGAGGTATGGGAGGTCATGACGTCATTGTTTTGATGAAGTGGGGGGTCGTGACATCATTGGTAAGGAGTAAATTCGTGACGTCATCGTAAGGAGTGGGAAATCGTGACGTCATTGTTCTGAATGAGACCGAGGTGGTTACGTCATTAGTAAGGCGTATGGATAGTGAGACCGTGATATCATTAGTTTGAATTATGAACGCAGTCGTTACATCACTGTGACATCACTGTTTAAAGATAGCTAGGTCTTGACGTCATCACTCTGAGTATAGCTGAATTCGTGACGTCACTGTTTTGAATGTGGATAACCTTTTTCAGACACGAAAATTCATCAATATATGGATTTCATTAGTCTATCGTGCTGTAGCCTTGTAAGTAGCGAGTGACATAGTGAATATCACCCGTCATTTGATGAGTGCTATCAGAGCCTAACACGTTACATTGCCATGGTTAAGGTTTGCATGTATATTAATTGGTAAACTTAGTTTTATTAGCTATTACGAATGAATTGATAAGGTTAAGATCTGCATTAAAATTCGCGTCATCAAAAAAAAGAACATTTTCAAAGCTGATGGGCATCATCATAAAAAAATACAGTGACTGTGAGGTTGGACGAATAGGACAAATCGAATAAGTAGATAGGCCAACATGCTAGGACCAGTGAATAGGGAAATAAAATAAGTATATAGGCCAACTGAATAGCCAACTGAATAGGAAAATAAAATAAGTATATAGGCCAACTGAATAGGGAAATAAAATAAGTATATAGGCCAACTGAATAGGGAAATAAAATAAGTATATAGGCCAACTGAATAGGAAATAAAATAAGTATATAGGCCAACTGAATCGAATAAATAAGGCCAACTGAATAGGGAAATAAAATAAGTATATAGGCCAACTGAATAGGAAATAAAATAAGTATAGCCAACTGAATAGGAAATAAAATAAGAATACAGGCCAACTAGAAAATAGTAAACAGCCAATAGAACAGGGGAATAAGAGAGGTAAATAGGCCAAATAGAAGTGAACAGATTGGAAAATTAACGCCATTTGTCGAACAGGGTCACTAATCCGACTTCTTTGCTGCCAGACGCAAGATGATGTCGTTACCGATTCGTATGGGGATGTCACTCCGGGAAAGGCTAGATCAGTAGCAACTCGAGGAGGTGTCATGGCGTCTGATTCTATTTTTAGAAAAAAAAGCACATGGGGTTTATTTTGATGACGTCACAAAAGTTACGGATGCTTTGTGAATAAGGTCGATCATTTTGGTCTCTTCAGTTTTCAAAAAGGATGAAAAGTAATGATTTTAATGGTTATATTTTCGTTGAACAATCATCAAAACAGACGCCATGGCACCTCGACTTGCTTTATTCCTATCTCATCCTCTTCTCTTCTTTCTCCTTCCCTTTTTTATTCTTCTCTCCTCCTCTCTTTACCATTTTCTTTCGTCTTCTTCTCGTCTTCCTCTCTCCGTTTTCTCTTTCTCTTTGAGGGTGTACTCTGTCAGTACTTTGAAAATGGTTATGTTGTATCTATTTTTTCCTTATTTGGATTTTGTTCTCTGTTTTGTTCTTATTCTTATCTGTGGGTTTTTCTGTTTGTGATTTGTATTTGCTTGATGTGTTTTTCCCAATCCCTTTATCTTTTGAGAGCTTGGATTAATACCATATTTAATTTTCCTTACTGAATATAAAACTAATGGAGCACATAGAGAGGTTTAATGTAAAGAACAAACAAATGTATTATTACTTTTATTAGCAAATCAAATCACCATAACCATCTAACAACACACATCACAACACCTCACTATCACCCATTCTAACAACCATTTCACAAGACAACACTAACACCATCAACTACGTCTACAACCAACAACAACTTAGTC
>NW_020869601.1:352908-357908 GCF_003789085.1 Penaeus vannamei | reverse complement strand
CAAACCACATTGTCCATCATCCCAAGCTACACACCTACCATCACCTTTTCCACATTTCCAATTCATCGGGACCGCCAGACACGCTGAGAAAAAGAGGCTAATTTGCATACAAAATAGTTTTATGGCACAGAGTAGAAAAGGTCAGACACGTCGCCATACTTCCAGTCAAACCTAGTTTTTTTTTTTTTTTTTTTTCTTTTTACTTCTTGTCTTACACTCACTCGTGTAAACTTGATTGCCATATATGCAAATGAGTGGTTTTAGTATTATCATTTCTATTAGAGAGCAAAAGTAGGATTTTTTTTTTACATTATGAGAGATTGTGAAGCACAGGGGACGGGAGAGGAAAGGACAGGGTGGGTGAATGTGGCCTCTTGGATGCGGTTGTACCAGATTTTTTTTCTCATTCCATACTTCGTCTCTTTCTCTCTCTCTCTCTCTGTCTCTCTCTCTTCTCTACTCTCTCTCTCTCTCTCTCTCTCTCTCTCTCTCTCTCTCTCTCTCTCTCTCTCTCTCTCTCTCTCTCTCTCTCTCTCTCTCTCTCTCTCTCTCTCTCTCTCTCTCTCTCTCTCTCTCTCTCTCGCTCTCTCTCTCTCTCTCTCTCTCTCTCTCTCTCTCTCTCTCTCTCTCTCTCTCTCTCTCTCTCTCTCTCTCTCTCTCTCTCTCTCTCCCCTCTCTCCCTGTATCGTTTTTCCAAGAACTTTAATCCCCCTAATCTAATTTAATCTTATTATTTTAAATTACTTACTGATTCTCGTAATGCCATGTTTTTTTCTTCATTTAAACAGACAAAGTCATCACAAATTCATCACATAAGTCCCAGACATCCCGACCTTCATGCGTTGCTTGTGCTGTGATGTCACCGGACTTCCTGTCGGCTTCCTGTTATCATAATTTCTAATAACAAAATTATGGCAATGATTATGATAGATATGATGATGAATAATGATAATAATAATAATGATAATAATAATAATGATAATGATAATAATAATAATGATATAATCAATAATAGTATAATAATAATAATAATGATTTGTTATAGTGGTAGTAGTCCGCTGAAAACCTCTCGGTATGTTGTGCCACTGAACTCATATGGGTCTGGATGTCATGATGTCAGGAGAAGCATTGGTTTAAAAAGATATGGTGATGATACAGTAGTGGTGAAAATAACGATAATGGTAATGATTATAATGACAATAATAACAATAATGATAATAGTATTGATAATGACAATGATAATAGTGATGATGATACTACTTCTACTACTACTAATGCTACTAAAGATGATGATGATAGTAATAATACTAATGGTAATGATGATAATGATAGTGATGATAGTAATTATAATGACAATGATAATGATAACAATAGTAATATCAATGATGACTATAATGATGATATTGATAACAATGAAAGCAAAGATGATGAAGATAATGATGATATTGGTAATAATGGTAGAAATAATCATAGAAATAATGAGTACAAGAATAGTCATGTTTATAAATTGATAATAATGGTAATGATAATAGTTATGATAGTAATAATTATTTACATTGTCATTATTATTAGCATTATCATTCATCATCATCATTATATTAATAATCATTTACATTGTCATTATTACTTCATTAGCATTATCATTATTGTCATCATCATCATTATTATCATTTTTACTATCATTATCATTACCATTATTATGATTTTATTATTATCATTATTATCATTAATTTCATTATTATCATTATTTTAATCATCATTATTATCATCTTAATTATCACTATTATAATTATCAATATCATTGCTGTCATTATCATTTTCATTAGCAATATTATTATTATCATTATCATCATTAACATTTTATTATTATTATCATTACTATCATTATTATTATTGTTATTATGTTTACTATTTTTTAGTATCATATTATCAGTATCATTAACATTATTCTTACTATTATTACTACTAGTATCATTAGCATTGTTATTCATATTACTGATATTATCATTGTTATTTTCATTATCATCATAACTACTGCGATTATCAACATTATTATCATTATCACAATCATCATTAATTGTGATTATGATAGCAATATTGTCATCCTTGTTATTATCGTTATTACTGTTATTTTTATGATTGTTATTATAATTACTATTATTTCTTTATTATTATTATCATCATTATCATCATCATCCTCATCCTCATCATCATCATCATCATCATCATCATCATCATCATTATTGTTATTACTGTTATGATAATAATAATAATGCTGATTATTATTACTGTTATTATCGTCATTATTATTATTATTATTATTATGATTATCACTATCATTATCATTACTATAATTATCAATATTTTCATTATCATTATGAACATCATTATCATTGTTATTATTGATTTTATTAACATTATCATTTTTATTATTATTATTATTATCAATATTATTTTCATTACTATGATCTTTTCTTTTATTATCATCCTAATCATTATTATGATATATGGATGATTATTATCATTATCACCATTATCATTATCATCATTATCATTTATGTTATTATTATAATAATCCCAATTTTCATTATGGTAATTATTGTTTGTATTATTATCATACTCATTCTTCTTATTATTATTATCATTACTATCATCATCATTATTATCATTATCATTATTTTCATTATCATTATTATCATTATCATTATTATTATTATCTTCATTATCAATATTATCATTGTTAATAATACCATTATTATTATTATTAACAGTATTATTATCATTTTCGTTGGTATAATTATAATTATAATTATTATTAACATGATTATTGTTATTGTTGTTATTATCATTATCATTATTATCATCATTATTATTACTATTGCTATCATTATTGATATCATCATCATTAACATTTTCATTGTTTTTGTTATAATCATCATCGTTATTGTTATTAACATTAGAATTTTTATTGTTGTTATTATCATTATTATTGTTATTATCATTATTATCATTATTACTATTACTATTATTAATGATATTATTATCATTGTTATTATTATTGTTGCTGTAATTGACATTGTTACTATTATTGTCATTAGTATTTTGTTATCATTATTATCATTATCATTAGTTTTGTTAAATCTATCATTATCATTTTTATCATTATTGCTGTCATTATTGTCATTAGCATCATAATCATTATTATCATTAATATTGTTATTATTACCATTTATATAATTATTCTTATTGTTATCATCATTATAATTTTTATTACTATTATTACTATTATTCATTATCATAAGATTATCATCATTATTACAGTGATATCTAACATCACCATCATTGTAAATCACTATCATCACAGTCATCCCGGCAATAATGATGATAATAATCAACACAATAATAATAACAACATTGAAAACATGACCGCCAAAACAATACCAATTACCAAACAACAAAATAATAATAATAAACACAATAATAATAACAACATTGAAAACAAGCCGCCAAAACAATACCAATACCACAACAACAATAATAATAATAAACACAATAATAATAACAACATTGAAAACATGACCGCCAAAACAATACCAATTACCACAACAACAACAACAACATGACTACAAGCACGGAGCATTCACAACCCGCCCTGACCTGCCCCGAACGCCGTCTCACACGTCAGGGCGTGGTCTGACCTGCACCGACAGCGCCCCCAGAATCCGCGCTCCTCGAGAGGTCCAGCGACAGCGCGTGTAGTCTGCAGGTCCGTTCCCCGAGGGCGGCGCATGTGGGTCAGGCAAGAGGCAGGCGGGAAAGGTCAGTTCGGTTGGGCCGCTGGCAGAGGACGGAGAAACGGGGGGGGGGGGGGGGGGGGGTGGAGATCGTAAGGTAGGGGTTCGAGCTGTGATGGTAGTCGCAGTATTAGTAATGGTGATAATGCTAATGGTAGTTGTAGTAGTAGTAGCAGTAATGGTAGTAGTAGTAATAATAGTAGTAGTTCTAGTAGAATAGATAGGAGGGGGAGTGAGGAGGTCGTAAGGTAGGGGTTCGAGCTGTGATGGTGGTCGCGGTATTAGTAATGGTGATGGTGCTAATAGTAATTGTAGTAGTAGTAGTAGTAATGGTGGTAGTGGTAGTAATAGTAGTAGTAGTAATAATAATAGTAGTTCTAGCAGAATAGATAGGGGGGGGGGGTGAGGAGGTCGTAAGGTAGGGGTTCGAGCTGTGATGGTCGTCGTGGTATCAGTAATGGTGATAATGCTAATAGTAATTGTAGTAGTAGTAGTAGTAATAGTAGTAGTGCTAGTAGAATAGATAGTAGTGGTAGGGATAGTAGTAGTAATAATGGTAGCAGTAATAGTAGTAATGATAATGATTATAATGATGCTACTACTACTCCTACCACTACTTCTACTAGTGGTAATATAACAACAATTATAATGATAATGATGTTGGTGATGATAATAACTATGTTGATAAAGATAATCATGATAATAATGATAGCAATAGTGATTACAATAATAATAATAGCAACAATAATAACATTAAAAAATAACAATACATGATGATAATGAAGGTAATAATAATACTAATGACAATAATGATAATGAGAATAATAATTATTATAATAATAATACCAATAAGGATAAAAAATATTATATAAAGATGATAACAAAGGAGATGATAATAATAGCAATGGTTATAACAGCAACAATGTTAATCAAACCGAAAGGCTAAGATTATTAATATCATTACTATTATGACTATCGACATTGCAAAACAACAAAACAAGAAAACAAAAAAACTCAAATACAAACAAGAACAAACAACAGCAAGAAAAATTCACATACAAACAATAACAACAAAAAAGGACAAGAAAAAATCAAATAAAAACAAGAACAACAAAAAAGAGAACAACAAGAAAAAAATAATCAGACGCGAAAAAAAGAAAGAAAAAACGACTACGAACGTAAAATGTTCCTAAAAAACGGATTAAG
>NW_020869601.1:342908-345408 GCF_003789085.1 Penaeus vannamei | reverse complement strand
TTGGGCGGAGAGTCGTCTCATAGTGCCATAAAAACAAACAAAAAGATGTTTATGTTTTACCTATAAAGTGAACGTGCTGTGACCTCGACACCTATTTGACACCATGTACAGTCAGGTGCCTTAGCCATAGTTACAATAGGTTACATGAGAAAAGGCTAAGAAAAATCATCTCATTTTTGAAGTTTAAGTTGGGGATGTTCTTTAAAGGGAAAGGCTAGATCAGTAGTAACTCGAGGAGGTGTCATGGCGCCTGATTCTATTTTTGGAAAAAAAAAAGCAGGAGGTTATTTTGATGACGTCACAAAAGTTACGTAATAAGGTCGATCATTTTGGTCTCTTCAATTTTCAAAAATTAGGAAAATATGATTTTAACGGTTATATTTTCACTGAACAATTATCAAAAGACGCCATGACACCTCAAGTTGCTACTGATCTAGCCTTTTCCGTTCTATAAGCAAAGCAATTTTGATTATAGTAACGTTTGTCAGTCTGTCCTTATAGTCAGTAAATCTAGTATGGAATTGGATGCATCTCCCTCCGCTCCCCCTCCCCCCCTCCCCTCGTGAGAAAGTAGAGGATCTTCCCGTATGCATCAACCCCCCCCCCCTCAACCCTTACTGTAATTTAATTTGACTTCACACTTGCAATATTCGTACTTTCTAATCACGAAACAAAGTCGATAATTGACAATACCCATACCAGGTGTTGAGCTTTTGCAAGTTATAATTATAATAGTATGAGTTTGATGCTTGAAAACACTTTTATCACATACGGTAAAACTCTGAGTTGCCTACAATTTACATCCATTCATTTATTGCTGATTGTTGAAAGGCATAAGGTGATCAACAGACGAACTCTCCAAAGGACGAAAAAATGACGGCAACAGTGAAATGAATGAAATATATAATTTACTTAAATAAGCACAACAAATTCCAATATAAAAGAAAGTACATGATAATCACGATAACAAAAACGACAACAATAAAACACAAGAACGTCGACATCGAATCATTAAAACCAAAAAAAAAAAAAAAAAAAAAAAAGAAAACACACAAAACACACACACACAAAAACGTATTTATACAGAAAAAAACCAACACACTTAAAATTTTTGCGTTCGTATCCTTCCCCATGACTCAGCATTGCTTTCCCGCCGAACCTGATTGCCGCGTCACAAGGTCATTCGAACTCAGTGACTCTTTCGCTTCGGGTGAGAGAGGATTTCGTCGCTTGCTTCCAGTTCCGCATATTCAAGATCACGGTTAAGGAGAGGAAGGAGGAGAGTAATGAAAGTGGAATGATGGTGAAGAGAGAAGAAAGAAAGAGAATAATGGAAGTGGGATGATATTAATGGTGAGGCAAGAAAGGAGGAGAATGAAAATAGGATGATGGTGATGATGATGATGAGTAGGAGGAGGAGCCAGAGGAAGGAAGATAATCACGATGATGAAAACGAGGAAGAAGATGAAAAGGAGTACGAGGGTGAGGAGGCTAAAGATGAAGAATATGATTAAAACGAGGAATAATGATGAATGCTGATGATGATAATGATGATGATGATGATGATGATGATATATATAATATTAATAATAATAATAATAATAATAATAGCAATAATAATGAAAATAGTAATAAGGATAATACTGATGATAATAATAGTAATAATATTGATAAAGATAATAATAATAGTAATGATATTGATAAAGATAATAATAATGATAATGGTAAAGATAATAATTAGAAAATGAAAAGAAGAAAGCGAGAACGAAGATGAAAACGAGAATGAAGATAAAAACAGAGAAAAAAAAATAATCGGAACAAAGGGAATGATATTAAGAGGGAGAGTACACAGTAAAATTGATAACAAAAAGAATAAGACGAAAATAGTTACAGTAAACTACACGAATGGAACGTCTGTGTATTTAAACTCGCCAAGCTTCAAAATATATTTAACCTTCACAATCCACATGTATTTAGCTCAAGTGAACCAGATATACTGCAAGTTAAATGAAATAAACTCAAAGGCATCTTTGACTTTTATCATAACGTCTTTGGATATTTAAACATAACGGCTCACTTTTATCATAACGTCTTTGGGTATTTAAATATAACGGCTCACTTTTATCATAACGTCTTTTAATATTTAAACATAACGGTTCACTTCTATCATAACGTCCTTGAATATTTAAACATAACGGTCATCAGTCACTCCATTATGAATTCACTTGATTTCTGTTTCGTTTCGTATTAACGATGATGTGTCCATTATTTTTTTTTTCTTTGTTTTGTAATCTGAATTTAATTTTCTATCCAGCGTTTCTGATTTGTCGATTTATTATTACTTTAACGGTATGCAAAAAGTATGTCGCTATATTCAATTTTTTGAGGTTATATATCATCAAATAAAACAAAAATATATTTGTACTAATAACAACAAAACAATCCTGAAAAGATAAAGCCACGAAAATTCTGAACACACGCCAACACGAACAAATACTTT
>NW_020869601.1:325408-327908 GCF_003789085.1 Penaeus vannamei | reverse complement strand
ATGTCAAACTGATAAAACACTTGGGTATTTAAACTCAGGGTACTTATTTTTTCATCGCTTCTTGAAGGCTGAATGCTATGAGATTTTTGGGGTAATTATGCCTATTGTAATAAGGCAATTAAGACGCTATCAAATGGATATTCAATTAGCGTTTGTTCATTATCTTGAGTGGCATTTGATGCTGATTTATTTGATTCCTAGATAAATGAAAACTAAGAAAATATATTAAATAATCAAAACAAAAAATATATCAGATAAGTTGCAGCCTTTAATTAATTGGGGAAAATATAAATTTAGGAGACTCTTTTACAGAGATAATTACAGACACGCATGTAGCTTCATCGTTAATAGAAAGATAAAACAAATGTCTAGATATGTGCATGAATGAACAGACAAATGGACACCCAAGAGATAAACAAACAAACAAATTGAATAGATAAGCAAATACACGAATAAATAAAAAATGATGAAATGAATGGCTAAATGAATGAATCAATATATGCATGAATAAATGGATAGATAAATCACACAAACGCACATCTATGTATCTGTCTATTTATACACACACACACACACACACACACACACACACACACACACACACACACACACACACACACACACACACACACACATATGTATGTACATATATATATGTGTGTGTGTGTGTGTGTGTGTACATATACATACACATACACACACACACACACACACACACACACACACACACACACACACACACACACACAGTATATATATACATACATAATATATATATATATATATATATATATATATATATATATATATATATATATATATATATATATATATATATATTATATATATATATGCGCATACATATATGTATATTTCTCTATCTACCTATCTACCAGTCTATACCTACATATATGTCTATCTACATACATATATGTATATATACATATATATCTGTCTCCCCACCTATCTATCTATCTACCTACGTATCTATCTATCTGCCTATCTATTTATCTATCAATCGATCTATATACGCATATATGTATGTGTGTATTGAAATATATGACGTCAGTTTCCAGAGGCCACTTTCTTTAGTCCTGCAAAGAGGGCCACGTGAGCAGTGCCTAAAGTCAGCGTTGGCGTGAAAAGAGTGACACACGATTTATTTATTTATTGCTTTCTTACATAATACAGTAAATCAGTACCTAATAAGTCACTCGGAAAAGTTATGTATGTCTTTTGCCTTCGGATTAGTGCTGACTTCTGTAGGAAAAGTTTTGTGACATTTGTTCACCAATAGAATATCCAGATATGAATTTTGTATCTATCATATTATCGATATACATTACTTAATCTATTTTTGATAAGGGTTCACTTGAGCAAATAAGGAATATCAGGGTAATGGCTGTTTTTTTTTCCTGTCGTGTTCAGTCATCGAAGTCAAAACTTTCCCTTTTGAGTGCCACATGTGCCTCGACACCTCTGCAATCAACGTTGACAATAGAAAACGTTGACTGCATAGCTAGGACTTGACAGAATGGCAACATATTGAACTTGAAATGAGTCAAAGAGTGGGCTCTCCTACTAGGGTTCAACGTTTTTATATTCAGCCAATGCGATAAGATGCTTAGTTTAAGTATATATATATATATATATATATAATATATATATATATATATATATATATATATATATATATATATATTATATATATATATATATATATATATATATATATATATATATATATATATATATGTTTATAAACACACACACACAAATAAAAATACACACACATTACCCGGTGACGTTCCTTCGCATCAAAGTAGACCCCCAAAGTCTTCGCGTCACGTGCGGTCGAGCCTGTTCTAAGTTCTGCGCTTGTTTGGCCTGACGGCATTCGTTGAGGAGAAAGAAAACCCTCAAGAGCAAGTCTAAATCCTCTTTTAAACTTGTTCACTAAAACACTCGTTTGAGCGCAGCCAAGAGGTATTTTTATGTCTCTTGCACGTCTGATTTTTCCCTACAACTGCTGATTCCGTTTGCAACCTGCCGTGCTGCTCGGTTTGGCACTGTGGCACTTTTGGTGATTAGCATATACGTTTATGTATCTGTGTGTGTGTGTGTATGTGTGTGGGGGGGAGGGGGTCTATGTGTAGCTATATGAATAAATATGCAAATACATAAATACATGCATAAATAAACAAATATATATATGCATATATACACATATATGTAGAGAGAGAGAGAGGGAGAGAGCGGTATGTACATAAATATATGGATAAAGACACACAAAACACTTACATAACTGAAAACATTTATGTGTACATATCTATGCAAATATACATAGAAGGAAATATATATATATATCATATACATATATATATATGTATATGTACGTGAAAATACAAATGTAGAGAGAAACACGCACAGGAGCAATGCCAAAACCCAACCAAATATATTCCCAGTGAAAAAAATATCTCTTTCAAGAATACGAAAGCGA
>NW_020869601.1:315408-317908 GCF_003789085.1 Penaeus vannamei | reverse complement strand
AATACCTGTTCTTCAAAATTGCAAATGCTCTTTTTCTATCTAGATTCACGCACCCCGACGGCACCCCACACATCCTCTCGTACACCGCGGGCGTGGGCGGCTTCCACCCAGTGTCCGACCTCCTCCCGACGCCCCATCCTCTCGAACCATGGCATATCGAACAGGTAATAGGGTATAACGCACTCCATTTCGAGCTGCACATGTCGTACACACACACACACACACATAAACATAGACACACACACAAAATAACAACATAGATACACACACATAAACATAGACACGCACACAAAAACAACATAGATACACACACATAAACATAGACACACACAAAAAACAACAACATAGATACACACACACAAACATAGACACACACATAAGCATAGACACACACACACATAAACATGTACACACACGTACATAAGTATAGACACACACGCACACATAAACATAGACACACACACATAAACACACACCACACACACACACACACACACACACACACACACACACACACACACACACACATATATATATATATTATAATATATATATATATATATATATATATATATATATATATACACACCAGCGAAAAGCTTATTATTGACACTGTATGTGTATATTTCAGATCCGCTTTGCTGAGAGTCAACGAGCGGCCGCGGCGACGACTCAAGTTTAAGTTAAACGGAAGCATAAGACGGCCGGTCGTCTTCTGTTGTTGAAATTCAGATGTTTTTTTTTTTATCAGTGTTGTCCTGTCTTGTTGATGTGAAATAAAATGTGTGAAGTTAGTACACTGTTTCCTGTAACCTCCGCTTTTGAAAATGAGAGACAGCGTGAGGTCAGCCTTACCTGTTTTCACTGTGCTCAATAGAGTAATAGAGTAATATATATATATATATATATATATATATATATATATATATTATATATATATATATATATATATATATATATATATATATATATATATATATATATTATATATATATATATATATATATATATATATTTTTTTTTTTTTTTTTTTTTTTTTTTTTATTATTATTTTTTTTTTTACTACATACATTTTATTATTATTAGTAGTTGTAATAGTGAAAGTAGTAATAGAAGTAGTAGTAGTAGTAGTAATAGTAGAAGTACTAGTATTAGTAGTAGTAACAGTAGTAGTAGTAGTAGCAGTAGTAATGGTAGTAGCAGTAGTAATGGTAGTAACAGTAGTAATAGTAGCAGCAGTAGTTATGGTAGTAGTAATGGTAGTAGCAGTAGTAATAGTAGCAGCAGTAGTTATAGTAGTAGTATGTACTGCTCCTGTCATGTGCAATGAATGACAATTGGAACCTTACCTAACCTAACCAACAACGGCTCATTACCTACATAAGACAAATTTGGAAAAAACCTTTTGCATTCACTTTCTAAATTACACTGATAACATCATTCTCTTAGCTTAATTTTCAGAAAATGAAATTAATATATACGCACTGAACACCACAGTCCACTTTTAGCAATGGATATGCCAATTTGGTTACGTCTGTCGCAGTCATTGTTAAAAAAAGTTTTATTGAGAAGTGTATATTTTTTTTTCTTTATTTTTTGAGATGATCCAGTCAAGCAAGATTCCACTCTGAGGCAATAAACTTGTTTGGTGTTTGCGCGTCTGGTCTCTAGCACGAAATTGGTCTGTTGTGATAATTCTTATCTTGTGTAGTTTTTTTGCTGTTGTTGTTGTTGTTGTGTTGTTATTATTATATTATTTAAATCATTATTATTATCATTAATCTTATTATATCATTAACATTATCATTATTATTATCATTAACATTATCATTATATGATTTTTTAAAAATATTATCATTATTATCATTACGATAATCATCATCATTAATGTGATGATTATTTTTCCTATTATTGATTCTTTATATCAATCATCATTATCGTCATTTGAACTGTAATTATCATTGTTATCAGTAGTAGTAGTATCAATATCATCGTTACTATTATTATTATTATTATTATTATTATAACATTGATATTATTGTTATTTCTATCGACTGTTATTATCATTATTATTACGATCAATATCATTTCTGTTCGTATTACTGCTAGCATTGCTACTACTGCTACTACTACTACTACTACTACTACTACTACTATTATCATTATCATCATTATTATAGATAATGTTATTCCCATAATCATTATGATAATCCTCGCTATCACTGCCATTACCATCATTATTAGTATTAGTATTAATGAATAATAATAATATACTATGATAATGATAATGATGATGATGATGATAATAGTAAAAATGATAACAATAATGATAATGATGATGATGATAATAATAATGATAATAATAATAATAATAATAATAATAATAATAATAATAATAATAATAATGATAATGATAATAATATAACAATAATGATGATAATATGATAATATAATAATAATAATAATGATAAAAATGATGATAATGGTTATGATAAATAAC
>NW_020869601.1:300408-310408 GCF_003789085.1 Penaeus vannamei | reverse complement strand
CATTATTTTGTCATATTATTTTTGAAAAATGTTTGTGCTTCTACTTTCTTCAGATCTTGGGTCCCAGTGACCCATTGTTATGAATATCGAATAATTAAAATTCCAAAAGTTTAAATTAAAACTAGAAGGAAAAAAAAAAAACGTATTGTACTCTGTTTCGAAGTGAAAAAGTATTGCATTTTTTAAAACAATGTCCCGCGGAGCATATCGTGGTCAAATGTAAGAGAATAAAAAAAAAAAAAAAAATAAATAAATAAATAAATAAAAAATAATTAAATTAAAGAAAAAAAACATATAAAATGATAGTGATACATTTGATAAATTTTCTATACAGCAGTAAATGTCTTTTGATCCTTCCTTTTGCATATTTTGTATATGGAAACTGTAGAAGCAATACAAATATTCACAAATATTCAGGTGCCTGTTTTAAAATCCCTTAGTAGGTGGCAATGCTTAGAGGTAGAGTGCTGGCTTTGCAATCACATGGTCCTGGATTCGCGCTCGGCTGCCCCTCTCAGTCGACTCAGCTGTAAATGAGCACTGGTATGCTGAGGCCAGCATTCTGGGTTCAAAGTCGGGGCGGAAAGGAACTGGCCACCCTACCGCATCATCCCGCGGCTTAGTAAGCATGTTTCTCTAAAAAAAAAACATGTCCCTTACGTCCAGATGGATATGGGACCAACTTTGACTTTTTTAAAATTAATTGCCAAAGTTTTATCCATCTCCTACGCAAATGTATCTACATGTATGGATAGAAATAATGTAACCTAGCCTGAGAGATACAGAATAAAATATGGCTGAATGAACACACATATAAAGAGATATACTTTTTTTTTTTTTTTTTTTTTTTTTTATTCATTCGCTACCCGTGAGTTAGGTAGTCCGGGTTCCGCTTTCGCCACCCGGTTATTGGTGCTAGTTAAGGTGATCTTATTCTGAGTTTGATTTGTATTGAGTTTACCTTTGGTTAAAGTTTATCTTGGGGGAGGTGCCACAGAGATTGTTTTGAAAGATTCCTCTGATTCAAGTATGGTGCGGGCATAAGTTGCTGCTACAGTGCTTCTCTGTGAGGTTTCTCTGTTTGGTACATCCCTGAAATTGTGGGGTCTATTGTGATAGAGTGCCTGACAGTCTAGTAGGTAGTGTGTTAGTGGATGGCTCACCACAGTCTGACAATGATTGCACTCTTTTGGCACTCGTTCATCTTCTACAAATAGCCTAGCCGTAGCCGGTGGATGATAACAGCATCCTTCCTAGACATGGAACGGGGGATGGTGATGGTTTCGTATTCAGTGACAGTTTTGTACCAGGTCGCCGAAGGTGAACCTGCTTGAACCCAGACTTGGTGTTGGATGAGTGTAATTTGCTTTGCTGTAATCTGGGCTCTGTTTTTGATTTGGCTGATGCTTGGTTTAATCGGCTGTATGCGAGTTTGGTGGAGGCTGGATTTGGCTGCAGAGTCTACACGAGCATTGCCTTCTAATCCGACATGACTAGGAATCCACATTATTCGGACCGTCTTGCCTTGTTGAGTCAGCTGTTGTAGCTTGAACAGAGTTGATGTTGCTAAGTAAACATTGTACAAGTGAGCACGGTTCTGTAAGGTGTGAATGGCAGAGAGGGAGTCCGTGAAAATACATACTGTAGATTTTGTACAGAAGAGTGCATATGTCAATGCTGATCAAATGGCGAACAGTTCTGCCTGGAGGATGGAGGAATCATTGCTGAGTCTCGATGCCTGTACACAGTCATTGCAAAGAAATGCACCTACGGCTCTGCCTGATTCTGGATCAACAGACCCATCAGTGTAGATGACAGTCGTGTCTCTGTCATTCTCAATTGAAGAGATAGTCTCTCGTAGATTCTGTAGGTCATTTGGAGAACAATTCTTCTCTCGCATCAATGCCGCGGGACAATAGAGCAGGAAGGAGGTTGAAGGAGGTGACACTTTGGTGGATTTCATGATGCCAGGGAAGAACGCGGCGATGAGGGGAGGGTGTCTGGGATCCGTCTTAGAGAATCTCCCAGAGGTGACTGTCTATGATTGGAGACTATGCAGACATGATATTCTTATATGTAGGGGAACTAACTTGGCCTCCAGACGCAGGTTCACGAGGCGCGTCCACCTAGGGGCCCCGAGGATGACATGTTGGATGGTTTCAAGTTTATTAACCTGGGTGAGAGACAGTAGGGAAAAGGAGCTGTAGTCTATGAGCGACCGGATAGCGTGTACATAGAACGATCTTAAGACATGGAAGCCAGCTCCTAGTCTTGTTGTGGTGAGACATCGTAAGACATTGATTCTTGCTTTGGTTTTGTCCAACAGGTTTTTCAATTGGGAGGAGGAATCATTTTGAGTGTTGAGAATGATTCCGAGGCATTTGTGGGAGGTGACCCACTCTATCTTATTGGTTTTTATGTACAGATGGTGGTTGGGAATGAAGTGTCTGATTTGTAGAGCCCTCGTCTTGTTTAAGTCCTAGGGTGTGACATTTACTGGTTATGAGATCAAGAGCTTGCTGAGCATGTGGGAATCGAGAGGCGCCAGTGGCGATCAGTTGGAGGTCGTCAGCATAGGCGAAAAGGTGTGTGGCCGGAGGGAGTTGAATGGCAAGGAGTTCTGCTATGAGAAGATTGAACAAGGGACTTAAAATCCCTCCTTGGGGGGTACCATTTTCAAAAACCTTGAAAACTGTGTAGTGCTCCTGGAATCTGACTCTTCCCTTGCGATGGAGAAGGTAGTCATTAGTCCAGGAGAGTATCTTGCCCGAGATACCTCTTGAGGTAAGGATTTGTGCAATGACTTCCCATCTCGCAAGTTCGAAAGCCTTCTCTAGGTCTAGGAAGACTGCAAGACCATCTTTTCCATCAAGGGTGCTGTGGATGGCGGCGAGGTTGTCTTTGGTTCCAAGTCCCTTGCAGTAAGCGAAAATATGCTTGTCAGCATAGGGTACTTTGTGTTGGAGTCTTGCTAAGATAGCATGTTCCATTGTTTTGCTAAGGCATGACAACAATGATATGGGATGGTAGGAGGGAGGTGTGGTGTTCTTTGGAATAGGATGAATATTGGCTTCTTTCCATGGGGACGGTAGTCGGCCTGAGGTGAGTGAGGCTGTAAATAGGTTGGTTATCTGCATGAGTGCGTGATCGCCAAGGTGATTGAGCATAGAGTACGAGATCTTATCTATGCCTGGGGCTGTATCCTTGCTGGTTTTGATGGCTTTCTTGATCTCATACAGTGTAAATGGGACATCGAGGGAGAGCAATAGCAGTGTGGATACTGAGTTCACGGCGATGTGAGAGGTTCTGGGTTCTGTTGAGGGTGGATCGCGGTAACTGTGTATTGCTACTTCTTGCTTGAAAGGATTGGATGATATCATTTGCAATCTGCAATGGCTGAGGGTGACTAGGCTGTTTTTTATGTTTACCAGAGACCCTGTTAAGTTTCGTCCATAGGTCATGGAGGGGTGTGAGCATTAAGGGATTCATACCATTCTAACCAAGAGTTGGTGCGGATTTCTTGAATTTCTTTGCAGATCAACCTGTGAGCTGCTCGGTAGGTTTCAAGAAGGGAGGGAGAAAAATGCTGTTTGAGTTTTTTCTTCAATATGATGAGACGGACTCTATCGTTGTAAAACCATGTGTTTTTGTGAGTGAAGACACTGGTGCCTACTATGGGGATGGCTTGATTGGCTGCATGGTGGAGGGCGGCAACAATCTCTTTTTCTTAGTCTTCTAAGTCATGAGCTGGCACATGAGTTTCCACCCATTCTTCCATCAAGTAAGAAAATTCGTGCCAATCAGCTCTCCTGAAGTTCCAGCGTGGTTCGGGAGCGCGCCTCTGTAGACGAGGTAGGTCAACCGTAATGGTGGATGCAAAGTGATGAGAGGCTAAGTATGGATGTAGAGACCAGGTTGTTAAAGGTAGTATTGACGTGGAGACGAAGGAGAGGTCTAGTACTCCCCCTCTGAGGTGTGTGGACACGTGTTTGTTGAGAAGAGAGGTAGCTGGGAAGGTCTGGAGCATCTGGTTAAGATAACATCTGGCCCTGCATAATCATGAGGCAGAGGAGGACAACGGGTTGTTCCAAGTCAGACAGTGAGCATTGAAGGGGACCTTCTGCTGTTTTTTCGGCTATTTTCGCCCCTCTTGCCGAAATGGACTTTAATGCATTTTCAAGTAGTTTCTAGGCCCCCGGTTCTCCCCTGAAAATGTCAAGGCTCGACCGTTATTTTTTAGGTGGTAGCAGTGATTTTCGATGTCGACCGAAATATTAATTTTTTGACGGTACCTTAGAAAATCGGCAATTGTGACGCAATGATTAGAGATAATAAAAATATGAGGTTATTTTCTGAAAGCTTATCAAATTTCACATAAGATGAGACCAACCTTCTTTTTTTCGGAATAATTTCAAAAATCCGGCAAGCGTCCAAGAAACGACAATGAAGAAATTTTCCATAGAAATAACTAAACATGATATGTTTTTCATATGGTGTATTTTCTTATCTTTATGTTTTCATCATACATAGTTACTTTGATCTATGAGCAAAAAATTCGAAAATGCAAACCTCCCCCCCACCCATGGGGGGTAGTTTTGCCAAATATTCAGGATCACCACCAAAATTTTATGGAATATTAATTAGGCTAAGACAAACCTCAGGTTAAAATTTTATTCAAATCTATTCAAACTTTTCGAGTTAGAAAAAAAAATTCCTGGATCCAAACCATGGTCCGCATCACCACCAAACTGCAATAAGCTCTAAGTTAGGTTCAAACTCACCTTTGGTTAAAATCTCGTTAAAATGTGTTCATAACTTTTAGAAATATTAGAAAACACAAACTAATAATAAAAAAACAACAAATAAACAATCAATAAACAAACAAGAAATAAAATAAACAAAAGGTCATGGGGTACACGAAAATTATCTATATGTGCTCATATACCTTATATACATAGTTTCACATCGCCATGTAATTGTTTTTCGACTTTCCACGGGGTCTGAGAGTGAAATTTGGCTACGTGACCCCGTAGAGTTATTCCGCAGATTTAAAAAGACGATTTTCATGGTCCAGGACGGCCCCGCCGCGTGGGGAAAAGTATGTGTTTGGTACCCGTCCGACTGGAGAAAAGTTATTCTTTCGACAAATATTATACGTTGTAAAACCTCATTAGAGCATCAATAATAGGTATATGATAGATAATTATATCAAATACAAGTATTCTGTACATGATTTGTCATGTAAAATGTAAACATAATAAAAAGGAATAAGATCGCATTTTTTAGGTCCTTCATATTTTTACGCATAGCACACGTATAATCGGTCCGATTTTAAAGTATTATGGCTCATTTTGTAGCTGAATAATAGTTCTATTACATACTGCCATGAGGATTTGCAATATTTTCACGTGGTTCTTGTAAAAGTGACATATGTTTCCAAAATCTCCTATTAGGGTGTTAAAATAGTCACCTTCGGAAAATATTCCAAGAAAAGAAAAAAGTAAGGTCAACTTCAAAAATGGCTTCTGCATATAATAGTAGAAAGATAGTTCTATTCAAACATGAAATCAGAATGGCTGTATGATTTTCTTTGGATTTTTGAGAAATTTTTAAAAATGGTCAATGTAGGCCTATAGACCCCCAGATCACTGCCACCACTCCGCACTATACGTAAGATTTTGAGAAACCGTTACGTGCTGGCAATGTCCGCAAGACTTCGGAATGCAGGTAGATGATAGAGGATTATGGTGTAGGAAGACTAATCTTATGCCTTGTTTTGTTGATATCAAGATAGCCTTGGAAAGATGAAGAAACGCAAAATGCCGATATCTCGGAACTCCACCATTAGGGGTGGGTCAAAGGATTCCGGGCACACCATATGTACAAAATTAACATATTATGGCTCATTTTGTAGAAAAGTAAAATATCTACAACTTGATCAAGAGCGTTTTCGCAGTTTTTGCCTGTACTTCTTGTAAAAGTGGTCAATGTAAGAAAATTTTTACCTTTTTTTTTTTCTTGAAGTCCCCAACTTCAAAAATTCACAAAAAAAAATTGAAGTCGAAATTGAAAAAACGCTCTCGATCAAGTTGTAGATATAAGGTAGTTCTGTGCAAAAATCAAATAAAATTGAATGTCTTGCCGTTTCTGAAGTCTGAATCCTTTGACCCAGGTGCTGCATTTTCAAAATGGCGAATTTCGCATTTTTCGGTTTTTTGACAATAATTCAAAAACTGTTCGGGCGATTTCGAAAAAAATCGACCACAGGCAATGGGAAGGGGCCCAAATAAAAGGGTGTAAGTTTCATCAAAATCGGCAAGATAAATCGAAAAATCGAAAAAAAAGCAGACGGTCCCCTGAAATCTCCACCCACTATGGACGGGGAGCTACTAACAGCAGCAAAAAGGTTATCTAATTTGAGGGTTGCACCTAGTCTGGGTGGGCGATATATATTGTAAATCTGTAATTTGGTGTTGTGCAGGGATATAGTGACAGCTAAACTTTCTACTTCTTGCCCACAGGAAGTAGTTATCTGGAGAGGCTCGGCATGAATGTTTCTCCAGACTAGAATGGTTAGTCCCCTGCTACGACCTTGGCTGTAGAATTGATGGAATCCTTTATAGTTCGGGATGGTGATGCTGGTTTGAAGAAGAGTTTCTTGCAGCAGAACGACATCGTAACGTTGTTCGGCGAGTGCAAGTGTGAGTAGAGGTAACTTGGCTCGAAAACCAAGGATATTCCACTGAAGGAGTTTGATCTTTTCTTCTGCATTTGGGTTATTGGCCATCGTCGGAGTCAGTGCTGAAGTTAGAGTTTGCATAATCGTTCGGGGGAGGTCCGTCAGGTATGTGGATTACCGGTGGAGTTCCGTCTTTAGAAGATTGAACAGCGATCGGGTGGAGGGTTGGAAAGTTAAGGTCAAAATCCTCGTCCTCGTCAATTGCGGTTTGGTTGTCGGTGGAATGCTGGTTCAGTTGAGGTCCTGCTTCAAGAGACGAGCAACTACTCTTCTTGAGTTTTTCGCTTCCAGAGGATAATCTCCTGAAACGTTTCCTTTGTGAGAGTCCTTCTGAAAGTGTGGATTCAGTGTCATGGGAGGACACCGCAGACAAGGTGAGGTTTGTATGGTTGGATGGCTCGCTGGTTTCTAAAGAAGTACCAGGAGCATCTTCAAGTGGCGTAGCTTGCGCGATGTTTGGGTGGTCGGCAGCAGATTCCGGTGCCGCGTCTGAGGGTCCTGCAATTTCTGCAGGTTTGACAGTGAGAATGGTCTGTATAGCCGTTTGTATGTTTTCTCGGTTGGTGTGATTGCCAACAAGGGCGAAGCCCATCTGCAGGATTGTGGTTAAGAACTCCATGTCTTGGGAGTTGTTAGCAGTGCCGCAAATGGAGCATTTACTGGACGGGAGGATTACAGGAGTAGGAGAAGGATGCTGTTTAGTTGGGGGCAGTCTTGGCCTTGTGGATTTGATGGCAGAGGAATAAAGTCGAGATGTAGAGGGAGAGTCAGCCGGGGAACTGGTGTTCCATGTATGAATCTTTCATGTGAAAGTCCTAGGAGGCCGTTGGTCTGATGAGAGAGCTACTTTAGAAGGGAGGGCAAGACGTTGGAGCCTCTCTGGGCATATTGGGTTCCAAGCATGATGGGAGTCCCCACAATTGGGACACTTGGCAGTGGTAGGGTGACCTTCTTTCAGTTTGGTAATGCATAAGTCGGTGAGATGGGGTTCAGAACAGACTCCACATCTCACCTTACTTCTGCATTTCGAAACGTGGTGATCGAAGCGTTGGCACTTCCCACACCTGATAGGTTCCTGGTAGTACTCCCTAAGTCGGAAGGTTCCAAATATACCCAATTTGAGCTCTGTTGGAGGATCACCCAAAACATTGACAAGAACTTGACGAGTTTCTTCCTTAGACGGACGAGCAATAAGGCGTGAGGCAGAGTCGATGAGAGGGTGTTCTCGAAGACGACTAAGTGGGAATCCAAGCGGATAACCCTCGAGGACCATCTTGGTTTTCTTGGGTGGACGGCAGTATGGGGAAAGATTGATGGTCTTTCCAGTGCTGAGTACTTTGGTATTGTCTAGGATCTGAAGAGAATCTGGATTTACTGGTTTGAGAATGTAATCTCCTTTGTTGCTGATGTTGGTGGAAACTTTCAGTGAGGGAAAGTCCTTCTCCAGAGCCAACAAGGCTTCAATGGAGGTAGGAAAGTCTTCATTGGTGGACATAATGTAGCTGGTGGAAGACTGGTGAGATGAGGCGGTTGAGGTGGAGGGTTCGTCGTTAAGGCCTGGAGGATCCTTGGAGATCCCCGTATGCTCCTCAGGAGGAGACAAAGAAGTAGAGGCACCGGTGTCCAACGCAGGTGGTGGTGGGGTTCTCTGCAGCCTCTGCAGGTACAGGAGGACGTGGAGGTTTCTTCCTTGTTTTCACTATAGCGAAGGATAAGACAATAGAGGCAAAGAACGAAGCTAAGATCAATCACTTCCCCTACCCTTTCCTCGATTACCTATGACAAACACGAGGAAAGTCAAACCCTAATAATGGAACCTTTCTCCCGAGTTGAAAGCGGCCAAACTACCGGGCCCCCTTGTGGCACTGCCCGCGGGGTTCACCTTGGCTCGGGAGGGGACACTAAGTGGAAGTGATTGAGGGCCAAAAAATACTCTTTTGGTTCCAACAAAGATGCTGGTTATAGGTCGGAAGCTATAATCGTTGGCCAATTCGGCGGAGAGACATTCGGTGGCATGAAAGTCACCCACTTGGCGTGGTTCCTTCCTTGACTACGTGCAGCTCCTCGGCGCCTAAAGTGACTAGATCCTCGCGTCAGCGACGGATGACAGTCTGCCCACCCCCCGCGTGCCGTTGAATGGACTAAAGGGGAAGGGAGCAAGGGCTCCTTAGTGCAGGAGCAGAGAGAGGGGGGCATCTTTGTTACACACTAACTTTGTATGAAGTTACTGAGTACTACGCAAACGTTAAAGTTTACATATCCACACTTGCATTACGGCAATGCATAGGTGGATGTGTCGACTAAATACCAAATAAACTTTTTTGCATGCGCCCAACAAGTTATATTACCTTCTTGTTGAGATAATATTACAAACAAATATTATTCTGCTGCACAATTATCGCATTCCGTTAAGTTAGCTCTGCATTTCTGAATATAAAAAACCGGTTAGATATATCTCTTGTATTGTGAAGATATTCATACATTTTCTAAATCCAGCACAATGCTCATACACAAATATTATTCTGTGATTCTAAATACCTCTCTAATAATTTCCTCAGTTAAAAAATCACTTTGTCAAAGAGACACAATGACTAATTCAAATGAAACTTTAGAAATATATAATATAAAAAAGAATTACCAAATTCATTGCTCATATTCGCATACATACGTGATTTTGTAAAGAATAACCAAAACATAATTTCCTTCGAATATAAACACAGATAAACGTCTAAAGGAGGAGACAAAACAAAGATAGCAAGGGAAAGAATAATGTCCAAAACAGGATCAGTATAAACACACTCCATTTTCAAGGTTAAACATGCCATCGTCCCGGTCACAGCCATATATACATTTTTTTTTCTTTTTACACAACTTAGTTTCCTCGTCATCAAAAAGCAAATGTATAAAACAGGAGCTTGATTCATATCTGGCACTCTCCCAAACAACGCCATGAAGTCAACAGTGCTAGTCATTATATTTAGCTTTGCTGGCCTGGAGGCATCAGACTCCATTAAAGTAGCAGCCAAGAAAAAAGGTAGGTATTGTATCTAAATCCTACCTTTTAGTGATCATTGATAAGTAAATTGAATTGCATAATGGGCTTTTAGGCAACCACGCAGACTTCGTAGAAATTAATACTGTGATCTGAATGAAAATATATTCGGATGCTTTCATTATATACGGATAGTTTTATTCGGGTCATTACGATTTTTTTTTTCCAGGAAATGGACATAAGTGCCTTGATCTTTGTTCTCTGATTAA
>NW_020869601.1:280408-287908 GCF_003789085.1 Penaeus vannamei | reverse complement strand
CTCTCTCGTACAAGGTCTATATAAGTCGCTTAGTGACGAGACCTGTACTTATATACACCTTGCTCTCGTACACGTCCTCGTCCAGGTATCACGATGAAGTCCTCGCTGCTCGTCCTCATCCTTGTCGTGGCTGTCCTGGTCTCCGCGGCGGAGGATAAGAAGAACACGGTCGAGGCCAAGGTCGAGAAGAAAGATGGGTGAGCTGCTTGACGCTTTCTCGAGGACAACTTTGGAAAAAATCGCACTTGATCATTCATAATGGATCATAGATTTTTTTTTTTTCTTTTTGCATCTCCAAGCTGTGGAGAACCGTCGTTTCATATATTTTTGTAAAATAGAATATATACTGATAACCCACCAATAATAATGTAAACAGAAGATGATGAAATAATAATGATAGTAATAATAAAAAAAGTATAAAATCTATAAGCAATCTATACAGCGATATCAACCTACCTGTATATTGCTAAAGAACTCCCTTTTGCAGCAAAGTGAAGACCGACGTCAAGTATGAGCACAAGATCAACGACAACCTCAGCGTCGACGCCGGCGTCACTCACACGCACGGAGGAGGACACAGGTAGGATGGCTTCTCCTTGCTGTGAATAGCATAGGATTCCATTCATATATGTAAACTTATATCAAATATGTGTATGAGTGTGTGTGTATGTGTATATATTATATATATTACATATGTGTGTGCGTGCGTGTAAACATATATATATATATATATATATATATATATGTGTGTCATATGTATATATACATATATACATATACGTATGTATATGTATATATATATGTATATATATATATATATATGTGTGTATGTGTAATGTTTACATATATATATATACATATGTATGTATGTATGTATTTATCTATGTATACATGTATGTATATATATTTATATATACATATATAATCCATAAATGCATAAATTCCCCATCTCTCCTTCAGTGACACCAGCGGCACCTTGGAGCCACCTACAGATTTCGTCGATCAGCGGAAAAGATGAGGCAGTGAGAATGGTCGAGGGAGTTTTTGCCTTTGTCCATCTGCTGAAAGAGCAAGGAAATTCATTCAAGACAAGGCGTCTTATTTGACAGCTCGATTATGTGAAATTTAACCAAGATATACGTATTATCCATGAGTTTTATCCTGTTGAGATGATTCCTTTTTATTGCAACAATAAATCTATTTTGATTATATATATTTTTTCTGGACAACTGTCGTACATATTTTGTGATACGAATATAATTCTTATATGCATATTTTCGTTTTACTCTTATAAGCATATCCATGTTGATTAGTGTTTTATTTGATAAGGGATGTACATACGTTCATTACCCGAATAAAAAGAAATGACCAATAAAACCAAAGAAAATGGGAAATGCACTTAAAATATATCAAAGTGACTGAGTGAGAGACTCAAGAAAACAGATAACCAGTGGTACATGGACACTGATGATATCTAATTCAAACGAACACATAAAAGAAAACAATAGAAATAAGAAAATGATGGAGGGTATATTCAGTAGTATATTTTACACAAATAAGTACTGTACGTCTACCGTTAAATGTTTAGCAGTCTGCTCTCTCTCTCTCTGAGTATGTCTGTTTGTTTGCGTATGTACAAGTGTGTATGTGTTAATATGTCAACACACACGCACAACCACTCAGGTACATTCATATACAAAGATGTAGATGTATACACATCTATTTCTCTCTTTTTCTCTACATGCACACACACACACATAATATCTATCTATCCATCTATATTCATTCAACGGCTCCCAGGAAAGAAGCAAGAAAAAAATTGTTAATTACGCATATCCTATTATCAGGACGAAAAAAAAAGGAAGCAATGTTCAGTTTCCATTTTTTCAGATTTTCACTTGATAAAAATATGAAAAAAAAGAAAAAAAAAAAAAATCGAAAGTAGAGAGACTAAAATTTAACATTTCCAGCCGCCCCTCGGTAAGTGCTCCTCCGACACCGCGAAGTCGACAAAGAGACGAACCAATCAGACGGAATTATGGCGGATGACGTAAGCGAGGGAAATCAAATGAGCCAATGGGAAGTGTCCTTGGCTCTGGCGACAGACGCGAGCGACCGGTCTACCAACGGTAATAAGAACGATAACGGATAATCACGTGATACAGTAGAAGCTGGACCCAAGGGATGTCGGTTACAATGCACATCAGCTCCATCATGGCTAAGCTGTGGTGAAGGTGCTGGGTCAACGGTTTCGCATCTAATGTGCATGATATTTTGGCAATAAAAAGACAACGAGGATCCTGACAACTCGCAGGCAGGTCATTCTGGATTTATCAGTTAAGGTAAGAAATTCTTTGTAGGAAATTCAAATGTTTGTTCAGGCTTATCCTCCCAGTATGCACGAGGTGAAGAGTGCAGGGTGGGTGGGCTGGAGCTTCTTCTCTCTTGAAAGGGGATTATGAATTTACATCGCAATGACTAAATTGCTGAAAATTTTACTTCGATCATTCGCTTTCATCCTCCAATTACCCTCATACTTACCATTCCCTCCCCAGCCATCGGGACCAATACCTCCGCTGTCCTTCGTTTGCAGCGGGAATGAGTGCTAGATGAGTTCGAAGCACCAAAAGAGCTTTCAGAGAGAGAGAGCGAGAGAGAAGAGCGAGCGAGAGAACGAGAGAGCGAGAGAAGAGAGAGAGAAAAAAAACATTTTCCCTCTTCTAACTCCGGCCCTGGCATTAGCATCATTATCATCATTATCATTATCATTATCATCATCATCATCATCATCATTATCATCATCATCATCATCATCATCATCATTATCATCATCATATCATCATCATCATCATCATCATCATCATCATCATATCATCACATCATTCATCATCATCATCATCATCATTATCATTATTACTATATATTCTTTTCAAATAAGCATCCACAGATCGTTTTTCCCTCATTGATCTAAAAGAAAATGATTGAAATAAAACACGCATAAATTGAAATACAAATATATGTATCAAATGTAACAATAACAAATCATTTTTTTTCTCAGACTAATCGTGGCAAATTATTTTATTTCTCCTTGAAATTTTCTGTGCTTTACTGTTATTAGTAATAGTAGTGGCATTATTATTTATTATTATCATTATTATTGTTGTTGTTTTTCTTATCATATTAATTTTGTTATTGTTGTATTGATATTAGTACTATTATAGTAGTTGTTATTATCATTATTGTCATCATTATTATTTTCATTATCGTTACTATTACTATTATGATTATTGTTGTTATTACTATTGTCATTATCATTATCATTATTATTATTATTATTATTATCAATATTATTGTTATTATTACTATTATCATCTTTAGTATTATCATTATCATTTTTATTGTTATTATTATTACAACTATAATCATCATCATCATCATTATTATTGTTATTATCATTATTATTATTAGCATTGTTACTATTATTCATCGTCATTATTATTATTGTTATCATTATCATTATCATCATTAGCATTACTATTATTATCATCATCGTATTATTATCATTATTATTATTATTATGTATGTTTGTATTATTATTATCATTATTATTATTATCATATCATTATCATTATTATCATTATCATTATTGATATCATTATTGATTGGTTTATTGGTATGGTAAACGCGTGTATATATGTATATATGTGTGTGTGTGTGTGTGTAGTGCAGATTTTGTCGTTTGCATCCCATGTCTGTTGATACTTGTATATAAAACACACACAAAATTATGTACAGGTGCATGAAAACACAAGAGTATTAACTTAACTATTGAATATTTAGTGATCATTCAAATTTATTTATTTCTGCTGTTACAAATTTTGCCAGTACATTTATAAAGCAAACGCCCAGTTCAATTTTCCATCAGGAGTAAAATATGCTGATTATGTATAGAAACATATAGATGATTAAGTAGTATGACTTCCAGTTTTACATTTGGATAATGTTTTCCAAATCTGGTCCCCGTTATCACCAATAGAAGCAGCAGCAGTAGTATTAAGAACAAATGTAGAGTTTAAGGAAAGTTAGGTCTTGGAAGGTTAGTATGAATTAAGGCAGGTTAGGGTAAAATACAACGTTAGTGATTCAGCAACACACTCGTTAACAATCTCATGCTAAATTCCCCATGTAACACCGCGACCAAAATATGTGCAAATGCTCTTCTCTCGACAGTAGATAATGGAGTTTGATCTTGTGCCTTGGCAGTACATGTGACGATATATATATATATATATATATATATATATATATATATATATATATATATATATATATATATATATATATGCACACACACGCATATACACACACACGTACACACATGGAGAGATATATAGATAGATAGATAAATAACACACACACACACTGTCACACACATGAAGAGATATATAGACATACAGATAAAGAACACACACATACAAAAGGAAAAATCTTACAATCAAAAATATTTTGATTTTCTTGCAGTAATGAGAACGTACGTGTCACTGTCCTCATGTTTTCGTTCTCGTCGGGGAAATCCACGCCGTCATGCTTTCAGGAAGTTGCGTGACTGTGCATCCCTTGCCCTCAACCCTGTATAAACACACAACTGTCTCCGTGTGATATATAAAGAGCGAGACGTAGGTTCAGGACAGACATTGAGTTGAGAAACCCTCTCTCGTACAAGGTCTATATAAGTCGCTTAGTGACGAGACCTGTACTTATATACACCTTGCTCTCGTACACGTCCTCGTCCAGGTATCACGATGAAGTCCTCGCTGCTCGTCCTCATCCTTGTCGTGGCTGTCCTGGTCTCCGCGGCGAAGGATAAGAAGAACACGATCGAGGCCAAGGTCGAGAAGAAAGATGGGTGAGCTGCTTGACGCTTTCTCGAGGACAACTTTGAAAAAAATCGCACTTTGAGATTCATTCATAATGGATCATAGATTTTTTCTTCCAAGCTGTGGAGAACCGTCGTTTCATATATTTTGTGTAAAATAAGAATATTATACTGATAAGCCACCAATAATGATGTAAGGAGAAATATGATGAAAATAATAATAGTAATAACCATAAACAAGTATAAAATCTATAAGCAATCTATACAGCGATATCAACCTACCTGTCTATTGCTAAAGAACTCCCTTTTGCAGCAAAGTGAAGACCGACGTCAAGTATGAGCACAAGATCAACGACAACCTCAGCGTCGACGCCGGCGTCACTCACACGCACGGAGGAGGACACAGGTAGGATGGCTTCTCCTTGCTGCGAATAGCATAGGATTCCATTCATATATGTAAACTTATATCAAATATGTGTGCGAGTGTGTGTGTATGTGTATATATACATTATATATATTACATATGTGTGCGTGTGCGTGTAAACAATATATGTATATATATATATATGTATGTATGTGTGTTTGTATGTATATGTATAATATACATATGTATATATATGTGTGTGTGTGTGTGTATGTGCGTGTGTGTGTGTAATGTTTATGGTATATATATATATATATATATATATATATATATATATATGTATGTATGTATGTAATGTATATTTATCTATATGTACATGTATGTATATATATTTATATATACATATATAATCCATAAATGCATAAATTCCCCCATCTCTCCTTCAGTGACACCAGCGGCACCCTTGGAGCCACCTACAGATTTCCTTGATCAGCGGAAAAGATGAGGCAGTGAGAATGGTCGAGGGAGTTTTTGCCTTTGTCCATCTGCTGAAAGAGCAAGGAAATTCATTCAAGACAAGGCGTCTTATTTGACAGCTCGATTATGTGAAATTTAACCAAGATATACATATTATCCATGAGTTTTACCCTGGTGAGATGATTCTTTTTTATTGCAACAATAAATTCTATTTTTTATGATTATATATTTTTTTTCTGGACAACTGTCGTACATATTTTGTGATACGAATATAATTCTTATATGCATATTTTCGTTTTACTCTTATAAGCATATCCATGTTGATTAGTCTTTTATTTGATAAGGGATGTACATACGTTCATTACCCCGAATAAAAAGAAATGACCAATAAAACCAAAGAAAAATGGGAAATGCACTTAAAAAATATATCAAAGTGACTGAGTGAGAGACTGAAGAAAACAGATAACCAGTGGGACACTGATTATCTAATTCGAACACATAAAGAAAACAAATAAGAAAATGATAAGGAGGGTATATTCAGTAGTATATTTTACACAAATAAGTACTGTACGTCTACCGTTAAATGTTTAGCAGTCTGCTCTCTCTCTCTCTGAGTATGTCTGTTTGCGTATGTACAAGTGTGTATGTGTTTAATATGTCAACACATACACGCACACACACTCAGGTACATTCATATACAAATATGTAGATATATACACATCTATTTCTCTCTTTTTTCTACATGCACACACACAGAAATCTATCTATCCATCTATATTCATTCAACGGCTCCCAGGAAAAAAAGCAAGAAAAAATAATTGTTAATTAATACGCATATCCTATTATCAGGACGAAAAAAAAAATAAGGAAGCAATGTTCAGTTTCCATTTTTTCAGATTTTCACTAAAATATGAAAAAAAGAAAAAAAGAAATCGAAAGTGAAAATCTGACCTTGGCATCCTATAGCACGTAATATTCTAAGACACTTTTCTCTTTCGGAATTTCTTTCATCAACTGATAAGGATAGTAGAGAGGCTGTAAAACTCAACATTTCCAGCCGCCCCTCGGTAAGTGCTCCTCCGACACCGCGAAGTCGACAAAGAGACGAACCAATCAGACGGAATTATGGCGGATGACGTAAGCGAGGGAAATCAAATGAGCCAATGGGAAGTGTCCTTGGCTCTGGCGACAGACGCGAGCGACCGGTCTACCAACGGTAATAAGAACGATAACGGATAATCACGTGATACAGTAGAAGCTGGACCCAAGGGATGTCGGTTACAATGCACATCAGCTCCATCATGGCTAAGCTGTGGTGAAGGTGCTGGGTCAACGGTTTCGCATCTAATGTGCATGATATTTTGGCAATAAAAAGACAACGAGGATCCTGACAACTCGCAGGCAGGTCATTCTGGATTTATCAGTTAAGGTAAGAAATTCTTTGTATGAAATTCAAATGTTTGTTCAGGCTTATCCTCCCAGTATGCACGAGGTGAAGAGTGCAGGTGGGTAGGGGGTGCTGGAGCTTCTTCTCTCTTGAAAGGGGATTATGAATTTACATCGCAATGACTAAATTGCTGAAAATTTTACTTCGATCATTGTTTTTCATCGTCCAATTCCCCTCATACTTACCATTCCCTCCCCAGCCATCGGGACCAATACCTCCGCTGTCCTTCGTTTGCAGCGGGAATGAGTGCTAGATGAGTTCGAAGCACCAAAAGAGCTTTCAGAGAGAGAGCGAGAGCGAGCGAAAGAACGAGAGAGAGATAAAGAGGAGAAACGC
>NW_020869601.1:234291-236791 GCF_003789085.1 Penaeus vannamei | reverse complement strand
CTTAATAGTTAGTTATCTTGTTTTTTAAATTTGCGTTAACCCTAAAAATTATCATATAAAGCATATGGTTTGTTCACCCATATTTGTTTGACAATTTGTGTTCAGGCAAAATTCCTGACATTCTTCGTGAATCTGTTGATAGGCTTTATATTGTCAATATCGATGACTTGACATCCTTCAAAAATGCGCATCTCATTCAGGCATCTTCTGAGGAATCCTTCGAGTCCTACGAGTCCACCGAGGCCAAGTACGACTTCAACTGGGCCGTCAGCGATGACTCCTCAAGCAACGAGTTCGGACACCAGGAGGCCCGTGACGGCGACCACACTCAGGGATCCTACTACGTGCATCTCCCCGACGGCCGCCTGCAGAAGGTGACCTACTACGTGGACGGCGACTCCGGCTACGTGGCCGAGGTCAGCTACGAGGGCGAGGCTCGCTATGACTCCGTCGAATCATCCGAATCTGTCGAGTCTGCGGAATACAGACCACGATACTTCTACGACTCTAACGAATCAAAGTAACTGCCTCAATAAGACACATTTATAGTCCGGGTATTATTCCAAAAGTAGGTAAAGATGTGACACTGACTTCCTCATGTTTCACATTTTCATATCTACTGAACCTCATGAGTTATGGCTGTAAAAGTCTGCAACTCCAACAAACCAAATGAAAATGGTGGTTTGGTGCAATCTAAGCCACCAAAACCCCCCCTTTTTTTAACAAAGACAAAAAATGTAAAAAATATTTATTTCTCTTCCAGATTTATATTCAGATTATTTATAACCATATCAATAAATGAATATAGCAAGAAGTGTAGTTCTACACATTATCCAAATCCTAAGATAATGATAATGCAAACCATATTTCGTAATATGAAAGTAGAATATCATATGTAGGCAATGATAATCATGGAGACATTTTTCATTACACATTTTTACACAAGAAGAAGAAGAAGAAGAAGAAAATAACGATGTTTCTATTGCGGAAGACAGGGTTCGGAATGCCAACATACCCAAGAGACAGAGTGTTTACTGTGTCACTAAGATGCAAGCAGGTTTGACATCATTCCTCCCTGACATCTAGCTAGACATAGTTTATATACTAGAACTGGTCACTGGCTCAAGGCTCTCATTATCCAGACCAGCTCAGCAACAAGACAATTAGAAGATGAGTTACTAAATGTCACTTTGACGCTAGCAACTGCTTTTGATTCTTTAACGATAAGAGGAAGACAAACCAGTCTATACAGACATTCTTGAGAGAGAATAGAATATATAGCTAGCAATATTTACATCATGCCTTGTGGATAGTTGAATGAAGCAGCTAATAAATGATGTACTTTTAATACTGCAGAGAAAAGTAGCTTCCAATAACTAGTTGTGATCAGATACAATACTATTGGGATTTGGGTATTATAGAGGTTTTATTTGAAAATCAATATATAATCGCAAAAAAGTGCAAATTCTCCGTGACCTCAATATGTGAAAGTACTTGATGTTGAATACCACATTTCAAGTAGAAAAAAGTGTGGCTTCAGTCTAATCTTAGATAAAAGGCGCAAAAGTAGGAGATGATAAAGAAAGAGAGGATAAAATACACAAAGGAGAAGAGGATAAAAGGCACAAAAGGAGGAGAAGACGATAAAGGAGGAGATGATAAAACACAAAGGAGAAGAGGATAAAAGGAGCAAACGGAGGAGAGGATATAATACACAAAGGAGATGATAAAAGGCGCAAAAGATGGAGAGGATAAGATACACAAAAGGAGAAGCGCACGTATGCCTACTTCTCCTCACACACCAGGAATGGAACCACCACCTCGTCTCGCCAAAGCAGCGGAGCCAACACAAGGTCAGGGGCAAGCACCTGGCGGGAAGGTCAGAGATCAGAGGGTGGGGTTGCCATCCCAGTTCTTTTTTTCATTCATCTTTTTTTTTGCATTCAGAGCAACTCCCATTGCGATGCTCGGTTGCCCTAGTTGCCTCACCAAATAGCCATTCGCACCTGGGGAAAGTGTTCGCCTTATATGGGTATTTGGTTAGGAAAGCCACGAAGACAGGCTTGTCGTACTACTTCGGGAGAGATAAAGACAGGAAAGAATGGGGATAGGAAAGGTTGGTAGAAGGAAAGACGAAGAGAGGGAGTAAGAGGGAGAGGGACAGACAGATAAATAGATAGATAGATAGAGAGAGGAGCGGAAACGGAGAAGGAAAGAGAAAAGTAAAGGAAAGGAGAAAGAGAAAGAGAGAGATCGAGGAAGGGAAAAAGAGAGAAAAAAAGTAGATAGAGATAGATAGAGAGAGCGATAGCAAGACGAAATGGCAGAAAGGATGAAAAAAAATAAACAGAAAGAAAGAAAAACAACGGTTAGAAAACAGAAAAAAAATGTGAAGAGATCATATAAATCCCTTCATAAAAGCACTTTAAGAAAAGACTTTCACTTTTATCAGCAGGCAACTTGATACAGCATAAGAAATGAGGTCTGAGCGTTTTCTCTC
>NW_020869601.1:171791-199291 GCF_003789085.1 Penaeus vannamei | reverse complement strand
CTTACCTTCTTTGCTTGTGACTATCTGTGACTGTCTGCCTTTGTGTCTCTATCCCTCTGATGGGTAGAAAAGGGGAATTTAATATATCTCTGAAAGAACATCAGTGTCATAAATTTAAACATAATTGAAAAGAGGGTCATTTATGTGTATGGATTTCTTATACGACGGATAAACTTCTTGTAATAACATTCGTTACATAATAACGTTTTAAAACTCGAGAATTAATTGTAAGCGCTCATTTGATGAAATTGCCATATGGAATTGCACTACATCTTTATATATAATTATGCGGCATATTGCGGAACCGAAATGCATAAAACCTATATTCATAATTTTAGAAAACGAACTTATACATAATAAACAATTTTATATGTATGTTATAACATTCAGCTCTATAGGCTTTTGGCTCTAAATTTATCGCTGTGTGACGACAAATCAGAGAGAATTATTTAAAAGTAAAAACAATGCTGTTGTACACAGACTGACAGATCAGGGGGTGCGGGGGTCTTTAAATGGAAGTATTAATGCTTTAGTATACTAACCAGACATTTTTGTCCCCAGACAACTATTTGTGTGTGTGTGACGTTATATTGTACAAAACTTTAAGGATAAGTGTTATCATAAACCTTTTGTTGTGCAATTTCTAAATCATTGCCTGGGGCATTGGAGTAGATAATTTAGTACCTAAAGTAGATGTGGAATATGAATATGGATTTATAACTACTTGTATAAACTTTGATAAAAGAGTGTACACACTCACCACCATACATATCCTGTAATTCACTCATTTACAATCATCTCATCATTATCAACTTTTACTGTTGATATATTGATTTATGATTTATGAAAACGCTTAGCTAAGAGAGAGAAAAAAAGTTTGCTGCGTACAGAAAAAGTTATAGACCTCGTAAATATATTACTTCTGTCCAGCAGATACCAGTACCTGGTACCGCCAGCTAGCAGCCGGCATAAAAACAAGCGCACGTGGACCAGGACTTTGGTATATAAAGGACAACGGAGGATATAGCATCACTCATTCATTGAGAAGCAACAGTCATGAACACCAAGGTAGGTGCACATATCTTTTATGTAAAACTGATGTTGATGACCTGATCTTATGGAAGCAACAGCGATATCGCCTTGGCTGTAAATGTTCATATATCCTACTCACTGTAGGTCTTCATCCTGCTTGGTCTGGCAGCAGTCGTTGCTGCAGACAGCCGTGAGATTTTCGCCTATGGACCTCCTCAAGTTAGTGTGTTCTGATTTTTGTAATAAATTTCGATAGAAATACTGACAGAAATAATTCAAAGTGGACAGGGCAGAGAATTGAAGATATGTATATTTTCATAAAAGAGAATATTATACAAACAAAAACATGATACAATTCTACACGAATAATGTTACTCTTTTAAGGATTCTTCCGAAGAGTCATTCGAGTCGTACGAGTCAGGAGAAGCCAAGTACGACTTCAATTATGCCGTTCAGCACGAAGACTCCGGCAACGACTTCGGACACCAGGAAGCCCGTGACGGCGAACACACTCAGGGATCCTACTACGTGAGGCTTCCCGACACCCGTCTGCAGAACGTCAAGTACTTCGTGGACGGCGACGACGGCTACGTGGCCGAGGTCAACTACGAGGGCGAGGCTCGTTTCCCCGACTCGTATGAGTCTGCCTCCTTCGAATCTGCTTCCTTCGAGTCCCGGGAGTACAGGCCACCAAGTCCCGTATATACCTTTGACTCCAACGAGTCCAAATAAATTTGTAATTTGTTGTCAGTTGAAACAAGATAGCAGACCCAAGATTTTCATATAGGATAATTATTGTATATTTATTACAAAATATAATGGAAGCATGTGTAAATACCCGTTTTCTTTACAAAGCCTAGTTTAGTGTCAAAAATGAGATGCAAAGTCCTTTGTTTGCGTGTATATTGTTTTTACACGATCATACTCCTAATAAGAGTAACGCAAAGTGCACAACCCTTCTTCCCAATCTCTTCATGATTACTTTAAGCAAAGAGTTACATTACTGAGACTGAATGAGGAAATCAAATGGCGACGTTGACAGTCGTTACGACAGTGATATAAACGCCTACTGATTCACACTTTCAAGATATTCATTAATGTTCTATGTATAATTCCTTCCTTTAGAGATAACTATAATCTAGAGTGGCCTATATGTCATTTCATTAAGAAACGTCACAGGGGCAATGACGTTAACTGAGAAATTTATAATGTAATCAGATTGATGTTACGAGGTTACCTCGATAGACCAAGCCTTCCGCCTTAAATGTGCAAGTGCGCAATCTCTTTAAAAAGTGAAATTTAAAAGGCCTTTTTTTATGTTCTTGGGATTTCATCTTCTTAGTCATTTTTTCCCATGGTTCACAGACACATGCTTGTGATAACTTCACAGAAATTGAAGCACACCTATAGCAATACACTTCCTTGCAACGTTGCATGCTGAGTAGGGTACTTATTACTCTGAAATATTTACAATTTTCAGACGATTGTCCGTGTAAGGAAGGTGATTTAGTAAGTCTTTGGATAGAAATTGAATGGAATAAGATAATAGAGATGTTCCACAAAGCTGTACCCTAAGTTTACTATATATGAACAGGCATATTTTGCCCAAAGCGCATAATCTATGATTTATAGAATTCCTCTCTCCCTCTCCCTTTCTGTCTCTACTTTTCTTTCTTTTCCTTTCCATCTCCTTTTCTTTCTCTCTCTTTCTCACATGTTTTTTTTTCTTCCCTTCTCTCTCTTTAACTTTTCACAAAATCTAAACTGCCTGCTAAGTATACAAATGTCTAGTAAAATATATCACCCAGATTGCACAATGTATGATCTGCTGACAAATTTGATTTTAGTTATAAGAAAATGTCTCAATTGCGAATTCTTTGTAGATATATTCACTAAAACTATCGAACAACATGGGATGCGAGTAGGCAAGTATTTACCCTCTACCTGTTCTTTTTCTAGTTAGATCTTTAGATAGAAATGGAAGGCTATAAGGTAACGGAGGAATCTTCAGCCTTTTTACAAGCTAAAGTGTGATTACTATGTATATCACAACAAGTATGTCTCATTCAAACCGCATAATCTATGATTTATGGACCATCTTTCTCTCTCTCTCTCTTTTTTTTTTTTTTTTTATATAGCTTTTCACAAAATCTAAACTGTCTAGTAATATTACATATTTCTAAAAGGATGTGCCGCCCAGACTGTACAATTTAGGATCTGTTGACATATGTGATAACAGCTTCAAGAATATTTCTACATAGACCAACTTCTGTTGATTTTAAACTTACTACCTGTTGCTTACGGTTTAAACTCGAATGTAGTTATATTTAAATGTCAAAGGAATTTTTAACCCCATACTATACCTATGGGCGACATTTGAGGGGGTAGGCATCGGGAGTGCTTGAGTCCACTGACGTCTGTATGGAGTAGGTAAAAAAAGAGGTAGAGAGAGAGAGAGAGAGAGAGAGAGAGAGAGAGAGAGAGAGAGAGAGAGAGAGAGAGAGAGAGAGAGAGAGAGAGAGAAAGAAAGAGAAATACGGGATTATGATTTATAAAATAAAGGTGTTTTAAAATTTTATACGAGTGAAGTAAGCCTTTAAGTGATAGTAGCATAGTAGGGGCACAATTGGAAGATTATGTGTTGAAGTACTGTGTTCGCGTAGATTGGCTACAAACTGTTGCATCCTTTTTGTCATACTACAGGTGATTACGACCTAATATCCATTCCATGTAGCTTTAGAAAGAATTTGAAATAAATTAGACTCTCAATTAGAATCTGGTACCTCAATAATATATTTGCCCCTCGCATATGAAATTTAAAGTAGCGCCATTGAGTAACCCTGTGAACTTCCCTTTATAATTGCAGAGAAAGTATGTAAAGCATTTTTTCTTTGTGCTTATATAACATACCATAAACGCATATTTACTTACTTATTAGGAATATAGACCTTGTATACATGCATAAAATCATTCATAGACTGTAAGGTAAGTGCCTGTATTTCTACTCGTACGTAATGTTGTATATAAACATTTAACACCAGATACGTAATTATATGCATGGACATACATATTAATGTAATCATTTACAAAGTTGTTTAGTCTGAAAAGAAGTTCAAGATGCATGGAAACAGGTTACTAACCTTGGAAATATGCTACTTTTGTTCAGCAGATTTCACTACCTGCCACCACAGTACGCATAAAAACTAGTGTAGGCGCTTCAGGACTTTGGTATATAAAGGACATTAGCAGGTGAAGTATTACTCACTCCTTGAGCAGCTTAAGTCATGAACACTAGGGTAAGTACACATATATGTTGAAGAAGTGATTGTGATGAATTTGAAGCAGTAGTGCACATATTGAAGTGATACTCATCATCGTGTGAAGCAAAAGAACAGCACGAGCTTTACCGATGTCACAAATACGATTACTCCTTTTTTTCTCTAGGTATTCATCCTCCTTGGTCTGGCAGCCGTCGTTGCTGCAGACAGCCGTGAGATTTTCGCTTATGGGCCTCCTCAGGTAAGAGTGTTACATTTATAAAAAATCAATGTAAGGCAAATCATAAAAGGAAAGGAAACTGGAAAAACGAGGTGACAGAACACGAGGATATGTAATGTATCTTCATGTGACTTTATACAAAAATATATCGGCATGAGCCACATAAATAACATTTTTCATTACAGGGTTCCTCCGAAGAGTCATTCGAGTCGTACGAGTCAGGAGAAGCCAAGTACGACTTCAATTATGCCGTTCAGCACGAAGACTCCGGCAACGACTTCGGACACCAGGAAGCCCGTGACGGCGAACACACTCAGGGATCCTACTACGTGAGGCTTCCCGACACCCGTCTGCAGAACGTCAAGTACTTCGTGGACGGCGACGACGGCTACGTGGCCGAGGTCAACTACGAGGGCGAGGCTCGTTTCCCTGATTCCTACGAGTCTGCTTCCTTCGAATCTGCTTCCTTCGAGTCCCGGGAGTACCAGCCACCAAGTCCCGTATACACTTATGACTCCAACGAGTCCAAGTAAATTCTCTGGAACTCGACCGCAATTTTGAAGAAAGATATGGAATGGCAGTGTATCTTTAGTATTTAATACTTATTTATTAATTGTAAAGTATAATAAACAGAGAGAAAAAAATGATATTTTTAGTAATAAGTAATCCTCATTATGACCTTTGCCTAAATTATGTTTATGTACGAATAATGATGTAATGGTGTTGCATCCATACAGAAGAGCTTTCACCTTAAGCATTTAAATTTCGCCAGAATAATAATATTAATAATAGAGACATTGTAAAAGAAAGGAATATTAAATGTGATTACGTCCTTTATGTTAGTAATCGCAATACGAAAATCCCCATAACGTTGACGAATAATCATACCCATAATTTGACTCATTCTCCTTCTCTCTCTTTAAGACTTTCAAGACGCACTGATAAACTATATTGTAATTCTGTCTACTTTAATCATGTTTTAAAAATCAAGATGTGGGAAAGCGTTTCGTAAGTAAAACTATTATCCAAAAACGTACTGTGGATAGTAAATTACTTGTTATTTATCCTTTAATCTCTACCATAATTAATGTTACATGGCCCCCTTCCGCTCCCTCTCTCTCCCTTCCTTCCTTTCTTCTTCCCTCACTCCCTCTCTTCCATCTACCCTCCCTCTCTCTCTCCTCTTCACTCCCTCTCCCTCTCCTCTTCCTCTCTATCCCTCTCCTCTGTCTGAATGTCTACCACGCTCTAAAAGGTAAAAGATGGAATGCATCAAAATCGACGATCTATTAACCATTTCACAAAAACTAATATACCTATCTTTTGTGTATATCTGTACACGGACCCCTAGACAGTATAAATTTCAATATTTATAGGTAGGTATGATGATAATTTTAAGAACATGTCAGTCGTGCGAAAGAACGAAATTATTTTTGTAATTGCACTCCCTCCTTCATACTCATGTTTCGGAACTCGAGGTATACTGTGTGATTGCTGAATGAATATAGCTTTTACATTAAAATGTACATTGACATGTTGATATTTAATTATTACCAAGTTAATATTACCATATTAATATCATTATCAATGTCATATTACCATATTAATATCATTATAATTTTAATATTACCATAATATTATTAATTGAACACTACCATATTAATATTATTACCAATTTAATATTGCCATTTCAATATTATTAAATTAAACTTAAAACTCTCATGGATATCATATAGTATTGCAACCATGGTATCCAAACGAATGAGTGTTTTCCGATATATATATATATATATATATATATATATATATATATATATATATATATATATATATATATATATATATATATAAACATAAATATGTATATATAAACATGTATTTATATATAAATAAATGAATATATATATTATATATATATATATATATATATATATATATATATATATATATATATATATATATATATATATATATATATATATATAATATATATATATATATATATATATATATATATATATATATATATATATATATATATATATTATATATATATATATATGTATGTATATATATATATATATATATATATATATATATATATATATATATATATATATATATATATATATATATATATATATATATATATATATATATATATATATATATATATATATATATATATATATATATATATATATATATATATATATATATATATATATATATATATATATATATATATATATACATACATATAGATACAGACACAAATAAATATAATTATATATGTACATACACACACACACACAAACACAACAGACACACACACACACACGCACACACACACAACATAAATGTGTGTGTTTGTTGGGGCGTGTATATATGTGTGTATGTGTACTGTGAATTTGCGTCTATATATATAACACTATATATATATATATATATATATATATATATATATATATATATATATATATATATATATATATATATATATATATATATATATATATATATATATATATATATATATATATATATATATATATATATATAGAATATAACACACACACACACACACACACACACACACACACACATACACATATATATGGTTAAATACATACATATATATATATATATATATATATATATATATATATATATATATATATATATATATATATATATATATATATATATATATATATTATATATGTATCATATATATACATATATGATGGGATATATATATATCGAATTAACACATCCGTATGTATATATGAGTATATATAATGATTTTTTCCAGAAGTAATATTAAACGATAACACCTAGTCGTTAAATCTATTATACAATGAACACGCTTGCATTTCACTTATATGCAATGTTTGTGATCGCTCAGCATTTCAAATACTTATGTCCATGTTAAATTAATGTTACCGGTATTGTTACTTTTATTAGTCCAGAGAGGATGCGAAGAAACAGGTCATTCTCCTTATGTTTCTCTTCATGAGATTCCGGTACCTGGCACCGATGAGCAGTTAGCAGTACATATAAAAACTAGTACTTATGGCCTAGGACTTTGGTATATAAAGGACATGGGCGAGCACTGCACCACTCATTCCTGGACAAACTATAGTCATGAACACTAAAGTATGCAGTCATTTTGGTTCTATAAATGTTATATTGGGTGATACGTATGTTTTAAGCATTAAGATAACCTCCTTTTTGCAGGTATTCATCCTTCTTGGTTTGGCAGCCATCGTTGCTGCAGACAGCCCTGAGATTTTTGCTTATGGACCTCCTCGTGTAAGTATTTCATTTACTAACATTATTTTATGAAATAATGGAAAACGGAGTTTCACAGTCACTGAGAAATCGGACTCTACGCAAGACGATATATATGCGTGTATGAATATATTGATAATAACAAACATAACTGTACAATATATACTCTTTTCAGGATTCCTCCGAAGAGTCATTCGAGTCGTACGAGTCAGGAGAAGCCAAGTACGATTTCAATTATGCTGTTCAGCACGAAGACTCCGGCAACGACTTCGGACACCAGGAAGCCCGTGACGGTGAACACACTCAGGGATCCTACTACGTGAGGCTTCCCGACACCCGTCTGCAGAACGTCAAGTACTTCGTGGACGGCGACGACGGCTACGTGGCCGAGGTCAACTACGAGGGCGAGGCTCGTTTCCCCGTATGAGTCTGCCTCCTTCGAGTCAGTCCAGTACAGGCCACCACCAGCTACACCTATGACTCCGACGAGTCCAAGTAAATTGTCAACTATTTGACCTCTGAATCATGATCTCGGACAAGGATTTTTATATAAGATATTTATTGTAAGTAAATTAGGAAATATGAACACTTGTTTGTTTAATGTAACCTCTTCCTTATTACTTTTCTATGAGCTTTTATAAACAACATTGCACTGCTAGAACTGAAGATAGCTTTTTCCTGTCTTAAGGAAAGAATACAATCAAATGGTAGTAATTACAGCTATCTAGCAAACACACATGTAAAAGATACACGCAAACTGAGATAATATTTTAAGGAAAACATCTTTTCCAAGTTATTTTTCCTTGTAAGCTTCCAAATTCTGAATCAGGTTATTTGTCCTTTCCTCGAGGAACAGGAAATGGCAATAGTAATGTTAAACGGGGAACTTTATTATATATCACTCATAACTTCATGGATGCAATCACAGACGCGCTCCTCTTTCCTATTATGAAATCTGATGTAATGATATTGCCTCAAGTGACCAGAGCTTTCACTTCAAATATGCAAGCACGTAATCGCTCTCTCTTTCTCTTAAAAAGGAGATTCAAATAGATCCTCGATTATTTAATATTTAAATAATTTATTTTTTTAATAGAATTAAGTAATCTAAAGTTTAACAACTTTTCACTGAAAATACATATAAGCTTAACTACCAACAAGTTGTGCAATGCAAATAACTGCAACACAGGAAATTCCTTGGGCATCCTATTACCCTCAGTTGTTGCAATCTGCAGGTGACTGTCTGTACCATAAAATTGATATATAATGAAATATGTTTCAGTTTTTTTTTTCTTTTTTCAACTTTTGCTGTATTTAGGTTGACCGCTTATTACCCATCTTTCAAAATATACAGTTTGTGCGCTAGTGCTTGGTGAATATAGCTATTTTAATTAAAGGCAGTGTGAAATATAGGAAGAAGTTATTGGCTATTTTAGACATAGGAAATTACAAATACATTTCATATAATCTTTCAGAAACTGACAGCCACTTCGGTTTACAAGGACCTTTCTCGCTCTCTCCCTCTCTGATTCGTTCTAAACGGTAGAAAAGGTATTGTTTTCCTTTTCCTAATTTAGCGTGTCTGTTCCTCTACATTATACAGAATTTATTAACCTTTCATATTAAATATCTAGAATGATAGCACGCTCTAACTGGATAATAAGATATATTTACAAATTGGATTACCATGATAATAACACGCCATTTCCATTTGAACACGACTAATTGAAAAGAAAAAATCTCTTGAACTTCACTCCCTTCTAGAGATTTGCAATGTGCATGATGCCTGAATGTAGTTGACATTTCCAGATATACAAATATATCCTTCGAATTTATTTTGCTACACACTATTGCCAAATTGATCTGAATAAAATTCTTATTTATGGTTATACGGAATGTACATATTCATGAAAATGTACTTTTGTGTGTATATTTGAGATAATAAAAATCATGAATTATGGTTTGGTCCTTGTTAATTCAATCAATTTGTGGCGGTCTGTTTATTGTGCTTTCAAATTATCCCTTGTGCATAGGGAAAAGACGGAGTAACCATTCACTGGCAGTGATAGGACTAGAAGCGCTTCAGCAATATTACTACTCCATACCACACATATACGTGCGATATGATAATCTTATATCCAACAATTTCCTAATGATATATACCAATAAGCCTCATCAGGGACTTGATGTAACCCCTGGGTAAAGATGAGAAATCGGGGGCAGATTTCTCGTGGTACCCTAACAGCATTTACACTAATACACTGGAACTGGCCAGACTGTTTTGTCACCACATACCTCCGTGAATCAGGTTTCTCTGCCACACTAACACTAAACAAGAGAATCATGTCGGCGATAACTTTACTCGTTTATTGCTTCATTGATAATGATGGTATTTTTGTTTGTTTGTTTGATAGAAGACGTTAATTTCATATACTATAAAAAGGGACGATGAAAGTATGATCCATTTTTTGCTATGGCTTTGTAGAGTTCTTACTTCGGCTAAGTTGGAATAAAAGAAAATACATAGAGCCGGGGAGACCAATATGAAGAATATGGCTTAATAAAGATGCACCGATATGATATTGATAAAGTATAATTGATTGTTTGGAATCATCTCCGCCAACAGCTAAGGTCATCAGCGGAGAATGCTTTGCGAGATAAAATGTTAAAATATTGTAAACGTTTAAGAATCAATAAATAAAGTCTCTCATTCATATATACATATGATTCATAGACATGCCTTTCGATTAAGTTAAATTGCCTATAAACTCATGAATGTTTATTATGTAAAGGGATTATTTTCATTATCACAAATATATATTTTTTCTCTATATCAATTCATTTAGCAATTTATTTATATACAAAGATGACCACTGCTGATGCACGGAAAGAGGTCATCGGCTATGTAAATATATTGCTCCTGTTCAGAAATCCATATCTGACACCGAAGAGCAGTTAACAGTACGTATAAAAACTAGACCAAGTGGACTGGGACTTTGGTATATAAGGGACATCGACGGGTACAGCATCACTCAGTCCTTGAGAAAGTACAGCCATGAACACTAAGGTAGGTGTGCATATATCTGCTCTAGAAAATATATTAATAACTGTGTGATGTAGAAGCATCATTATCACTGCCTGTGCTAAGAATGTTAAGATTACCTTTTCACTTTAGATCTTCATCCTCCTTGGTCTGGCAGCCGTCGTTGCTGCAGACAGCCCAGAGATTTTCGCTTATGGACCTCCTAGGGTAAGTGTTTATATCTCATCGATATTCAAGGGAAATAATAGTAGAAAAAAAAGAATTACCGAATATACTTGTATGTCTGTCTGTCTATGCCATCTCTCTCTCTCCCTATCCATTTTCGTTTGATAGTGTTATAAAGAAAATTGATCCACATGTATGTTACTCTTTCAGGATTCCTCCGAAGAGTCATTCGAGTCGTACGAGTCAGGAGAAGCCAAGTACGACTTCAATTATGCTGTTCAGCACGAAGACTCCGGCAACGACTTCGGACACCAGGAGGCCCGTGACGGTGAACACACTCAGGGATCCTACTACGTGAGGCTTCCCGACACCCGTCTGCAGAACGTCAAGTACTTCGTGGACGGCGACGACGGCTACGTGGCTGAGGTCAACTACGAGGGCGAGGCTCGTTTCCCCGACTCGTATGAGTCCGCTCCTTCGAGTCCCGGAGTACAGGCCACCAAGGCCAGCCTACACCTATGACTCCGATGAGTCCAAGTAAATTGTCAGCTATTTGACCTCTGAATCATGATCTCGGACAAGGATTTTTATGTAAGATATTTATTGTAAATAAATTAGGAAATATGAACACTTGCTTGTTTAATATCTTAGTTATTATCATCAAAAATATGTTAAACTCCCTCTTCGTGTTTTTGGCTTTCATACTAAACCTTATGCTTAGGCCTTCTCCATCGATTTTCTGTGTCTATTTAACCAACTCTGTAATTTATCATTAACAAAATACAAATTACAGATTTAAGGTTCAAGCCGAATATTGATGTTGACAGCTGTGAGCATTAAAACGGTGCTCTGAAAGTACAAACCAAGATAAAGTTACATGATACTATTCTGCACGTACCCATTCTTTAAACTGATTTTAAAATGATTTTAGAACCATCCACGAATAAACAAATAGATTAAAATCATAATGAACGTGACATGCACGTCATGCTATTGCATCTCAAAGAGTTTTAAATCATATTATTTATGGAAGATAAAATGGTTCCATCCTTCGATGTACAAGTTGTATCTATGAATATTTCCCAAAGTCGGACCTGTGACATGGCCTTATTCTGACCCGCATACTATAGACCGTAGTACCTGGTCAGATCACGTAGAAACGATAAGTTCACACAAAGTATTATACGTCAGTTTGCACGTACAAACATTTTATAAAAAAAAAGTATTTCAACCGCAAAGCGTCACCTAATGCAGGTACCATATAAAAAAAGTAAACATGATATTATTATGACATTTATACTTGTTCTTTTTGGTATCGCTAAACTTGTAATTTTTACCATTGGTAGCGAAACCTTAAGTTTGATATTTCTTTGATATTGATAGACTAATGTCAATGCTTGTTTTATTAAAATTTTATTTTTCTGTACAGTTATGGTAACAAATTTATGCCTTACCTAACCCTTTCGACCCTGAACGTATATTTCATATTTATTTGAGATGGATGTCAATTTCACACTAAAATAGTCATAGGATGTCAAAATCGCAATAGAAATGCTGAGAGTTGAAGGGGTGCTCGTAAAAGCAAGTAAAGTATGTAAATAAGTATAATTGGTCGGCGGGTTTGCTGGATGCGAGGTCAGAGGCGGTCAAACTACTCGGAATTCGGTTGTTTATACAGTTTGAGGCCAAATTTATGTACACACACACACACACACACGCACACACACACACACACACACACACACACACACACACACACACACACACACACACACACACATATATATATATATATATATATATATATATATATTATATATATATGTATGTATATATATATATATATATATATTATATATATATATATATATATATATATATATATATATTATGTATATATATATATATTATATATATATATATATATATTATATATATATATATATATATATATATATATATAGAGAGAGAGAGAGAGAGAGAGAGAGAGAGAGAGAGATATTAGAAAATCCCATCTCCAACCCCTGTCCTCTTTAGATATTTTAATTATGCAGTACTTATTGGTTATATCATCAACAATGTCACGTACGGATGTTCCTTGTTTAGTCAGCTGAACCCTTGGCCACTGTCTTTTTCTTTACTTGTATGTTTGCTAAAACTATTTCTTTCTCTGCACTTTGTGAGTGTTGAAACATGGATACTACGTGGGTATAATACCAAACTATTTAACACCCTTATCTTAAGCTTATGCGTGTGCATAGACGATAAATACAAAAAAAATGTATTTATTTGAATATATTAGCTTTCTCGTGCTTTGTCTGCAGTCAGATCTCGTCCGTATTTTTTTCTGATGTACATTCGTACTGTAGGCATGTCACGGATCTCGCCAATCTGGACATTAAAGAAACTGCTGCTGCGGATAGACTGTTTTACGTAGAATGGTTGCTCGATCTTTGAAGAGCAAGGCATAGTCTACAAAGAGGTAGATATTTTATGCAAATCTTTATTAAGATACTCAATCATTACACAATTGATAATTCGCCAGTATAGGTACGCTAACTACAAGAAGGTCCTCTTCCCGAAATACTATAGAAAAAGCAAACAATGCATTATACCTGATTAGATTATGTATAAATGTTCCCATAGAAGAACATACAATTCTTTCAATTGACCTTGGCATTACATATATACTGAAACTTATTTAAATATGTATATCTCTATATATAATCACGTTTTTTTTCTAAGATTCCTAATTGCATTGTTAAAACTTTACGGTAGTTATAGCAGCACTTAATGAATTTGTCATACTTGCATCTATATACATTATCTTGTTGAATACTTAACCAGTACTGCATAAAACAATATTTTCATTTATATAGAACGAACACGTACACGTAAAATATTTCCATACGTAAGTATAATAGGCATACCATAATATTAACAAAATGACTTGTTAATAGTACAGACCTTGATGAAAGATACTACATACACATGTAAGCATTCATACATTGTAATGTATTCCCCCGTAAAATTCAAAGAAATGCAATGGAAGAATAACACACAACTCGAGGCAAAATCATGTAATATATATTGTAGTTATAGAATTACTACAAATAGTAGTAGTAGTAGATATTTTTTTTCATTACGAAATCGCTTAGGTAAGAAAAGAATATACTGACGAAGCACAGAATACGTCACTGACCTTGTCTACGTTTGCTTCTCTTCGGAAGATTCCGGTACCTGGCACCGATGGGCAGTTAGTACAAAAACTAGTGCTGGAGCATCAGGACTTCAGTATATAAGGAATATCAGTGGGTGCAGCATCACTCATTCCTTGGGAAGCTACAATCATGAACACCAAAGTAAGTAAACATGCCTGTGCTAGAGGTAATGTTAAATGCGTGTGATGGAGAAGGAACACAGGCATTTCCCATAGTACACATTTACTGATAATGTCTTCACTATAGGTCTTCATCCTTCTTGGTCTGGCAGCTGTCGTGTTTGCAGACAGCCCAGAGATTTTCGCTTATGGACCTCCTCGGGTAAGTGAGATCTAATAATAGTCAAGGAATATGAAGCAGAGAAAAAATTGAAAAAGGTCACACTGATTAAGCATGATAAAGCATATAATTAATTTACAGTAAAAATATATAATAAGAAAGAGCACATAATTCTATTTATTTCTACTTTTAGGATTCTTCCGAAGAGTCATTCGAGTCATACGAGTCAGGAGAAGCCAAGTACGACTTCAATTATGCTGTTCAGCACGAAGACTCCGGCAACGACTTCGGACACCAGGAAGCCCGTGACGGTGAACACACTCAGGGATCCTACTACGTGAGGCTTCCCGACACCCGTCTGCAGAACGTCAAGTACTTCGTGGACGGCGACGACGGCTACGTGGCCGAGGTCAACTACGAGGGCGAGGCTCGTTTCCCCGACTCGTATGAGTCTGCCTCCTTCGAGTCCCTGGAGTACAGGCCACCAAGGCCAGTCTACACCTATGACTCCGACGAGTCCAAGTAAATTGTCAGCTATTTGACCTCTGAATCATGATCTCGGACAAGGATTTATATTATTTAATAAGATATTTATTGTAAGTAAATTAGGAAATATGAACACTTGTTTGTTTAATGTAACCTCTTCCTTATTACTTTTCTATGAGCTTTTATAAACAACATTGCACTGCTAGAACTGAAGATAGCTTTTTCCTGTCTTAATGAAAGAATACAATCAAATGGTAGTAATTACAGCCATCTAACACACACACACACACACATGTAAAAGATACACGCAGCCTGAGATAATATTTTAAGGAAAACATGTTTTCCAAGTTATTTTTCCTTGACAGCGTCCAAATTCTGAATCAGGCTATTTGTCCTTTCCTCGAGAAACAGGAAATGGCAATAATAATGTTAATCGGGGAACTTTATTATATATCATTCATAATTTCATGGATGCAATCAAAGACGCGCTCCTCTTTCCTATTATGAAATCTGATGTAATGATATTGCCTCAAGTGACCAGAGCTTTCACTTCAAATATGCAAGCACGTAATCGCTCTCTCTTTCTCTTAAAAAGGAGATTCAAATAGATCCTCGATTATTTATTTTTTTAATAATTTAATTATTTAATAGAATTAAGTAATCTAAAGTTTAACAACTTTTCACTGAAAATACATATAAGCTTAACTACCAACAAGTTGTGCAATGCAAATAACTGCAACACAGGAAATTCCTTGGGCATCCTATTACCCTCAGTTGTTGCAATCTGCAGGTGACTGTCTGTACCATAAAATTGATATATAATGAAATATGTTTCAGTTTTTTTTTTTTTTTTTTACTTTTGCTGTATTTAGGTTGACCGCTTATTACCCATCTTTAAAAATATACAGTTTGTGCGCTAGTGCTTGGTGAATATAGCTATTTTAATTAAAGGCAGTGTGAAATATAGGAAGAAGTTATTGGCTATTTTAGACATAGGAAATTACAAATACATTTCATATAATCTTTCAGAAACTGACAGCCACTTCGGTTTACAAGGACCTTTCTCGCTCCTCCCTCTGATTCGTTCTAAACGGTAGAAAAGGTATTGTTTTCCTTTTCCTAATTTAGCGTGTCTGTTCCTCTACATTCTACAGAATTTATTAACCTTTCATGTTGAATATCTGGAATGATAGCATGCTCTAACTGGATAATAAGATATACTTACAAATTAGATTACCATGGTAATAACACGCCATTTCCATTTTCACACGACTTACTAATTGAAAAGAAAAAAAAATCTATTGGACTTCACTCCCTACTAGAGATTTGCAATGTGTATGATGCCTGAATGTAGTTGACATTTCCAGATATACAAATACATCCTTTTAATTTATTTTGCTACACACTATTGCCAAATTGATCTGCATAAAACTCTTATTTATGATTATACGGAATGTACGTGTTCATGAAAACGTACTTTTGTGTGTGTATATTTGAGATAATAAAAATCATGAATTATGTTTTGGTCCTTGTTAATTCAATCAATTTGTGGCGGTCTGTTTATTGTGCTTTCAAATTATCCCTTGTGCATACGGAAAAGACGGAGTAACCATTCACTGGCAGTGATAGGACTAGAAGCGCTTCAGCAATATTACTACTCCATACCACACATATGCGTGCGATATGATAATCTTATATCCAACAATTTCCTAATGATATATACCAATAAGCCTCATCAGGGACTTGATGTAACCCCTGGGTAAAGATGAGAAATCGGGGGCAGATTTCTCGTGGTACCCTAACAGCATTTACACTAATACACTGGAACTGGCCAGACTGTTTTGTCACCACATACCTCCGTGAATCAGGTTTCTCTGCCACACTAACACTAAACAAGAGAATCATGTCGGCGATAACTTTACTCGTTTATTGCTTCATTGATAATGATGGTATTTTTGTTTTTGTTTGATAGAACGTTAATTTCATATACTATAAAAGGGGACGATAAAGTATGACCCATTTTTTTCTATGGTTTTGTAGAGTTCTTACTTCGGCTAAGTTGGAATAAAAGAAAATACATAGAGCCGGGGAGACCAATATGAAGAATATGGCTTAATAAAGATGCACCGATATGATATTGATAAAGTATAATTGATTGTTTGGAATCATCTCAGCTAACAGCTAAGGTCATCAGCGGAGAATGCTTTGCGAGATAAAATGTTAAAATATTGTAAACGTTTAAGAATCAATAAATAAAGTCTCTCATTCATATATACATATGATTCATAGACATGCCTTTCGATTAAGTTAAATTGCCTTTAACACATGGATGTTTTATTATGTAAAATGATTATTTTCATTAACACAAATATATCATATTATACATAGATATACACTCATATAGATGCTATATATCAATTAATTTACCAATTTATTTATATAAAAGATGACCATTGATGATGCACGGAAAGAGGTAATCGCCTTTGTAAATATATTGCCCTGTTAAGAAATCCATATCTGACACCGAAGAGCAGTTAACAGTACGTATAAAAACTAGAACAAGTGGACTGAGACTTTGGTATATAAAGGACATCGACGGGTACAGCATCACTCATTCCTTGAGAAAGTACAGCCATGAACACTAAGGTAAGTGTGCATATATCTGCTCTAGAAAATATATCAATAACTGTGTGATGTAGAAGCATCATGATCACTGCCTGTGCTAAGAATGTTAAGATAACCTTTTCACTTTAGATCTTCATCCTCCTTGGTCTGGCAGCCGTCGTTGCTGCAGACAGCCCAGAGATTTTCGCTTATGGACCTCCTAGGGTAAGTGTTTATATCTCATCGATATTCAAGGGAAATAATAGTAGAAAAAAAACACAGATATATAAAAAAAAGAATTACCGAATATACTTGTATCCATTTTCGTTTGATAGTGTTATAAAGAAAATTGATCCACATGTATGTTACTCTTTCAGGATTCCTCCGAAGAGTCATTCGAGTCGTACGAGTCAGGAGAAGCCAAGTACGACTTCAATTATGCTGTTCAGCACGAAGACTCCGGCAACGACTTCGGACACCAGGAAGCCCGTGACGGTGAACACACTCAGGGATCCTACTACGTGAGGCTTCCCGACACCCGTCTGCAGAACGTCAAGTACTTCGTGGACGGCGACGACGGCTACGTGGCCGAGGTCAACTACGAGGGCGAGGCTCGTTTCCCCGACTCGTATGAGTCTGCCTCCTTCGAGTCCCGGGAGTACAGGCCACCAAGGCCAGCCTACACCTATGACTCCGACGAGTCCAAGTAAATTGTCAGCTATTTGACCTCTGAATCATGATCTCGGACAAGGATTTTCATGTAAGATATTTATTGTAAATAAATTAGGAAATATGACCACTTGCTTGTTTAATATCTTAGTTATTATTATCAAAAATATGTTAAACTCCCTCTTCGTGTTTTTGGCTTTCATACTAAACCTTATGATTAGGCCTTCTCCCTCGCTTTTCTGTAAGTTTAATTAACCAACTCTGTAATTCACCATTAAAAAAATACAAATTACAGAATTAAGGTTCAAGCCGAATATTGATGTTGACAGCTGTGAGCATTAAAGCGGTGCTCTGAAAGTACAAAACAAGGTGAAGTTACAAGATACTATTCTGCACGTACCCATTCTTTAAACTAATTTTAAAATTATTTTAGAACCATCCACGAATAAACAAATAGATTAAAATCATAATGAACGTGACATGCACGTCATGCTATTGCAGCTGAAAGAGTCATATTATTTATGGAAGAAAAATGGTTCCCGTACAAGTGTATCTATGAATATTTCCCAAAGTCGGACCTCTGACATGGCCTTATTCTGACCCGCATACTATAGACCGTAGTACCTAGTCAGATCACGTAGAAACGATAAGTTCACACAAAGTATTATACGTCAGTTTGCACATACAAACATTTTATAAGAATTTCAGTATTTCAACCGCAAGGCGTCACCTAATACAGGTACCATATAAAAAAGTAAACATAATATTATTACATTTATATTTTGTGCTTTTTGGTATCGCTAAACTTGTAATTTTTACCATTGGTAGCGAAGCCTTAAGTTTGATATTTTTATTAGTTAATGCTTGTTATATATATATATATATATATATATATATATATATATATATATATATATATATATATCTGTACAGTTATGGTAACAAATTTATGCCTTACCTAACCCTTTCGACCCTGCCGACCCTGAACGTATATTTCATATTTATATGAGATGGATGTCAATTTCACACTAAAATAGTCATAGGATGTCAAAATCGCAATAGAAATGCTGAGAGTTGATGGGGAGCTCGTAAAAGCAAGTAAAGTATGTAAATAAGTATAATTGGTCGGCGGGTTTGCTTGAGGTCAGAGGCGGTCAAACTACTCGGAATTCGGTTGTTTATACAGTTTGAGGCCAAATTTATGTACACACACACACACACACACACACACACACACACACACACACTATATATATATATATATATATATATATATATATATATATATATATATATATATATATATATATATATATATATATATATATATATATATATATATATATTATCCTATCCCCAACTCCTGTCCTCTTTAGATATTTAATTATGCAGTACTTATTGGTTATATCATCAACAATGTCACGTACGGATGTTCCTTGTTTAGTCAGCTGAACTCTTGGCCACTGTCTTTTTCTTTACTTGTATGTTTGCTAAAACTATTTCTTTTTCTGCACTTTGTGAGTGTTGAAACATGGATACCACGTGGGTATAACCAAACTATCTAACACCCTTATCTTAAGCTTATGCGTGTGCATCGACGATAAATACAAAGAAATGTATTTATTTGAATATTTTAGCTTTCTCGTGCTTTGTCTGCAGTCAGATCTCGTCCGTATTTTTTTCTGATGTACATTCGTACTGTAGGCATGTCACGGATCTCGCCAATCTGGAAATTAAAGAAACTGCTGCTACGGATAGACTGTTTTACGTAGAATGGTTGCTCGATCTTTGAAGAGCAAGGTATAGTCTACAAAGAGGTAGCTATTCTATTCTATTGCAAATCTCTATTAAGATGCTCAATCATTACACAATTGATAATTCCCCAGTATAGGTACGCTAACTACAAGAAGGTCCTCTTCCCGAAATACTATAGAAAAAGCAAACAAGGCATTATACCTGATTTGATTATGTATAATTGTTCCCATAGAAGAACATACAATTCTTTCAATTGACCTTGGCATTACATATATACTGAAAGCTATTTAAATATGTATATCTCTATATATAATCACGTTTTTTTTTAAGGTTCCTAATTGCATTGTTAAAACTTTCCGGTAGTTATAGCAGAACTTAATGAAATTGTCATACTTGCATCTACATACATTATCTTGTTGAATACTTAACCAGTACTGCATAAAACTATATTTTCATTTATATAGAACGAACACGTACCCGTAAAATATTTCCATACGTAAGTATAATAGGCATACCATAATATTAGCAAAATGACTTGTTAATAATACAGACCTTGATGAAAGATACTACATACACATGTAAGCATTCATACATTGTAATGTATTCCCCCGTAAAATTCAAAGAAATGCAATGCAAGAATAACCCACAACTCAGAGGCAAAATCATGTATATATATTGTAGTTGTAGAATTACTACTAATAGTACTAGCAGTAGATAAAAATTTTCTTTACGAAACCGCTTAGGTAAGAAAAGAAATATACTGACGAAGCACAGAATACGTCACTGACCTTGTCTACGTTTGCTTCTCTTCGGAAGATTCCGGTACCTGGCACCGATGGGCAGTTAGTACAAAAACTAGTGCTGGAGCATCAGGACTTCAGTATATAAGGAATATCAGTGGGTGCAGCATCACTCATTCCTTGGGAAGCTACAATCATGAACACCAAAGTAAGTAAACATGCCTGTGCTAGAGGTAATGTTAAATGCGTGTGATGTAGAAGGAACACAGGTATTTCCCATAGTACACATTTACTGATAATGTCTTCACTATAGGTCTTCATCCTTCTTGGTCTGGCAGCTGTCGTGTTTGCAGACAGCCCAGAGATTTTCGCTTATGGACCTCCTCGGGTAAGTGAGATCTACTAACAATAGTCAAGGAATATGAAGGCAGAGAAAAAAATAGAAACAAAAAGGTCACACTGATTAAGCATGATAAAAAGGATATAATTAATTTACAGTTAAAAATATATCTTAAGAAAGAGCACATAATTCTATTTATTTCTACTTTTAGGATTCTTCCGAAGAGTCATTCGAGTCGTACGAGTCAGGAGAAGCCAAGTACGACTTCAATTATGCCGTTCAGCACGAAGACTCCGGCAACGACTTCGGACACCAGGAAGCCCGTGACGGTGAAGACACTCAGGGATCCTACTACGTGAGGCTTCCCGACACCCGTCTGCAGAACGTCAAGTACTTCGTGGACGGCGACGACGGCTACGTGGCCGAGGTCAACTACGAGGGCGAGGCTCGTTTCCCCGACTCCTACGAGTCCGCTTCCTTCGAGTCCCGGGAGTACAGGCCACCAAGGCCAGCCTACACCTATGACTCCGACGAATCCAAGTAAATTGTCAGATAGTTGAACTCTGAATCTTGATCACGGACAAGGATTTTTTTTTTTTTTTAGATAAAATATTTAGTGTGTATTTATTACAAAATATAATATGACAACTGAAGGTTACGATTTTTTCTTGGGTAATTCCTTAGTATTATTAATAAAAAAAAAGGAAAAAAGAAGAAAATCAAGGGAAATGGGAACAGCAGAGACAATTAATTCCTTGGTGACAGTGCTTGTGGAACAATATATTTGTTAAACAAAATATACTAAAACTAGAGTGAACATAATATATGCCATGGTATTCCAGCACAAAGTTCTATGCTTATGTCCCAGATTAGGACCTGCAGCCGATTCTCCACAGCCCAGTTCTTGAGAGGAGGACGTAAGTACGAAAGTTCATAGAGGCGGTCATTGCTGAATCATATTGTGCAATTAAAAAAATAATAAAAATAAAAATCAGCAGTAAAACCACAACACGTGACCTGACACACGTACCACATGTAAGGAATTAAACAGTTATTATTTGGTGTTGTTTATATTTGTTCATATGTATTTATGAATCATGTAGTTTGGCAGCCAAGCCTTGTGTTTTCAATTTTTCAGTCAATGGTATTTTCATTATTATTACTTATGTGAATATATAATATATTATATATATATATATATATATATATATATATATATATATATATATTAGTACGAGCATGGTGATAATTGTGGAATTCCTACCCACCCAACCCCCTACTCACCCAACCCACCAACCCCTTCCTATGGACCAATTGGCTCTCACACGACGTAGCTAAATCTCCAATTCGTTGTCGTGTAGCATTGTTGGACGACCTTTGCAGTTAAGACGAAATTCGACAAATACGATTTTTGCAAACATTTTTATTCTATTATATAATGTTGCAACATATATTCAAAGGCATACCGTATGTCATATGTGCAACATTCATTCATAAATATGTATATACATTGTATGTGTGTGTTTACGTTTATCAGCCAATCAACATCATTTCTATATATACATCAATCATATGATAGACTATCATAAAATCTCTTATATGCTATCATAGACTATAATGCATATATTGCGGGGGTAATAAGTCAATTTCAACACCAAAAGGAGTCGAAAGATGTCAGTATCAACTCGGAAATACCGGGAGGGGAAGACAAGTGAGTAAAAGGAATGGAAGTGTTTGTAAAGGAAAAGTGTAAGTAAAGTAAAAGAAATATAAAGAAAGAGGTAAATAATGATGCGTGTATAGAGGCAGGGACGTGAGTGATGAAACATGAGCAGGGAATGAGTGGTGTGTCACGTATGTTAAGCCGTGTTCAGATGAATGGCCTTGCTCGGCGGGCGTGTCCAAGAAGTGATGTCAGAGGTGGTCAGACTACTTGGAATTCGGTTGTTTATCCAGTACTTCGCTTATCTCCATTACTCGTATCGACAAGGCTGTAGTCTGTAATCTTGGTTTTGATGTCCAGACTGATATTAGTAATGAGAAGCTTGGGTAACACTTAACATACATATAAGTTTTGCGTCTCAGGTCGTACCATAAATCAGTGGTTCCCAAGCTTATTGTCAAGGAAATTTCTAGAATATCTTCACCTCCACCTCCTTCCTTTTTAAGTATATAAATTTTTATAGTACTTTTGGTTATATCAACAATAATGTCAAATAAGGGTGACTCAATACAACTTCGCATTTATGTATGTTGCTTGCTTAATTTTTTTTTTTTTTTTTTTTTTTTTTTGCTTAGTTGATAGCTAGAATAATGTCTTTTGCGACATTTAGTGAATTTTGGAACACTGACATATTGTGGGCGGAAGATCAAAATAGTTAACACCCTTACCTCAATCCTATGCGTGTGCATTGACTGTAAAGGCAAGGGAAATTAGTCACTTTATTTAATGCATTGACTCCTTGGTGCTTTGTCTGCAGCAGATCTCCATAATTCCTGTTTCTCGGTGTCTCTGTTCTTCTGTCCGTTCGCAGCGAGGCATGTCATGTGTTCTCGCTGGAATTCACAGCAAGGATGTACTTTTTCTAACTAGACTGGCGGCTGTTTACTGCTACGGATTAACCGTTTGGGTTTGCATGGTTGCCATCTCTTTGAAGAATGAGATCACATTACAATGATGAAAGAGATTTATGGATTTTTTTTTTTTTTTTTTTTTGAAGTCACGAAATTACTATAAAATTTATAAAACTCAGTATAAGTATGTTAACTTCAAAAAGACCCAGTACAGTAATTATTATGTGAATAGCAAAATTAATCAGTACTTTGTACACGATTTCATTATATATATGAATTTTCTAGGAGTAAAGTTTACAATTCTTTTAATGCTCTTCACATTTACTTAAACACAAACGTAGCATTTCTATACATTAGCCTGGTTGTATATCTGTCAGCATATCAAGCTTAAACTACCTAATGTATGCATTATTGGCAGATATTGTAACCTGTATCATTATTTTATTTATATATTATTAGTAACAATAGTAGTAAAAGTAGTATCAATAAAAATAGTAGTAGTAGTAGTTGTTGTAAAAGTAGTAGTGGAGCTATTATTACTACAATTTCTATTATATTTTGGTATGTATTTACCAAAACGTTCAGTTCAAAAACAAAGATATAATGTCGTTGCCCCAAAACAGGTCGCTGACCTAGTGAATATGTTGCTTCTCATCGGAAGATTCCGGTACCTGGCACCGATGGGAAGTTAGCAAGAAGTATAAAAACTAGTACAAATGGACCATGAATTAGGTATATAATGGACATCAGCAGGTGAAGCATCACTTATTCCTTGAAACGTTACAATCATGAACACGAAGGTTAGTTTACCATATATGCTCTAAACGTGTTGTTAATAACCCTGTGTAGAGGCAACGCAGGCATTGTCCAGAGTATTCATATACTCGTAATTTCTTCACTATAGGTCTTAATCCTCCTTGGTCTGGCAGCCGTCATTGCTGCAGACAGCCCAGAGATTTTCGCTTATGGACCTCCTCGGGTAAGTATGATTTATTCATTTTAACGAAATTGAAGGAAAATGAAGGCAAATAAATTGAAACGTTAAGGTCACGTCTATTATACTTAAGATAAATCTAATACGTTTTCAATAAACAGTATATCATAAGATGAAATATGTAATTCTACTTAAACAATGTTACTCTTTTCAGGATTCTTCCGAAGAGTCATTCGAGTCGTACGAGTCAGGAGAAGCCAAGTACGACTTCAGTTATGCCGTTCAGCACGAAGACTCCGGCAACGACTTCGGACACCAGGAAGCCCGTGACGGTGAAGACACTCAGGGATCCTACTACGTGAGGCTTCCCGACACCCGTCTGCAGAACGTCAAGTACTTCGTGGACGGCGACGACGGCTACGTGGCCGAGGTCAACTACGAGGGCGAGGCTCGTTTCCCCGACTCGTCCGAGTCTGCCTCCTTCGAGTCCCGGGAGTACAGGCCACCAAGGCCAGCCTACACCTATGACTCCGACGAGTCCAAGTAAATTGTCAGCTATTTGACCTCTGAATCATGACGAAGTATTTAATGTTTATCTATTACAAAATATGATGTGGACATGACTGAAGCTCATTTTCTTAACCATAGCCATAGGATTATTAGTATCATAAATTAATTGTAAAACTCCCTATATGAACTTTGGGCTTTCATACGCAGTGGCTCCTAATGATTCTTAAATTAAACGTTTTCTATGAACTTATAAAGAATCCGAAAATTGAGGAAAATGTTACATAAAGAAAAAATGAAAATTGTGAACATGTCAGACAGGTAGAACAAGTAATTGATTTTTTTTTTTTGATAAATTACTTGTGGAGCAGTGTAAGTGAAAAAAAAAAACTAGTAACCAAGAATTATAGACATCAAGATCAAGACCTGTGGTGTGGGCCATACAGCACATTTATCGAGAAGAGCGCTGATGAACAAAAAGTTCATATAGACTATTAATACTGAATTTATTTGTGCAATGTTTTCATAATATTCGAGAAGTAAAGACACATGTCTCCGTACACACACACACGTATCTTATTTTGATAATCAAACAGGATATTATTGTGAGACTCACATTTGCTCAGACAAATATTTCTAACCCTTTTTAATTTTGCATTATTTATTCACTGGTTAATCACATTTTCATTAGAAAAGCAAAGAGAAGAAAAAACAAAAACTACGTGCATGGTGACAATCATGGGCCGTGCCTAACCCTTCCTTCCCATCCTACCTAAACACAAGAGCAATCTTTCGCTTTTGTATCACGAAAAAAAACAAGGTTGCTAGCTCTTTGCAAATTCGTTTTAAAGGGACCTAAAAATGAATGTAGTGTAAGGTTATATCCTCATGAAGTAAAAGAACAAAGGACTGTGTCAAAAGAGAAAGCCGGAGGACTGGCAAGAACACGCAGAAAAAAGGCATACATTAGCAGAGTTTCCATCACGCCACTTCCTACTTCTACGAACAGCGAAAGTTATGGAAAATTAAAATATTATATAATCATGGCATATTGAACTTATTCGTATCTAGTAACACGATTTCAAACAAATGAGAGATTATTTGGAGAAGTAGAGTGCTTTATATAGTCGTGAACGAATAAAAAAATTCGAGAAGGGTTGCCAGACGACATTACGTCCTCATATATATACATATATATATATATATATATATATATATATATATATATATATAATTATATATATATATATATATATATATATATGTATACACACACACACACACACACAACACACCACACACACACACACACATATATAATAAACACACAAACACACACACACATACACACACAACACACAACACACACAACACACACACACCACACACACACACACACATATACACATATATATATATATATATATATATATATATATATATATATATATATATATATATATATATATATATATATATATATATTATATATATATATATTATATATATATATATATAAATTATATATATATAATATATAATATATATAAATATATATATATATGATATATGTATATATATACATAATACATATATATATCCATTTACATGTATATATATGTAAAATTCATATATTTAGCTATGTATATATATAGTTTATAATGGTGACCTCAGGCTGTCAAAGTACTCGGAAATGGGTTGTTCATTCTGTAATTGCCTTTCTGTTAATGCTTCTTCCTCTTAATGAACACTTAAGGGGACTTCTGCTGGATTTTTCGGGCGATTTTCGCCCTCTCTTGCCGAAATTGACTTTAATGCAGTTTGCAAGTAGTTTTCTAGTCCCCCCTTCTCCCTGAAAATGTCAAGGCTCGACCGTTATTTTTTAGGTGGTAGCAGCGATTTTTTGATGTCGACCGAAATATTATTTTTTTGATGGTACCTTTGAAAATCGGCAATTGTGACGCAATGATTAGAGATAATAAAAATATGAGGTTATTTTCTGAAAGCTTATCAAATTTCACATAAGATGAGACCAACCTTCTTTTTTTCGGAATAATTTCAAAAATCCGGCAAGCGTCCAAAAAACGGCAATGAAGAAATTTTCCATAGAAATAACTAAACATGATATGTTTTTTCATATGGTGTATTTTCTTATCTTTATGTTTTCATCATACATAGTTACTTTGATCTATGAGCAAAAAATTTCGAAATGCAAACCTCCCCCCACCATGGGGGGTAGTTTTGCCAAATATTCAGGATCACCACCAAAATTATATGGAATATTAATTAGGCTAAGACAAACCTCAGGTTAAAATTTTATTCAAATCTATTCATAACTTTTCGAGTTAGAAAAAAAAAT
>NW_020869601.1:149291-161791 GCF_003789085.1 Penaeus vannamei | reverse complement strand
GCTTTCAATGAACCTTACACAAAAGATACAATACTTTAAAATGTAATCAACTATCATTAGTCATAATAGTGAGCGTTAAAATACAGTAAGAATACACATACCAAGTTATTTTCGTGACTTTTCGAAGCCTTAAATTCTACAGAAACTATTTTGTAATTTCCTTGAGAAACGTCGTTGGGATATAACAACGTTAACGTTAACGAAATAACATTTTTAACGAACTTTAGGAAGAAACAGTTTTAATGAAATTGATAACCTTAGCATAGGTTTGTTACGGCCTGAAAGAAATTCTCCGAAAAAAAAAATGAAAAAACTTCAATTCTGGATTTATTAATATTTACAGCTCTTATGATCCTCGTAGTAGTCACAGATAAGAATTTGAACATATCCCTATTTTTTCTTCGAGAAATGCTCGTGCATATTAATATAATTGCCTAACACAGGCTTTTATTGCAATACATTTTCCAGCATCCTCTTATATTCACTTCTTACTCATTATGTGTGTCCGTAGAATTGAGGTTAGCTATTTCTCAATCGATATGCACACACGCATATCTATATATTTATATATATGTGTATATATAAATACATATTTATATTCATATATTCAAATATACTTTAGTACTTTTGACCGGATTTGAACTGCTCTATGAATTTCTATCGAGTACCCACGAGTGTGTTTAAAGCTTCGCTATCCTTACTCACAAAACCAACTTACTTTTGTATAGAAAATGTTCATTTTTATCGAGTGAAACCTCATACAAGTTGAAATTTGGGGCTCTGTGAAAAAGCTAATGTTGTAGTAATAGTTTCACTATTTTGAATATGATTATCGCATTAGATTGTCGTATATTGTACATATAGATTGCATTTCGGTGTATCCTTTCTAAACCAAGGATTCGACAAACCTTTTGGCTACGGGGCAACACTGACTCTTAAGATTTGACAGGCGGGCCAAGCCAGCTCCAGATGGATACATATAACTCAACCGGGAAGTGTAATCCTCCCTTCAGACTGAACTACAGTTCTTCAGCCAACCAGGACTGTGATATTCTTTTTATATACTATTTATCTTAATGAGATACTAAAGTAAAATATTATTGATAATATCAATAATAGTAGAAGAATGTGGTAATCTTGTTTGTATGAATATATACAAACATACACACACACACACACACACACACACACACACACACACACACACAAACACACACACACATATATATATTAACCTGTGTACATATATATATATATATATATATATATATATATATATATATATATATATATATATGTATATATATATATATATATATATATATATATATATATATATATATATATATATAATTATATATATATATATATATATATATATATATATATATATATATATATATATATATATATATATATATATTATATATATATATATATATATATATATATATATATATATATATATATATGTATTACATGTATATAATTATCTGTCTATGTATATATATATATATATATATATATATATATATATATATATATATATATATTATATATATATATATATATACTATATATGTACATTTCCATATCTAACTTAGAACACCCTAAATACAAAGCATGAGACTGACCTTGACAATGTCCATCTTGTCGATATGAAACTCCATGGACCAAGTATTGCATACAGAACTCGACGTATAAAAACGTGTCCCAGTTGATAATTGTATTCGTCAGGGTATATAAGGACACTGTCAGAGACTTCAGCATTCATTCCTTGAGAAGCAAGAACCATGAACACTAAGGTACGGAAAAGCCTTCTAAGAAAATTAAGATAATGATAACTGTAATATGATAATAATAACTAAGTGATATAACAATACAGTTGATTATGATATGATAATAACAATAAGACTTCCCGCAGATCCTCATTCTCCTCGGTCTGGCAGCCGTCGTTGTTGCCGACAGGCCTCTGACCTCGTACGGACATCCTCAAGTAAGTGCTTTGTAATGATTCTATTAGAATATCTTTGATAAATCTATACTGTAATATAGATTTAAAAACCCTCACATGCATATTTCATATCTGTTTCAAAATGTCTATCAATGGTCTGATCTATTCATATACACATGCAAATGATGTAGATATATTGTAATTTTCTTATTCTATGGAATACGAAAGTTATTTGTTTAATATTGCGTAGTCATCGAAGTTATTACATCGGCAAAGGGATTATTCAAGAAATTCTTTCTCGATTCTAGGATCCTCCGAGGAGTCTTTTGAGTCATTCGAGTCGTACGAGTCAGGAGAAGCCAAGTACGACTTCAGTTATGCCGTTCAGCACGAAGACTCCGGCAACGACTTCGGACACCAGGAAGCCCGTGACGGTGAAGACACTCAGGGATCCTACTACGTGAGGCTTCCCGACACCCGTCTGCAGAACGTCAAGTACTTCGTGGACGGCGACGACGGCTACGTGGGCCGAGGTCAACTACGAGGGCGAGGCTCGTTTCCCCGACTCGTCCGAGTGCTTCCTTCGAGTCCCGGGAGTACAGGCCACCAAGGCCAGCCTACACCTATGACTCCGACGAGTCCAAGTAGATTCTCAGATATTTGATCAGTGATTCGTGATGACGGATATTAATTTCGATGTAAATTATTGTATATTTATTTAGAATAGCAATGAAATCACTAGTGATAGCATGCTCTTTTAATCAGTACCAGAGTTACTAATCTCTGAGATGGAACACAAACAACTACGGGCACTGAGGTTTTAGTTTAAGGTCAACGGATAGTGCCTAACAACTGGTCTCAACTGCTTTCAGTGAACCTTAAACATAAGATACATTACTTTAAAATGCAATCAAATGATAATAGTTAAAACAGTGAACATTAAAATCAACAAATATACACATACCAAGATGATCTTATGACTTGGAAACCTTTTAAATTCTATAGGAATATTTTAAACTTTTCTTGAAAAACGTCATTGGGGATATATATATATATATATATATATATATATATATATATATATAGATATATATATATATATACCCTAACGATCTTTAGGAAGAAAAAATTATAAAAATTGATAACCTTAATATAGGTTTGTTACCGTCTGATAAGAAATATTCTCCGAAAAGTGAAAAAGCCAACACTTTTTGTCTGGATTCGTTAATACTAGCAGTTCTTATTATCCTCGTAGCAATTACAGAAAACAGCTTAAACATATCTTTATTTTTTCTTCAGGAAACGCTCGTCTACAATGTTAAAATAGCCTAACACAGACCCGTAAATCTACTGCAGATCCTCTTAATGTAGTACCTCTACCAGCATCCTCCTATAGTTATATCTTACTCATTAAAGCATGGTGTGCAGTAGATTGCCAACCTTGATACTACACGCAAACACGTATTGTATACACGTACATTAATGTGTGTATGTGTGGCCTTATTATCGAGGTTAGCTATTCATCTATCGGTATGCACACACACACACACACATATCTTTGTATTTTTATACCTATATATTTACACACAGAGACAGATATATATATATATATATATATATATATATATATATATATATATATATATATATATATATATATATATATATATATATATATATATATATATATATATATATATTATATATATATATATATATATATATATATATATATATATATATATATATATATATATATATATATATATATATATATATATATATATATATATATATATTATATATATATATATATATATATATATTATATATATATATAATATATATATATATATATATACTATATATATATATATATATATATATATATATATATATATATATATATATATATATATATATATATATATATATATATATATATATATATATATATATATATATATATATATATATATATATATATATATACCATACATATATATATATATATATATATATATATATATATATATATATATATATATATATATATATATATATATATATATATATATATATATATATATATATATATATATATATATATATATATATATATATATATATATATATATATATATATATATATATATATATATATATATATATACATATATATATATATATATATATATATATATATATATATATATATATATATATATATATTATATATATATATACATGAATAAATAACACCTCCGACCGGGACTCGAATCTATGTGATTGCAAGCAGTTAACTGAAAGACAAACGCTGATACCAACTGAGCTACACAAACCAACAAAAGTAGTTTAAAACTAAAAGGTATTTAGATTGCATACACATTACATTTCTAATCATACTTGAATAAGGATAGCGAAGTTTTAGACACACTCCCCATGGGCACTCGGTAGAAATCAATAGAGCAATTCAAATCCAAAGTCAGGAGCACTGAGATGTATTTATGAGAGATTGAATGATGCACTACCGCATTTATATGATGAAAGTCTGCTGGTAATTTTTGTGTAGCTATTCTCCGATCAGATCTGAGGAAATCACCAATCTTATTCGGGGCAGAAGATAAAGACCAACGGGGCAGAAGTGGCCCCCGTGCCAAAGCACCCCCCCCCCTCCTGATCAAAGCCTTCATTGGTGGTTGCCATTGTACGCTTTTCCGCTCTCCTCCAAACCCGAAAACTTCGTATGTTTATGTTTACATTTTATATTCATAAAATTAGGTGACTGGTAAGTCCCGTGAAATAAGATGAACTAAAGTAAAGTGAATTTTGAATAGCTTAAAAGAAACGTCCAGATTTCGAGATTATATGAATGTTGTGAATGCACACTATAATTTGTAAAGGGTTTTCCTTCCTCCATTAGTCACGAGAGTATTGATAGTGGTAGCTGAAACCCGTACAGTATGTTGTTACTTTGGGTTATTGCTCTTTCCTGAATACACTTGGCTACTGACCCTGAAACGGTTTGGCCACCCAATCTCATTCAGCCGGGGAAGTGTAATCCTGCCATCAGACTGAACTACAGTTCTTCAGCCTATGAGGACTGTGATATTCCTGGTAAATACTATTTTACCTGGATGAGATATTAAAGTAAAATATTAAGAATATATCAATGAGTGAAAGAATGTATTAACTTTGCATGTACGTCCAAATATCTATATACATATGTTTTTGTGTATATACATGTATTTATAGCTGTGTACATACATACATGGATATTTAATATATGTGTATATATACTTATATATTCGTATATATATATATATATATATATATATATATATATATATATATATATATATATATATATATATATATATATATATATATATATATATATATATATATTTATATATATCATTTGCATATCTAACTATATTTTTATTTTTAATAATCACCCCTAAATACAAGAGCATGAGAATGGCCTTGACAATGCCCATCTTGTCGACATGAAACTCCATGGATCAAGTATTGCATACAGAACTCGACGTATAAAAACGTGTCCCAGTTGACAATTGGTATTCATCAGGGTATATAAGGACACTGTCAGAGACTTCAGCATTCATTCCTTGAGAAGCAAGAACCATGAACACTAAGGTACGGAAAAGCCTTTGCTTTGGATAGTATTAAGCATTCTGTGAAAAATAAATAATGATAATTATAATAGTAATATACTAGCTGATATGACAGTAGTGAAGTTGATTGTGATATAATGATAATAATAGTAATACTTTTCTCGCAGATCTTAATTCTTTCGGTCTGGCAGCCGTCGTTGTTGCCGACAGGCCTCAGACCTCGTACGGACATCCTCAAGTAAGTGCTTTGAAATGATTCTATTAAATTCTTAGATAAAATATACTGTAATATAGATTTAGAAACCTCATATGCATATTTCATATCTATGTTTCAAAATGTCTATCAATGGTCTGATCTGTTCATATACACATAGATATGGAAATGATATTATTGTAATTTTCTAATTCTATGGAATACGAAAGTTATTTGTTTAATATTGTGTAGTCATCGAAGTTATTACATCGGCAAGAGGATTATTCAAGAAATTCTTTCTCGATTCTAGGACTCCTCCGAGGAGTCATTTGAGTCGTACGAGTCAGGAGAAGCCAAGTACGACTTCAGTTATGCCGTTCAGCACGAAGACTCCGGCAACGACTTCGGACACCAGGAAGCCCGTGACGGTGAAGACACTCAGGGATCCTACTACGTGAGGCTTCCCGACACCCGTCTGCAGAACGTCAAGTACTTCGTGGACGGCGACGACGGCTACGTGGCCGAGGTCAACTACGAGGGCGAGGCTCGTTTCCCCGACTCCTATGAGTCCGCTTCCTTCGAGTCTGCTTCCTTCGAGTCCCGGGAGTACAGGCCACCAAGGCCAGCCTACTTCTATGGCTCCAACGAGTCCAAGTAGATTCTCAGATATCTGACCAGAGATTCGTTATGATGGACAAGAATTTGGATGTAAACTATTTATTGTATATTTATTGGAGAAAACAATGAAAGCACCAGTAAAAGCATGCTCTTTTAATCAATACCAAAAAGTTGCTAATCTCTGAGATGGAACACAGCTATGGGTTTTCATACATAATTTAAGATAACGGATAGTGCCTAAATATTGGTCTCAACTGCTTTTTAATGAACCTTGTACCTTGTAAACAAAAGATACATTATTTTAAAATTTAATCAGATGCAAACGTTAAAATACGACAACATCCACCTACTAAGATGATATTTATGACTTTTCGAAGCCTTTGAAATTCTACTAAACTATTTAGTATTTTCCTTAAGAAACGTCGCTGAGGCTATAACAACGTTAACGTTTACGAAATAAACATCCCATTTTCAACGATTACATAACGATTATTTGATAAAATTGATAACCTTAGCATACGTTTGTTACGGCCTGATAGGAAATATTGTCGGAAAGGCAAAAAAGTCAAAACACTTTATGTGGATTCGTTAATACTTACAGCCCTTATGATCGTCGTAGTAATAAAAGAAAAGTATTTGTACATATATCTATATTTTCTTTTTTTTTTTTTTATTCAGATGCTCGTTCATATCGATATAATATACTAACACAGGCCCGTGAACCTTCTGCTAATTATTTTATTGAAGTACTGTTCCCAGCATCATCTTATAGGCATATTTTATTCATTAAAGCATTGTGTTAAGCAGATTTTCAACCTATATACCACACACGTACACAAACATGCACTTTTATATACGTGCATAAATGTGTCTTTAGTATCGATGATAGTTATCTATACATCGATATGCACACACACATCTATCTGTATATATATATATATATATATATATATATATATATATATATATATATATATATATATATATATATATATATATATATATATATATATATATATATATATATATATATATATATATATATATATATATATATATATTCACACAAGAGAAATACATACATATGTGTGTGTGTTACAGCTACCGATTATGGTAGCTGAAACCCGTACAGTGTGTGGCTACTTTGGGTTGTTGCTCTTTTGACAACACTTGGCTACTGACCCTGAAACTGTTTGACTCTCCCAATCTCATTCAGCCGTGGAAGTGTAGTCCTGCCATCTGACTGAACTACATGTCTTAAGTCAATCAGGAATGTGATATTCCTGTTATATACTATTTGGCTGGATGAGATATTAAAGTAAAATATTTAAAAATATGTAAATGAGTTAAAGAATGTGTTACGTTGCTTGTGTTTATGTCGATCTATCTATCTACATATGTATCTTTGAAAATATATGCATTTATACTTCTGTACATACATACATGGATATTCAATAATTGTATATATATATATATATATATATATATATATATATATATATATATATATATATATATATATATATATATATATATATATATATATATATATATATATATATATATATATATATATATATATATATATATATATATATATACATATATATATATATATATATATATATATATATATATATATATATATATATATATATATATATATATATATATATATATATATATAATATATATATATATATATATATATATATATATTATATATATATATATATAATATATATATATATATATGTATATATATGTATATATGTTATATACTAATGTATATGTGCGTTTACATATCTAATTATAAAAATGTTAAAATAATCACCCCTAAACACAAATGCATGAGACTGACCTTGACAATGTCCATCTTGTCGACATGAAACTCCATGGACCAAGTATTGCATACAGAACTCGAATTATAAAAACGTGTCCCAGTTGAATATTGGTAATCATAAGGGTATATAAGGACACTGTCGGAGACTTCAGCATTCATTCCTTGAGAAGCAAGAATCATGAACACTAAGGTACGGAAAAGCCTTGGCTTTGGATAGCATTAAGAAAAATAAGATAATGCTAATTATAATAGTAGTAACATACTGATATAACAGTAACGAAGTTGATTGTGATATAATGATGATAATAACCATAACACATTTCTCGCAGATCCTCATTCTCCTCGGTCTGGCAGCCGTCGTTGTTGCCGACAGGCCTCAGACCTCGTACGGACATCCTCGAGTAAGTGCTTTGTAATGATTCTATTACAATTTCTTTTATGCAATCTATACTGTAATATAATCTTGGAAACCCTTGCCTGCAAATTTCATATCTATACATGTCTGTTTATCAATGGTCTGATGTATTCATATGAACATAAATTTGCAAATGATGTAAATATATATTGTAATTTTCTAACTTTATTGAATTCGAAAGTTAGTTGTTTGATATTTTGTAGTAATCGAAGTTACTGCCTTTCCAAGAATGATTATTTAAGAAATTCTTTTTATTTGTAGGATTCCTCTGAGGAGTCATTCGAGTCGTTCGAGTCAGGAGAAGCCAAGTACGACTTCAGTTATGCCGTTCAGCACGAAGACTCCGGCAACGACTTCGGACACGAGGAAGCCCGTGACGGCGAACACACTCAGGGATCCTACTACGTGAGGCTTCCCGACACCCGTCTGCAGAACGTCAAGTACTTCGTGGACGGCGACGACGGCTACGTGGCCGAGGTCAACTACGAGGGCGAGGCTCGTTTCCCCGACTCGTATGAGTCTGCCTGAGTCTGCCTCCTTCGAGTCCCGGGAGTACAGGCCACCAAGGCCAGCCTACTTCTATGGCTCCAACGAGTCCAAGTAAACAGTCCTCATCTTCCTGAACTTAGGCCATGGATATGAACTTATTTATTTGTATATTGTATGTATTCTCTATATAAAAAGCAATTTGAAAAAAAGGTTTCATTTTATCAATTCGCCAATCTCTCTCAGTCTCTGAACACATACTTAAACACACTCACGGAGATAAATATATATAGATATATGGTCATATATGTGTATATGCACACACACACACACACACACACACACACACACACACACACACACACACACACACCCTATATATATATATATATATATATATATATATATATATATATATGCATACGTTAAATGCATTAATTTATTTGCATTGAATTATTAATGCAAATATATCATATGATATATTCACTTATGACTTAAAGGAACTCTTACCTTGAGAATTTATTAGAAAGTACGTTTCGGATTCAGATAGCTCGTCATAAATAAGAGTTATATCTAATAATATTTTCTTTGACTCCACAGTTTCGATATACATTCCTACGTCAATATTTTTTTTTTCGAAATACGAAGATATTCAACTTGAAAATTATGAAATTCTCAGGCCCCTTTAAAGATTTATTACTATATTATTCTTTTATAACCACTAATGTCATTATCGGCGCATTTCGAGTTTAACAAGCTATAAATTTTGGGATTACTTAATCAAAGTATTAAATTTTTCGATATAATTTAAAGCAATTGAAGTTATGAAGTAAAATTATTAAGAGATCCCACAAAAAAGAGGGAATGGACAAGAGCAACGTCTAAAACACTGGAGGTAAGAGGAGCAAGGGCAGAGAAGGGATTACGTAAACCACAGAAAAAAAAAATCTTTGTTCAATCTCGCACTAAAAGGCAATTCGTCACGACCTCTTGGGTACTCTTATATCACAAGTCTCTTTTACAAAACATGTATATGTAAAGCACACGCACGCAGGTACACATACAGATGCTAAGGTAGAGAGAGAGAGAGAGAGAGAGAGAGAGAGAGAGAGAGAGAGAGAGAGAGAGAGAGGAGAGAGAGGAGAGAAGAGAGAGAGAGAGAGAGATTGGAAGCATGAAATATCTATATATTTTTCTCATCAAAAGACACTCAATTAATTTAAGTACCCTGGAGTCCAAAGTAATTGTTTAATTTTTCCTGTGAGTTAGATAGCGAATGGAAAAGGATAAACATTTTAGAAAATACTTCAAATAGATTAATTCGCTGCTGTTCGATTCACTGATTTAAGATAGGTTGGAAATATTCGTATTCCTTTGTCTTATAGTTTTGGAAAATATTTTTAAAATATAACTGACTACTTATGGTGGATATGAAAGGCCAGAGATAAAACGTCCGACACACTCACCCACCCACACAGACACACACTTTCTCTCGAAGATTAGCAAATCAGAGACAAACTGCTATCTCTAATCATGCACACTATCCCTCTCCCATGGATGAAAATATTTCCCTTTCACTTTTCCTTTGTTTGTCTTCCCGCTTCCCTTCCTCTTTCCTCACTTACAACTTTCTCCGCATTACTTAAGGGGAAATAACTACAGTGAAGTAATTAGAGCACTGCAATATCTGTTACCTTAAGCTTCAAGACGAACTGGGATGGCAGCCCCGCCCTACGACTCTGTGACCTTTCAGATCATTGTTCGTGACCCTGACCTTGCTCCAGTGGAGGTCATGCAGATATTCGTGCCGTGAAGCCTGCAGTTAGAAAGACGATTCCAAGAGGAGAGGGATGACCTGATAATTCAAGTGTGTCCAAAGTGTTTGTATGATAATTATTATCATTAATTATTATTGTTATCATTGTTATCAGTAGATGACGCTGTTGATCAATGGATGTTGTTTAATATGAAAATTCGTAAATAAGCTCGAAAAAGCTTTTCTTATTGTTTAACCGGAAGTGTTTTTTTTCTCTCTTTCTTTCTTTCATTTTTTTTTTTTTTTTTTTTTTTACGCCGAAACAGAGAAGTGAGGTCCTTTAAAGTTAAATCTATAGTCATGACTTCATTTACGGACTTCCATGGAAAATAATGAGCATGGCCTGGATATAGTCTTGCTGTGTGTTTGCACATGCACGTGTGTGTGTGTGTGTGTGTGTGTGTGTGTGTGTGTGTGTGTGTGTGTGTGTGTGTGTGCGTGTGTGTGCGTGTGCGTGTGCGTGTGTGCGTGTGTGTGTGTGTGTGTGTGCGTGTGCGTGTGTGCGTGTGCGTGTTGTGTGTGTGTGTGTGTGTGTGTGTGTGTGTGTGTGTGTGCACTAGTAGCTAAACATACACATACATGTACACCAAACTAGTAAGACATTCATAAATCCAGCAGCTTCCTGGTATGGAAGTGATTTCAATTTTGCGGCTCTTAGTTCGCACCACTTATTAAATCCTTTATATCTACTGCAACAGACCAACAGATATTAATGTTGTTATTTATTTTTAGGTTACTACTATGAAATACATATCTAGTTCATTATCGTTGTTAATAGAAGTGGTAGTATTTTGTTTAAAGCTTCAATGATTCGGCAAATCGACAGTGCGTACTTTCATCTCGTCTCACGCACACACACACCACACACACTCACTCACTCACACACACACACACACACACACAACACACACACACACACACACACACACACACACACACACACACACACACACACACACACACACACACACACACACACACACACACACACACACACACACGGGTTAGTCACACAACGATATAAGACCATGTCAGTGTATATAGGTGACATCATTTAATAAAAAATAAGATAGCTACATTTGAAAAATACTTCGAGCATGTGGGTGGGGCAGAGATTTAACACATTTCTCGGGACAAAATGCTAATGAAACATCAAGCATAAAAATTGAAGCTCTATGCCATATCTACAATAATATATAATAATATAATGATATAAGGCCATTCATTCATCTTTGATGAAAATATGTCAGTGCAATAACAGCTAATCATAAAACCTTGAATGTAATGAGATTGTGAACAGAATACTATGATTTCTATGAGTTATTAAATTCATTATTAAAAATTAAAGATCTCTCTGCTTTCGCAATAACTGCGAGGAGGCCGAGAAAGCAGAAGTAGTACTCCTTGCTGTGATATGATATGCATTTTTTTTTTTTTTTTTTTTTTGACGCTGAATTCCATTGAAATCAAGAAATTAAGAAGACATTATCATGGAGAGAAATTTCATATTATTGTTAGATATTTACCTGCATATTTAGTA
>NW_020869601.1:136791-139291 GCF_003789085.1 Penaeus vannamei | reverse complement strand
TATATGAGTATAGGATGAAATATATATATAATATATAGTGACTATATGTGTGAGCTGTGTGTGTGTGTGTGTGTGGTGGTGTGTGGTGTGTGTGTGTAGATGTAGTGTGGTGGTATAGTATGTAAAGTATAAAGTAAAATAATAATAAGAGATAGAATACCAAAATATAAGAGAGAGAAGAAGAATATTATAAAATAAAATAAAATAGATAATTAATATGTATATACACGATGTATAATAATAAATATATATACATAATAGATATATATGATTTATTATAGATATGTACATATGTATAAATATATGTAATATATAAGTATAAATATAAGAATATATATATATATACTATATAAGTATATATTATTATTAAGTACGTAAATATATATATAAGGTAATAGTATTAGACAATATAATAGAGGTAAAAGTATATAATATATAGTGAGTACGAAATAAATATATAGGTAAATATATATAGGAGTATAGTAAGATATAAGATATAGTTATATATATAGTATATAGTGTAGTAATGAGTAATATAGCTTAGGGATATATAAATATATATAATTAATCTGTAGTGTGTACCCTAGTGATTGTGATGTAATGTCATTGGCGTGATGTATATGTATATATAATATATGTATATAATATATGCAAATAATTAATACATATGTATATATATGTTATATAGTATATGTATATGTATATAAAAGGCATGGTATTTATATACATATGCAATTTCATTTACTTATTTCATTTACATATGTAAGTCTGACTATGTATACGTAGACACACACACACATTCACACACACACCAAGACATTCACACACACACACCGCACACACAACATTCACACACATTACACCGACACACAGACATTCACACACACACACACCGCAAGCACACACAGCCACAGCACACGCGAACACACACATATTCATGCATATATATATGTATATATATATATGTATATATATATATATATATATATATATATATATTATATATATATATATATAATATATAGAGAGAGAGAGAGAGAGAGAGAGAGAGAGATGAGGAGAGAGAGATAGAGAGAGAGAGATGCTTGTATATATATATATATATATATAGTAATATATATATACATAATATATATATATATATATATATATATATATATATATATATATGTGGTGTGTGAGTGTGTGTGTGTGTGTGTGTGTGTGTGTGTGTGTGTGTGTGTGTGTGTGTGTGTGTGTAAGTGTATGTGAGTGTATGTCTGCATGTGTATGTAGGTAATTTTTTTATGGTTGTGTGTGTGTGTTTGTGATTTTGGCCATTGTAATCTTATATTTTTACAGTGTATTGTTCGTAAATTTCCAAATTTTGTAAAGGTTTCCACTGGAAAGGAAGACATTTCGGCTTTAAGTTGTAAGATTTAAGAAGCTATTTTTCGTGATTTTCATATTCGTAATTGATACTACTAACGTTTTCCCCATGGTACGAAGAGCAGCATATCAATATTATTAATCACATTAGCGTTTAGTTGGCAAGTGTTAATATTATTAGGACTTTGTTAGATTTATTGTTCTTAATATTTAGTTAGAAATAAAGTCATTACTGAATTACTGTTGGTATTAGTTTATCTGTGTTATACCCGTACCACTCTTCCAAAATTAGAAATGTTTCCTGATGATTTTATTATTTCTTCGTGTATTCGTTTACTTGTGTATAATGTTTTACGTCTGTATGTTAATCCTATCATAATATCATAAATCCGAATGTACAATAATAATATGTATATTAATCCATGTATTTTTCATTAGCTTATTACATATTCTTATCGAATTAAACTTGAGTTTATATTCCATAGGGCTTATACAGCTGTAAGGATTAGACATGTTGGAATAACCTTGGTAATCATCTGTTATCGTTAGCCAAGTGTTGCATGAAGATCTGTGATGTAAAAGAAAACTCGCTCCAGATCTCACTCCCAGAGGTATATAAAGGCCAGGATCAGAGCAATAGGCATTCGTTGAAACACTAACCATGAACGCAAAGGTCAGTATATCTCTCAGTTCTGCATTTGAGCTTGTGGGTAATTTGAAAAAGAAATAATTGGATAAACAAATGATAGATCAAGTGAATATTAGAATTAATGAATACATTTATTCAAAGAATGACCTGATGTATACTAATGCGAAGATTTGAATTCCTTACCAGGTCATCATCTTCCTTGGTCTGGCAGCCATTGTTGCTGCAGACAGTCGGGAAACATACGCTTACAGACCACCTCACGTAAGTATATTTAGCGTTGGTTAAAAGATTCTCCTTCATTGTTTGTTTATTTCCATATTAGATACCTATATACTTTTAAATTAAACTGAACTACGAAGAAATATATCAATATATATATATATATATATATATATATATATATATATATATATATATATATATATATATATATATATATATATATATATATATATATATATATACATTATATGCACGAAATAT
>NW_020869601.1:129291-131791 GCF_003789085.1 Penaeus vannamei | reverse complement strand
CTCTCTCTCTTAATTTTTCTATTAACATTTTTTTCTTATTCTTCCACTCCCTCTTGTTCTTTTCACTCGCTTCCTCCTCATCTCAATCTTCTTCTTCCTCTCCTCTCACCTTTCTCTATTCCTCTTCCATCATCTCATCTCCAACCTTTCTATCCTCTTCCTCCTCATCTCCCTTTCTCTATCTCCAACCTTTCTCTATTCCTCTTCCATCCTCCCTTATCTCCCTTTCTTTATCTCCAACCTTTCTCTATTCCTCTTCCATCCTCCCTTATCTCCCTTTCTCTATCTCCAACCTTTCTCTATTCCTCTTCCATCCTTTCTCATCTCCCTTTCTCTATCTCAAACGTTTCTCTATCCCTCTTCCATCCTCCCTTATCTCCCTTTCTTTCCATATTCTCTCCATCCTCCATCTCCAATCTTTCTCTATTCTCTTCCATCCATCTCTTTCTCTATTCCTCTTCCATCCTCCCTCATCACCCTTTCTTTATCTCCAATCCTTCTCTATTCCTCTTTCATCATCCCTTATCTCCCTTTCTTTATCTCCAACCCTTCTCTATTCCTCTTCCATCCTCCCTTTCTTTATCTCCAATCCTTCTCTATTCCTCTTTCATCCTTTCTCATCTCCCTTTCTTTATCTCCAATCTTTCTCTATTCCTTTTTCCATCCTCCCTTATCTTCCTTTTCTTTCTCTCCAACCTTTCTCTATTCCTCTTTCATCCTTCCTCATCTCCCTTCCTCTATCTCCAACGTTTCTCTATTCCTCTTTCATCCTCCCTTCTCTCTCTTTCTCTATCTCCAACCTTTCTCTATTCCTCTTCCATCCTTCCCCATCTCCCTTTCTCTATCTCAAACTTTTTTCTATTCCTCTTCCATCCTCCCTTATCTCCCTTTTCTTTATCTCCAATCCTTCTCTATTCCTCTTCCATCCTTCCTCATCTCCCTTTCTCTATCTCCTACGTTTCTCCCTTTTTTTCTTCATTTCCCTTTCACCCACTTACTCCTCGCCTCCCTCACCCTTGCCCAACGCGAGCCCTGACACCTAGCGGCAGGGAGGCTAACTCGACCATAAAAGGAGATGCACCGCCAGGCAGACCGCTAAGCCGCCCACACTGCGCAACGACCCGCCGCGCCTGGGGTTGGGCGGAGTGGGGTGGGGGTGGGTGGGGATGGGGGTGGGGTTGGGCGGGGGTGGGATGGGACTGGCGGGGGGATGGGGCGGGGGGGGGGTGGTGGGGATGGGTAGGCCTGCGGGCGAGGTCAGGGTCCTTCTGACTGACTGCCAATGAGCGAGAACAAAAGTACAAGCAAAAGCACATACCTTTCTGCATTGCGGGGCTTGTGCGGGGGTGAAGTGAAGTGTAACCATTTTTTTTCTTATGGATAGTATTATCATCATTATTATCATTATTGTTATTATTGTTATTATCGTTATTGTTGTTGTTGTTAATACTATCATCATCATTACTATTATTATCATTATCATCATTATCATTACCATTATTATTATCATCATCATCATTCTTCTTACTATTAATATTTCTATTACTGTTATCATCATTATTACTATTATTAATAGTATGGTTATCATCATCACTATCATTATTACCGTTATAGTTTATGATTATGTGACAACGGATATGTTTATGTGTGTACAATATATGTTTCATTTTATTGGGCATTGCTTATCATATAACTGAGTTGCTTTTATTATTTATCGAAGGAGTTAATCTGGGAATATACGTTTGTGTTTGCAAATATAGAAAGTATTTCTAAGAGTACACAGCGATAAAAAAAAAGCCCAAAAAGGAGATAGACAAATATTGAGAGACTAATACGAATGTAAATGAAGACGAATATATCACACGCCCTTAGTCTGGTATGTGAACATTTATATACAAGTAAAGTGAATGTTGTTTTAAAAAAACATGTTTGATAAAAAAAAAAAAAAAAAAAAATCTCTTCTCTAGTATTGGAAAGGGCGGGGCAAAAAAAAAGAAGAAAGAAAAAAATAAAAAAACATGTTTGATAAAAAAAAAATCTCTTCTCTAGTATTGGAAAGAGCGGGGCAAAAAAAAAAAAAAAAGAAAAAAAAGGAAAAGAAAAAAACATGTTGATAAAAAAAAAAATCTCTTCTCTAGTATTGTAAAAGAAATTCTTGATAAAAAAAAAAAATCTCTTCTCTAGTATTGGAAAGAGCGGCAAAAAAAAAAAAAAAAAAGAAAAAAAAAACCATATCCGATAAAAAAAAAAAAAATCCCTCTTCTTGTACTGGAAAGAACGGGTCGGTCGGAAGGAACGTAGGAACGTCTTAAGTGCAGTCAGCTGTTGCCTTCCGCCGCGGGCTCTTCGGTCATCGGGTTAACGCTCCGATGAATTTTTCAGTTCACTCGCCGTCTGGGTCAGATGTTTACGCTCACCTCCGCTTCCCTCCAACGCTCACGTGCGTGCAGAATGTACACACATACATAATGATGCGTGTGTGTTCGCCCGTGTATGCGTG
>NW_020869601.1:89291-99291 GCF_003789085.1 Penaeus vannamei | reverse complement strand
TATATATAAATTAATTACAATTCTTATTTTCCTTCTTTCTCTGCTGCAGCTCCTGTTACTGGATATTTATTAATGTGCCCTCCCTTTCGTTTCTTTTGCAGAGTTTTTTTAATTATCATAGATTAATGATGTTCTGCCTATTCTTCTAAGAATAACGGCTACGTAATAACTGCAATATGATGAGAATGATGTAGAGTAAATTACTGCCAGCTAATGATGTTGATGCCGTTGTGGTGGTGATGATAAATATAATGATAATTTTTGAACTATTTGATTTTAGATATGTAAGCAATAATGTACTTATTGTGAAATAATAATGTGCGTGTATGTATATTATGTATATATATATATATATATATATATATATATATATATATATATATATATATATAATATATATAATATAAATATATATATATATATATATATATTATATATTATAATTATATAAATAAATATATAGTATATATATATATATATATATATATATATATTATATATATATATATATATATATATATATATATATATATATATATATATATATATATACATACACACACACACACACACACACACACACACCACACACACACACACACACACATATATATATATATATATATATATATATATATATATATATATATATATATATATATATATATATATATATATGTATGTATATGTATATATAATACATCAGCAAATTTTGTAGAGAAAGTTTCAGGGAGACAAAGGTCTCCCAAAATCTTTCCCGCATAATGTGGTGATAGATTTTGGGGAAAGTTCGTAGGGAGCTTTTTGAATACTAAGCTTTTAGTGACGAACCCGGAAAGAGGCTACAAATGCGTTTGTTAGTGATTAAGTAAATAACGTGCAGCTACCGGTAAAAAAAAAATGTAATAGCTATATAGGTAATGATAATCATCACAATGGAATCTATATTACACATAAGCCAACATACATGCTTTATATATATATATATATATATATATATATATATATATATATATATATATATATATATATATATATATATAATATATATATATATATATATATATATATATATATATATATAATTGACAGATAAAACAGTGTAGGGTAGTCAGTGGTGTTATCTGAAGTTGCAACACTGAGGATATTTTTTTAATGAAGATTTATGAAAGGGTCGATGCCCCGATACAACGCCGAAGAATGAAGTAAATAACAAAATCGATGAAGTAAAGCCTTTCATCAGCTCAACTTGTCCGGGTACTTCCCTTGCATCAGTCTCTCGAGCCCGTTCAGATGCCTTTATAGGAAACTTCCTTCTTCATTCAGAGGAAATTGCATCTGCGAAGGCTTTGGTGTACGTTCAGTGCGGTGGACAGTGAAAGGTTTGAGATTTTTCTGTGATTTGATGTGTTTCCCATTTTTCCAAAGTTTTATAGTAGGGTGATTAAGGTAGATATCTGGGTTTATTTATATTTTAGTGTGTGTGTGTGTGTGTGTAATTATTTATAAATGTGTTGCTATTATACTCACATTTGCAGAAAGAACAAGTTATGATGGTTTTAAATTGCTTACCAAACTAGTATGCTGACGAAAGATGAACGCAATCACTTTAACCTTTGGAAAGATCATTTTCCTGCTTCAACGTAAACAAAGCTGTGACAAAGTAGCTCCACCTCGTATGTAGTAATAGGCAGAAAAAGAAACTTGTCCTTGCATGACCTCTCCTGCATGAATGTTGCAGTGCAGTATAAATTGCCTGGTGCCGAGCGAGCAGCATCAGATATTCCTGAAAGTACAACGGCCAACATGAACGCAAAGGTAGATATTAAATTCATATTTTTCTTCCTCTGTTTTTATAATTAAAAAAAAAATTAGATTTCCATGCTTATTTACGATATGAGTTCATTTTAGAAAGTTGGATCTCATGTATTCCTATTTTCTTTATAGATCCTTCTCCTCGTGTGTCTGGCAGTCGCTGTAACTGCAGAGAGCGTTGTGAGTACTCAACATAGGCGTATATATACACAATCCTGCTGCATTCATTACATTATGCAAAAAACACATGGTTCAAGAAACTAAGACAAGATTTAACTTGTCACATTTCTTTAAAGGAATCCGGTGAATACAACTTCAACTGGGCCGTCAAACACGACGACTCCGGCAACGACTTCGGACACCAGGAAGCCCGCAATGGAGACAACACTCAGGGATCCTACTACGTGCAGCTCCCCGACGGCCGCCTGCAGACCGTGAGGTACGTCGTGGACGGCGACGACGGCTACGTGGCCGAGGTCAACTACGAGGGCGAGGCTCGTTACCCCGACTCCGATGAATCAAAGTAGTTTTTATGCTACGCTTCTGCCGAATCTGTTTGTCTCGATCCGACGACTCAATTTCTGGGCATGTGCTGTGTATACGATGCTTTATTTATCATGACTTTACAATTACATATCCCTACCATATAAAGAGTTGTTTCTGTTACTTTTGTTCAGATAACCTTGTTAGAAGTAATTAGAGATACAAAAGCATTTCGTTAAGAGAAGCGTATAACTGAGAATGCCACAATACCAGGCTAAAAGAAACAAAAGGAAACGGAAAAAGCAGCCTATTCCCATACGTATCAAGTAGTATCATGGCACCTATTTTCCCACCATAATTACCTTCATATATAATGCTCACGATAACGTAATATAAAAAAAAAAACTCAAAAGGAAGAAAGTATTTCTTTAAAATGACCAGAATTATAAGTAAGTTGTACACAGCTACAGTTTGATTCAATTTCAGTAAAAAAAAAAAAAAAAAAAATACATGTAATTCACCGAACGTTTTTGATACTGTCAACTTTGCAAGTTTTCTTAACAAAATAAGGAGCAACTGAAGTGATAATCAATTATTCAAATATTGCTTATAACTATTATAATCCCCCCTCTCCTAAAATAAAAAGAAGTCTGGAAAATGTAATAAATCGGTGTTTACAACCCCCTTATAGAGAAGTACTACGAATGCTCTCAAAGCTTACTAAAGATAAATTTGACATTCTTTATCGTGATTTATATAGAGAGATTATCTTTATTGGCTACAACTTCTACAGACATGAAGAGACATAATAGGTTTCCCTATAAGACAGAAATTAAAAAAAATAAATACAATACAAAAATATTTATACGGAATTATATTGGAATTTTTTCTGGGCATTGCATGTATTGTCAGATAATGTGTAATTGTTTGAAAAAAGCACACATATATCCCTGTATTAAGTGAGTACCATTTAAGAATGATGACCATTACAGGTAAATATACGTAGTGTCATGAATTTTATTTTGAAAATGGAATATATTTACATAATAAATCATTGATATTTTATTTTCAAACGGCAAAAAAACGTACAGCTAATGACCAGGAGATTATCTTCCTTACGTTCATAGAACATAAGGAAGATCTCTTTCACGGGCACACAAACATACATACACAAAGAAACACACACATACACACACACACACACATACAAACAAGCAAGCACACACACACATACAAACAAGCAAGCATACACACAAAAACAAGCAAACACACACATACATACACGCACACACACACACACACACACAAACAAACAAACAAACAAATAAACACATAAAACGCAAACACACACACAACTAACCTAAAGAACAACGTGGAACTGTGTGTCAGTCCTTTCAGCCGTTTTTTGTTTTTTGTTTTTTGTTTTTCTTAACAATCAACAGAACAAAAAATACATCGACTTGAATTTTACATTAATCCCGGATGTTCTTGCGAGTGTTTAGGAAATATGATCTAATATAGTCGACGAATTACTGAGAGGCGTGCAAAAAAGGAGAGGAAAAACATGATACTTTCCAGCAAAAAGAATCTTATGGATACCCCTTCCCCCCCAAAAAAAAGTAATAATAACAATATAATAATAAAATAAATAAATAAAAAATAAATAAATAAATAAAAATAGATACTGGTCATACAAATAAACAATGATATACTGCCGGTTTGTTAGAATTGTGCGGGGCCCGACCCAACGAATATTCGTATACTTGACAGGCATAAATAAAGAAATAAATGCAGTCTAGACATGTATATCAACAGGGCACATAGATGGTTAAATGTATATCTATCAGATATATAGACAGATATGCCTTTATTTCTGCGTCAGTATTTATGGAAATTCATTGGCTCGGGCCTGGCACAATTTTAACAAACTGGCCGATAGACGATGATCCTTGTGGAGCAACTTGGATGATATTCAATAATTAATTTTTTGTGTGAAAAGTGAAATATAAAAAAATAATAATTAAAGAATTTTTGATCGTAGGAGATATTATGAGAGCATTCCTTTTAAACAAACCAAATTATGATATAAAAATGGTATTTATAATGTAATTCACGTATGAGAAACATGTTTCTCTCTTTGCATTTGTTGAGAGAGAGAGAGGGAAAGGGAGAGAGGTGGGAAGAGGGAGAAAAAAGGAAAAGAGAGACAGGGGGAAGGTTGACGGTGAGAAAGGGTAGCTGAGAGAACACAGAGAGAGATAGCGAGGGGGGAAGGGGGACGGTGAAAAAGGGTAGATGAGACACACACACACAGAGGGGGAAAGGGGGAAGGTGAGAAAGGGTAAGTGAGAGAGAGAGAGAGAGGAGAGAGACGAGAGAGAGGAGAGACGAGAAGAGAGAGAGAGAGAGAGAGAGAGAGAGAGAGAGAGAAGAAAGAGAGAAAGAGAAGAGAGAGATTGAGAGAGAGAAAGAGAGATAGTTTTTTGAGAGACGATTTGAATTTCTGTGGAATGCGAAGAAAGAGACCTCAGCTCAGCTTCAGTATTTGACATTTGAGCTTGATGGTTATTCTCCTCCAGTGTTAATTTAAAACAGTGGAGAGAAATGTGTAGGTTCAGGGAAGTTCTTTACACTTACATTTACAAAACACCCACAACAACACTAAACAACAACACAACACACACACACACCACACACACACACACACACACACACACAGCACACACACACCACCACATATATATATGTGTGTGTGTGTGTGTGCGTGTGTGTGTGTGTGTATGTAATATAAAGGATATATGTGTGTACATATATGTACACACACACACATATATACACATATATATTCTAGATATTACTCATCAATAAATATTGACCCACAACTATGTCACACTTGCCCTTAGTACAAACAAGGTCGATGAAAAACATGTCCCGCCTGACCTTCAGGAATGGTCACAAAGGCGCGACGGATGAGTATATAAAGGAGCGGAGGTTCTTGCCTGCCATCAGTTCCCTCTCAAAGTACTGAAGTCAACATGAACGCAAAGGTTTGTAGTGTGATTCTTCAGATAACTAATCTTGTTTATGCTCTAACTTCCTGAATATAATGTGTGCAATATGTATTATATGGGAAATTTTCTTACGTTTTCTTATTTTTCAGGTCTTCATCCTCCTCGGCCTGGTAGCTGTTATTGCTGCCGACAAATTTGTGAGTAACTTTTGTTTTTCTTTTATAAATACGACTGAAAGGTATATTCCTCTTATACGCCATGAAGAGTTGGCTTGTGAAGAACTTTTTTTTTTTTTTTTTTTTTTTTTAAGGAAAATTGAGTTAGATGCGACTTAGACTCTATGATAAAATTGCAATGATTTAAAGCTTTCATTTTGTGCACATTTTCTGTAAGGGAATCCCTCATATAAATAATGGTATCATAACTGACGGATTAGTAAAATCTTCCTCAGTCAGACCTGTCATGAAACAACTTGTACGTCGTTGGTTTTCCAGGAATCTTTCGAGTCTGGAGAGGCCAGGTATGAGTTCGACTGGGCCGTCAACCACGACGACTCCGACAACGACTTCGGACACCAGGAGGCTCGCAACAACGACAACACTCAGGGATCCTACTACGTGCAGCTCCCCGACGGCCGCCTGCAGACCGTGAGGTACGTCGTGGACGGCGACGACGGCTACGTGGCTGAGGTCAACTACGAGGGCGAGGCTCGTTACCCCGACTCCAATGAATCAAAATAATTTGACTCAAACGTCCCATTATGAATCGGCTGACAACGACCTCTTGATATGACGTACACATATATATCTGTATATATATTTATCTCTCCTCTGAAATAAAGATTACAATTGTTAAGAAAAAGTATCTTTTAATCATATAATGATTGTGGTGATGATAATACTATCTATCGCAATGTTGACAACAGTAAAGATAAGAGCGATAATATTACTGTAGGTAAATAACAATGAAGATAATTATGATGATATGTAAGGGAACGATAATGATGGCGATACGGATGATGCGATGTGATGAAGAGGGTAATGATGTTGAAGAAAAAATAAAGACAAAGATAACTAGAAGCACTCAGAGAGCGCATACCTCCGCTAAGGCAATAGTGTTACTGATGAAATAAAAAATATATATACAAATTTGAAGAATTACATTAAATCACCTATTCTCAGGTACACCGGTGACGCCTGTGTTTCCCTATCTCACAATGCTAATGAATTCTTCAATAAATTCCTTGATGAGGATCCGGATTATCACAAAAAAAATAATACTTTAATTATAGAATTTATTGAGAGTGATTAGAAACTTTTGAAAAATGATTATTATTTTTAATTATTATTATTTTTTTAATCAGAATGTATAATGTCCCATACTTATTAGGAGACAACTGATGATGTTCCTAGGCTTCCAGGAATCTTTTTAATAGAAAAAGCAATGTCATTTCTAAAATGATACTTGGAAATAATTGTCAGCAAATAATCGGAGATATTTTGAAGAAATTGATCTGAAACTCGTTAGATAATTTCCGATAGATTAAATTAGTAATGATGGTAATGATGATATTAATAACGATAACACTAATACTAACAATGATGGCAATAAAAACAATGAGGATAATGATTTTGAAAATTATCATTATAAATATATAATGATATTAATGATGATACTAAAAGTAATTATAATAATGATAACTATATAACTATATATTATGCCAATAAGGACTAAGAAATTAATAATAAATAATTATGGTAAAATCAATAGCAATGATAACGATGAAAATAAACAATAATAATAGTAGTAATGATAATGAAAATGACAACAGTAAATTGATAGTTATAATAACATTAAAAAAAACATACATAAACACTAACATCTACCTATCTATCTAGCATTGTTTGCTTTAAAGTAGGTCTTAATGGTGATATCCTTCTATATGAATAACATGAATAAGAATAGGATAGAATATGAAAAGTAATAACATCGACGTCATAAGTATGGGCAGACAAACATGAAACGGCATATGACTTGCTAGTGCTTTATAAAGTGACTTTTGTGTAAGAATAAAAAGCCACTAAATTGTTTTTCTTGTGAAAGATTCACTCCTGAGTTCAACGTGGAAGTCTACTCCTCAGTATCACCAATGGTGCTGAGTGGAAATGAATGAAACGTATATATAATACTCCTGCATGTCAGCACATTCTATAGCAGATATATTATATCGTGTGAGTATATACTGTGATTTCATAGCCCCCGTCTCCTCTACTCTCTCTCTCTCTTTTGCAGCCATTTTCACAATTTATTTGCTTGCGTCTTTACAGATCTGTAATACCACAGCACAGGGGTCAACTGGGGAGGCATATCACTGGGAAACCTTTATTGTTGTCGGCGTCTTCCATCTCCTTTTCCGTTCTTCTCCTCACCTGAATGAAAACCCCCTGCCTCAAGCTTGTGGTTTTCTTCTTTACTAACAAAGAGATGACTGCGTGCGTATTAGACATTTTCAAGAGCCATACTACTACAGCAATTCAAATATTGTACATGGCAAGTTAGTTGCTGTAGCATGCAGTTGCTGGCCCTACGAACGAGGAGCACCAAGGCCCTGCATTTGATAGGGACACCCATTGAACATTTTCATTTGGTTCTTTCCTTAGTTAACAGTCTGGTGGAAAAATATCAGCATCCCACTCGCTAACAGCCAATAAACAATCGTATTCCTTCCTAACCGATGACAATTATATACTTGCCCGATGCTGAAATCAATATCTTAATGCATATATTTTATGAAATGTTGGTCTCCTCACAATGTAATGTGTACTAATGGCATATAATCCGTTGAAAATGAAGAATGAACATAGATATTTGGTACTCATGATTCTTCTTCTCATACTAGATTTTACAAATTTGAATATTGAAATATGAGTTTGCCAGCTGTATCTATGCTGACATGTTTCTATGTATTTTCAGATCCAATATCTACTTTTTTGTTTGTTTGTCTTGAATGTTGCCCCATGACTTTGTCAAATGTTCCCTGCGTGTAGGCTGGGTCAGTGGAAAAACATGTCCCGCATGACCTTCAGCAGCGGTCACAAAGGCACGGCAGTCGAGTATATAAGAGAGCAGAGGTTCAGGACTGCCACCAGTTATTCCTGAAACCAACGAACTCAACATGAACACAAAGGTAAGTAGTGACCAAAGCTTTGTGAATAGGATTGTGTTATATCACTTTGACTTTCACAATTCAGAGCTAAACTTGAGTAAATCTGCATGCATTGTACCGTACACATTGCTGTACAACTCTAACATTATTTCTTTTTACTTCTCAGGTTTTCATCCTTTTCGCCCTGGTGGCTGTTGTTGCTGCAGACAAGCTGGTGAGTAAAATACTTTATTCAATAGTAAAATACCAGTCATTTTATGTGATATGAGAAATGGCACTAAACTTTAAGAATGTCCCTTACCCATAAAATCAAAAACTGCAGAATGTATTTTCACGCATCATTAAACCCAAATATCCTGATGGAAATATACTTTATATTGATGAAACAATTGTTATTGATCTTGACTTCCTAGGAATCGTTCGAGTCTGGAGAGGCCAGGTATGAGTTCGACTGGGCTGTCAACCACGACGACTCCGACAACGACTTCGGACACCAGGAGGCTCGCAACAACGACAACACTCAGGGATCCTACTACGTGCAGCTCCCCGACGGCCGCCTGCAGACCGTGAGGTACGTCGTGGACGGCGACGACGGCTACGTGGCTGAGGTCAACTACGAGGGCGAGGCTCGTTACCCCGACTCCAATGAATCAAAATAATTTGACTCCTGCGTTCCATTATGGATCGGCTGATGAATTATGAATCTTCTGATGACGAACTTATGTATCTGTATATATATTTATCATGACTTTTGAATAAACTCTATGATCATATAAGTGATGTTGATTATATTCACAAAAAATAATCCTGATAATGACATTTTCCTTAAAATAAAAATCAAATTGTTAATAAGTATCACTATGAAAAGGAATATATAACTAACGAGAATTTTAGCATTTTCGATAATAAGAAAGCTAATAATAAAGATTATATAAGAAAGCTATAAAGAAATATGAAATAATATTGGTTACAATAAAAATAGTAACATCAATATAGATGAAAGTCATTATTGAAATTCTAAACTATATAGAGGGTGTTTTCTAATATATCCTGTGTTTATTGGCAGAGAGAGAGAGAGAGAAGATCATTAAAAGATATTAGCCTTATGTAATTGTGGTAACAACAATGCCTTAGTAAATAAAATAAAAGAAAGAAAGAATCAAGGCTTTTCCGCATAAAAAAAAACAGTAATATATACATATAAATGTACATATATATTATATATATTAATATATAATTTATATAAGTATATATAATATAAATATAAATATTATATATATATATATATATATAGTATATATATATATAATATATATATACTATATATATATATATATATATATGTATATATAGTACATACACATACACACACACAATTATACCACACAACACACACACACAACACAATATATATATATATATATACATATAATATAATACACACATAATATATATATATATATATATATATATATATATTATATATATATATATATATATATATATATATAAATATATTATATAT
>NW_020869601.1:86662-89191 GCF_003789085.1 Penaeus vannamei | reverse complement strand
TTTAAGTAAATATATTAACTTGTTATCCTTAGTAAGTTGTTTTTGCAGTTTTAGAAAGAAATTTAAGGTAAACATTTAGTTATTTACGCCCATTTGTAAGATATATCATGCACGTCATTTTTTTTTTCAAAATATCATTTCTAATATCAGTAAAACTGTTTTCATTCTCATATGGATTTTGCGTCGCCTTTCACAATGCTAAAGATTCGCCCTGAGTAGGGAGGGAGAGTACCTGATCCTTTACGTGCCCGGAAGCCTGTGTGAGTGTACTGAATATATAAATATAACTTGTTGATACGGAGATAGTTTATTGGAAAGCAATAATATAAACAATAAAAGGCATTTTTACAGCTAAAGGTTCTCTCCTAGAGCACCTAAGCAGAAAATGGAAAGACTGGTGGGAATTACATTAACAATCCAGTCGACAAATCATTTTAGCTTTGAGCTGGACATATAATGTAAGTTGTAATTAACATTAGGCAGACTATTGTGGGATGTGTTCCTGGTCGCTTCATTTCATGTAGTGGCCAATAAAATCTCTTCACTTTGATTCATTGGAGTCGGGGTAGCGAGCCTCGCCCTCGTAGTTGACCTCAGCCACGTAGCCGTCGTCGCCGTCCACGACGTACCTCACGGTCTGCAGGCGGCCGTCGGGGAGCTGCACGTAGTAGGATCCCTGAGTGTTGTCTCCATTGCGGGCTTCCTGGTGTCCGAAGTCGTTGCCGGAGTCGTCGTGTTTGACGGCCCAGTTGAAGTTGTATTCGCCTGATTCAGCAGATTCCTGGAAAACAAAGACATTTGAGAATATTTGTGACTACGCAATTCATACAACGAATGCAGAAATGTTATCGATTATTTGACTTTGTAAACTAACCAGATAAGTACTTACAAAGCTGTCTGCAGCAACAACAGCTGCAAGACACACCAGAAGCAGGACCTGTGCAAAAGAAAACGGAGAGAATGAAATTGGTTTACTCTGTTTTCCTTTCGTTTTGTAATAATATCAATCTATTCCTTTACTGAAATTCTACAGAAGACAGGTTTTTAGCAATGTAGAGTAAAATCTCATGCATAAAACGCAGTTACCATGAAAAAAGAATAAGAATAAGAAAAAGATTCACTGGCTATCTACCTTAGCGTTCATGTTGACTGGTAGTTTCAGAAGGATCTGATGCCGTTCGCTCAGCAGCACACATTATATACCGCCGCTTCGATGCAGAGAAAGGTCATACGAGGACAAGTTTTTTTCTCCTGCTACTACATTACAGGACTAACTTCTCTATTATAGATGATTGTTTAGTAAACACCTTTCATAACTGTGTGGGTTGCGCATATCCCTCACCTCTTTCGAATTATTAATGGAGTCACTTGATGGAATTTACATAATTCATAATGTGAATGCACCTAAGTTTATCTCACTTTTGTTTCGCCGAACTGAAAGCCGAATATTTTTTCATACATTTTGTGTTGAAATATGAAACTAAATGAGGCTCCACATTCATTGAATCGAAATCAGATATTGTCTAAGATTCTCTTAAACTGTTCAACGATACAGTAGAAATAACGTTAGCTTAGGTTACTTTTAATCTAAATCATCTGCTGTTCTATTCCTTCTTCATTACTGAAAGCGGAGCATTATACATAGATAAGCAAAAACCCACATATATATTTATATGCACATATAAATAAACATATGCATCTTTTTCTTTTTCTATATACACGTGCAAATATCTAACATACATATCATCACATACATGTTTATTTACATTCATGACATATATTATATATTATATATATATATATATATATTAATATATATATATATATATATATATATATATATATATATAATATATATATATATATAGTATATATATTTAGTATATATATATATATATATATATATATATATATATATATATATATATATAGATATATATATATTATATATATATTATATATATATATATATATATATATATATATATATATATATATATATATATATATATATATATATATATATTATATTTTTTATTTTAGTATTTAATTATATAATATATAATATAATAATATATATTATATATACTATATATATATACATATATATATATATATATATATATATATATATATATATATATATATATATATATATATATATATATATATATATATATATATATATATATATATATATATATATATATATATATATATATATATATATATATATATATATATATATATATATATATATATATATATATATATATATATATATATATATATATAATATATATATATATTATATACAAACATATATATATAATGTTATACAAGACCGAAATCGACGGTTCAACGTACTGAAGGAACTTATAAAAATTCCAAAAAGGTGGAAGTATTCTTGGAGAGGAACATTTGATCCAGTTTCCAAGCAACTATTTTGACTGAAGTTGAAGACGTATTATCAGTAATTAGCAGTTTTCCATGGCTTCAGTAAGGAAATCAATATACACATTTACTATT
>NW_020869601.1:76662-79162 GCF_003789085.1 Penaeus vannamei | reverse complement strand
AGTATTCCAGTTGTTAGAACATTCTTGCGTTAACCTGGACAGATTATTAAAGATCTAGCTATAAGTTAGATTCTTAAATCTGTTGTGTTCCTGGGCGCTTCATTTCTCGTAGAGGACAACACGTTCTCTTCACTTTGATTCATTGGAGTCGGGGTAACGAGCCTCGCCCTCGTAGCTGACTTCGGCCACGTAGCCGTCGTCGCCGTCCACGACGTACCTCACGGTCTGCAGGCGGCCGTCGGGGAGCTGCACGTAGTAGGATCCCTGAGTGTTGTCTCCATTGCGGGCTTCCTGGTGTCCGAAGTCGTTGCCGGAGTCGTCGTGGTTGACGGCCCAGTTGAAGTTGTATTCGCCTGATTCAGCAGATTCCTGGAAAAAAGGAATGTCATAATATTTATACCAGTGCACCTTTATTCATGTAATATCATTATGCCATGTCTCATCATTTCTCCTTTGTAGAATAAACAAATAGTATTTGTGATTACGCATATAGTTCATTGAATTCAGTAGTGTTATCGGATGTTTTATTCCTTTGTAAAATGAATAAATAAGTACTTACAAAACTGTCCGCAGCAACAACGGCTGCAAGACACACCAGAAGCAGGACCTGTGCAAAAGAAAACGGAGAGAATGAATTTAGTTTCCTATTTTTTCGTTCTTTAAAAATATTAATTTATTCCATTATTGATATTCTACAGAGAGAATTGTTTTACACCTATAGCGTACAATTAAGTGTAGTAAAGCGCAGTGGAACTAAAACAGATTCACTTGCTATCTACCTTAGCGTTCATGATGGTTGGTAGTTTCAGAAGGATCTGATGCCGTTCGCTCAGCGGCACACATTATATACAGCCGCTTCGATGCAGAGAAAGGTCATACGAGGACAAGTTTTTCTCCTGCTACTACATTACAGGACTAACTTCTCCATTGTAGACGATTGTTAAGAAAACATCTTTCACAACTGTGTGTTACGCATATTCCTTACCTGTTTCGAATTAATGATACGTCTCCTTGATGTATGTATTGGTAAAAGTCAGATTAGAAAATAAAAAGCAAAAATTCATTCAGTATTATTTCAAATAGCGTTTTCGCTGAATTCAGTCACTATGTACTTTAAACAAGGTCTGTGTCAAAGCATTAACTTACTTCTTTATACTCAAATAGAAATTAAACACATTCAAAGATTATCACATATATTAAATGATATCATAGTATGAGAGGCAAAAAAGAAATGAAGTAATAGTTTCCTACATTTAAGTGTACAAGGAAAAATCTATTCTAAAGAAAAGCTGAATATGAAAATCTGGCGTGGGAAAAAATCCATTTTAAAGAGCATCTTAAATTGTGCCATATGGTTTATTCCAATTGCAAATATTGATGCATGATCATTCTGGTATATTAACAATATAAATCCCTCCTGGCCATATATATATATATATATATATATATATATATATATATATATATATATATATATATATATATAATATATATATATATATATATATATATATATATATATATATATATTACAGATTTCATAGTTATATACTATAGTGCGTCCAATTGCAGGAAAGAAAAACTGTTGGTCTAGAGTTCTGCGATTCTCATAACATATTTTTAATTCTTATCAGTTGCCATTTCTCATATCATTACGTTTTCTATTTTAAAAGGTATTATATATAATATATATATATATATATATATATATATATATATATATATATATATATATATATATATATATACATATAATAGATAGATAGATAGATAGATAGATATGTGAGATATGTGAGGGAGAATATGTGAGCTAGGGATTTCACGTTAACCTTGAAATGATGAGGGATTTCATGTAATCTGTGTAACAATTTTTTATTGTCTCATAGTTTCCTGTAGGTATATTTTACGCATTATTGATATACTATACAAACTGTTTTATGGGTATCATATTTATTTATTTTATTTTTTTATTGATTAATTAATTATTTTTTATTTATTTATTTATTATTATTATTATTATTATTATTATATTATATTATTATATTATTATTATTATTTATTAATTATCTATCTATCTATCTATCTATCTATCTATCTATCTATTATATATTATATATATAATAATATATATTATATATATATATATATATATATATATATATATATATATATATAATATATATATATATAATATATATATATATATATATATATATATATATATATATATATATATATATATATATATATATATATATATATATATATATATATATATATATATATATATATATATATATATATATATATATATATATATATATATATATATATATATATATATATATATATATATATTATATATATATTATTAATTAATTAATTATTTTTATTATTATTATTATTATTATTATTATTATTATTATTATTATTATTATTATTATTATTATTATAATTATTATATATATATATATATATATATATATATAATAATATACAT
>NW_020869601.1:61470-76562 GCF_003789085.1 Penaeus vannamei | reverse complement strand
CATATACCCCCATCAATAAATCCCTTTACAAATTGAGTGCTTCATGAGAAAGCACATCCAAAGCTTACTATGACGCAAATTAAATAACAAAGCAAACCAAAAAAAGAAGCAGCCTAACGTTGACACGCGACACCAGCTCGTAACGCCCTCTTTCACCAGGCCCCGACTATTACCGCAGGCGCATAGCGCCGGCAAAGCAGGCGGTCCGCTCAGCGAGATCCGCGCAGGACAAAGCTTTTACCTGAGACGAAGCTTTCTCCCGCCCGCTCGGCCCGTCGGCGACGAAGTCTGGATCAGTGTTCCGAGGATGCCAGCATCCCTTCAGAAAGAATGTCTCCTGCGCCACGGCATTTTCTGGGTTAGGCGTAACGATAATCAGTCACGGGCCACACGTGCGCATGTATCGATAGGCAGTGTCACCGTCATGACCCGCTATCTCCTAATCGAATTGCGTTGACGAACTGAAGCGAGAGAGAAGTGAGAGAGACGAAGCATGATGACGATGGACTAAGAAAAGTGTGCGCGTCGGACCTCACGGGCCAGTGGCACAGTCGGCTAGCCACACACAAAGGAGCTCAGCGTCACCAAAGAGCAGAAGACGCACCAGTCGAGCTCGCCGTGCGAGCGCCAAACAACGACGGATGAGAGACAATAGAGACGTAGTACACGCACAGAAAAGTCAGAATGGTAACATTGACGGCCACTAATAGAGTAGAGCCGCCACCTTACCTAAATGCTTTTCTCGTGATTATTCTTCCTTGAATCTTACATATTTTTGCGTTTTTGCGTTTTTTTTTACACTAAATGGACTCCCACTCTGCCCCAAGAAATACTAGAAAGTGTAGGCGATATCACAGTAAGAAGTATTAAAGATAACCGAAAAGAACAATGTCTGAACAAAACAAAATGAAATTTCTGGTAGAATAATCTAACGATTAATCAACAATTGAATAAATATAATCGAATATATCGAACAAAAAAACGTTTTGAATATCTATCCCTTTTGTGATATTATCTTGCCAGATCTTGGTCTCGCCGGTGAGGCTTTTAAGGGGACCTTCTGCTGATTTTTCGGCGATTTTCGCCCCTCTTTGCCGAAATTGACTTTAATGCAGTTGCAAGTAGTTTCTAGTCCCCCGCTTCTCCCCTGAAAATGTCAAGGCTCGACCGTTATTTTTTAGGTGGTAGCAGCGATTTTTGATGTCGACCGAAATATTATTTTTTTTTGATGGTACCTTTGAAAATCGGTAATTGTGACGCAATGATTAGAGATAATAAAAATATGAGGTTATTTTCTGAAAGCTTATCAAATTTCACATAAGATGAGACCAACCTTCTTTTTTTCGGAATAATTTCAAAAATCCGGCAAGCGTCCAAAAAACGGCAATGAAGAAATTTTCCATAGAAATAACTAAACATGATATGTTTTTCATATGGTGTATTTTCTTATCTTTATGTTTTTCATCATACATAGTTTACTTTGATCTATGAGCAAAAAAATTTCGAAAATGCAAACCTCCCCCCCCCCACCCATGGGGGGTAGTTTTGCCAAATATTCAGGATCACCACCAAAATTATATGGAATATTAATTAGGCTAAGACAAACCTCAGGTTAAAATTTTATTCAAATCTATTCATAACTTTTCGAGTTAGAAAAAAAAATTCCTGGATCCAAACCATAGTCCGCATCACCACCAAACTGCAATAAGCTCTAAGTTAGGTTAAAAACTCACTTTTGGTTAAAATCTCGTTAAAATGTGTTCATAACTTTTAGAAATATTAGAAACACAAACTAATACTCAAAAAAACAACAAATAAACAATCAAAAACAAACAAAGAAACAAACGGTAGTAACAATATAAATAAACAAAAGGTCATGGGGTACACGAAAAATTATCGATATGTGCTCATATACCTTATATACATAGTTTCACATCGCCATGTAATTGTTTTTCGACTTTCCACGGGGTCTGAGAGTGAAATTTGGCTACGTGACCCCGTAGAGTTATTCCGCAGATTTAAAAAGATGATTTTCACGGTCCAGGACGGCCCCGTCGCGTGGGGAAAAGTATGTGTTTGGTACCCGTCCGACTGGAGAAAAGTTATTCTTTCGACAAATATTATACGTTGTAAAACCTCATTAGAGCATCAATAATAGGTATATGATAGATAATTATATCAAATACAAGTATTCTGTACATGATTTGTCATGTAAAATGTAAACATAATAAAAAAGGAATAAGATCGCATTTTTTATGTCCTTCATATTTTTACGCATAGCACACGTATAATCGGTCCGATTTTAAAAGTATTATGGCTCATTTTGTAGCTGAATAATAGTTCTATTACATACTGCCATGAGGATTTGCAATATTTTCACGTGGTTCTTGTAAAAGTGACATATGTTTCCAAAATCTCCTATTAGGGTGTTAAAATAGTCACCTTCGGAAAATATTCACCAAGAAAAAAGTAAGGTCAACTTCTCAAAAATGGCTTCTGCATATAATAGTAGAAAGATAGTTCTATTCAAACATGAAATCAGAATGGCTGTATGATTTTCTTTGGATTTTTGAGAAATTTTTAAAAATGGTCAATGTAGGCCTATAGACCCCCATATCACTGCCACCACTCCGCACTATACGTAAGATTTTGAGAAACCGTTACGTGCTGGCAATGTCCGCAAGACTTCGGATGCAGGTAGATGATAGAGGATTATGGTGTAGGAAGACTAATCTTATGCCTTGTTTTGTTGATATCAAGATAGCCTTGGAAAGATAGAGAAACGCAAAATGCCGAATCTCGGAACTCCACCATTAGGGGTGGGTCAAAGGATTCCGGGCACACCATATGTCCAAAATTAACATATTATGGCTCATTTTGTAGAAAAATAAAATATCTACAACGTGATCGAGAGCGTTTTCGCAGTTTTTGCCTGTACTTCTTGTAAAAGTGGTCAATGTAAGAAAATTTTTACCTTTTTTTTTTTCTTGAAGTACCCAACTTCAAAAAATTCACAAAAAAAAAAATTGAAGTCGAAAATCGAAAAACGCTCTCGATCAAGTTGTAGATAAGGTAGTTCTGTGCAAAAATCAAATAAAATTGAATGTCTTGCCGTTTCTGAAGTCTGAATCCTTTGACCCAGGTGCTGCATTTTCAAAATGGCGAATTTCGCATTTTTCGTTTTTTTGACAATAATTCAAAAACTGTTCGGGCGATTTCGAAAAAAATCGACCACAGGCAATGGGAAGGGGCCTAAATAAAAGGGTGTGAGTTCATCAGAATCGGCAAGATAAAATCGAAAAATCGAAAAAAAAAGCAGACGGTCCCCTTAAGTTTACGGCTCCTACTCAGGTATATACTGGGCCAAAATACACAAATACACAAACCCTTTATAATGCAGTATTTGGCTTAATGCCTGTTTTGTGCGGGGGATATTTGTGCTGATAACCTCACACACAAACACACACACTCACACACACACGCACACACGCACACACGCTCACACACACACAGACACACACACAGATAGTATATATATATATATATATATATATATTATATATATATATATATATATATATATATATATATATATATTACATATACATATATATGTATATGTATGTATGTATATGTATGTATGTATGTATGTGTATGTATGTATGTATGTATGTATGTATGTATGTTATGTATGTATATATATATATATATATATATATAATATTATATTATATGATATATATATATATATATATATATATATATATATATATATATATATTATATATATATATATATATATATATATATATATATATATATATATAATATATATATATATATATATATATATATATATATATATACATATATATATATATATATATATATATATATATATATATATATATATATATATATATATATATACATATATATATATATATATATATATATATATATATATATATATATATATATATATATTATATATATATATATATAATATATAATATATATATATATATTATATATATATATATATATATATATATATATATATATATATATATATATGTATATATATATACATATATTATATATATAATATATATATTATATTATATAATATACATACATATATATATATATATATATATATAATATTATATATATATATATTATATATATATATATATATACATATATATATATATATATACATATATATATATATAGATATAGATATAGATATATAACATATATGAATAACTTACATATATAATTGTGTGTGTTGGTCTGTGTTGTATGTATATTACTAGATAGATAGATAGGCAGATAGATATAGATGAACACCCAGATAGATAAATGAATAGATGGTTAGATAATGACAGACACAAAAGCGAGAGAGCAGAGAGCAGATGAGAAAGAGAAAGAGAAAGTAGAAAGAGAAAGATGGAAAAAGGAAAAGACAAGAGAGATGCACTTGTGAACGATGTGAAGAGCATTGAACTGAGTCGTCAGGAATGGATTAGTAGATGAGAAGCTACGACTGAAGATGGCTGAAGAGGTGTGAGGGAGATGGGAGACTTTCCTTAATAATCGCTCAGCCTTCTATTTTCTGTCATCATTAGTTTGACCAATCGAAGTAGGAGTAGATGAGAGAACAGACGTACATTGATGCATTGAATATGAGTGAGAGTACAGATGATGAGAGAACGTAGCAGAGGAAGAGAGAGAGAGCGAGTCATGAGTGACTATAGAGATCGAGAGTAGAGTACGGGTCTACATTGGATGGAAGGCGTGACTTTGAGAGAAATAAGAGAGAAAGAGGACCGAGAGGTACAAGTCGAGAGTCAAAGAGTCCCTAACATTTAGAGAGCGACACTATATGTTTACTTAAATATAATATAACATAAGATATAGATATTTCATTGCTCGTTTTGAGTACGAGTTATATATATTTTTTTCTTGCACGCGTATTTGTGCATGCAAGTATGTGTGTTTCTATGTGTGTGTGTGTGCCAACGTGCGGGAGTGTTTCTGTGATAGTGTATATCTTCGTGCGCGCGCGTGCGTCTGCTTATGTCTTGTTTGCTGTGTGTCTGTGTGTAATTAGCAATTCTTATTTACACGAGCTCTCTTCCCTTGCAGACTGTTCCTCCAATTTACTCATTATTTCGGAACATTTTAGAACTTTCCTTTTTGATAAACCCGAGAGGTTTTGCGCGCGAAAAAAATGTATAATATTTTCCAGCAAGTTTATCATCAAACGCAAATTTCCAGCGTCTTTCTTTGGCTTTGCTTCTCATTTCGCGAGAGCATTTTCAAAGTGTGAGTCTCGGGGCAGTAAGCACAAGAAAGATACTTATATATTACTACTTATATAGTTGATTGAAGAAGGGAAGGTAGAAAAGGAAGGAGGATGACGACAGAGGGAGAGAGGGAGAGGGGGAGAAGGAGGGACAGAGAAAGGAAGAGATGGAGGGAAGGAGGAGATATGGAGAGAGAGAGAGAGAGAGATGAGAGAGAGAGAGAGAGAGAGAGAGAGAGAGAGAGAAGAGAGAAGAACGAGAGAAGAGAAGAAGAGAGAGAGAAGAAGAAGAGATAGCGAGTACAGAAGAAAGATCTGAGAGGATAAAAGGAAATGAGAGGAAGGGAAGAGAAAAGACAGATCGACAGATAGGCAGAGAAAGCAGAGACAAAAGCAAATAGGAAAGAACCAACACCCACACATATAAAATAAAGCAAAACATAGCTCTAAAATAAATGGTAAAAGAGAACGAAAAAGATGTGTATAAATACAGAGAGTTAGGATAAAAACGGCTCAGTCAACCTATTTAGCCCATATAACTTAGACTGGTAGCGTCAAATTGGAAGACACAAAGAGGAGTGGAGGGCCAGAATCAACCAATAAAAGAGATTAAAGCATGAGGTGAGTAATATCCTAGATAAGCAAACTTCGGCTGATGAAATAGAGCAAGAAGAATCAATATACTCACCGAGATGGAAAAAAACTAATTACTGCCCTATAAATAAAATATATTTAAGGAAATGACGTTTAAAATATATACGACTAGCGCGTGAGCCTGGATCAGGTAAAAATTGGAAAGTTGCAGTTTCTCGCCGAGATCTCAAGTTAACAGGCAGTAAATCAGCTCCAGCGACTGAAAAGGTGACAAACTGGCATGCGGAAATAATGAAATGTGGAAGTAGATGAAATGCGACGAAAAGAGCAATGATTTCGACAGAAAACGACAGAGGTGAAGACAGAACAGACAGCGTCACAGCTGAGTGGTCTTTCTCGTCAATGAACAATTGTGGCTTTAGATGTTTACTGTCTCATCTCTCTGACGCTCCAGTTGACAGGCGGCAAAAGGTAAGTTAAATAATATGGGAAGGGCAAAATGGAAAGCTCGGGAGACTGACACGATGTAAATGCGTACACTTTAAAAATGTGTGCTTGAGTGTGTGGAGAAAGAAGAAAGAGAGGAAGAAAGCGTAGAGAGATAGAAAGAGAGAGGAAGAGGCATAGACGAAGAGAGAGAGAGAGAGAAGATGAAGAGGAAGAAGTGAGAGGAAGGGAGATGAGAGATCGACGAAGGGAAGGAGTGAGAGAGAGAGATGAAAGACAAAGAGGGGCACGAGATAGAGGAGAGAGTGGGAAGAGGAAGAAAAGAGGAGACAGAGAGAGAGGAAGAAGACTAGATAGAAAGAGAGAGAGAGAGACGCAAGCCGCTTTGCCTCTTAGTAAGACTACTATAAACTCAGGATCATGAAAGAGAGAGAGAGAAAAAAAAACTTCCAGAATATCAAAAATAAAAATAATAAGAAAAAAAAAAACAGCAAGGCCCAAACAAAGGCCAATAGCAGTCAGCAGCACAGGCATTTCTACGCAGCCCCAATTTATACGTAATTGTTACACCCATGTTTTCCTTTGCGAAATTTTGAGTGCAACGTCAGAGCACGTCGGATGCAAACTAAGTTTCGTGACAGCCTCTGGGATGGCAAAGTGCAGCGCAAATATTGAATATAGTGACGAAAAAGGGAGAGAGGACAGTAAAGGGTAAGGCATTAAAGGTAAAGAAAATCATAATCAAGAGGAAATAAAAAGGCATACTTACAATCATTTTAACTCTCACTCTTGCTTTCTTTTCCTCTATTTCTCTCTCTCTCTTTCTTCCCTCTCTCTCTCTCTCTTCTTCCCTCTCTCTCTCTCTTACCTTCTATCTCTGTCTCTCTCTCTCTCTCTCTCTCTCTCCTCCTCCCTTCCTATCTCTCTCTCTCTCTCTCTCTCTCTCTCTCTCTCTCCTCTCTCTCTCTCTTCTCTGTCTCTCTCTCTCTCTCTCCTCTCTCTCTCTCCTCTCTCTCTCTCTCTCTCTCTCTCTCTCTCTCTCTCTCTCTCTCTCTCTCTCTCTCTCTCTCTCTCTCTCTCTCTCTCTCCCCACATACGGAAATTTTCTCCCACAATTCAGGAGATGAAAAGACACACTGAATGGCGCTGATCCTGATACGGCCGTAAATTCCCGCACTTCAGCTTTTATTCTTTATGGTTTATATATGTCAGCGAGACCTTGCGATGGGGGGGGGGGGGGGGGAAGGACAGGGAGAGGGGAAGAGGGAGAGGAGAGAGAAAGAAAAGGGGTAGAGGGGAGGAGGAGGAAAAAAAAATAAAAAGGAGAGGGGAGGAGGAGAGAGAAAGGAAGGAAGATATGGAGAAGCAGTGAGGGAGAGAGAGAGTACGGAAAAGGGGAGGGGACGAGAGAGAATTGGAGAGAGGTGGAGGAGACTCGAATTGGAGAAGAAAGAGATTGAGAAAGAGAAGATAAGTGGGAGGAGGAGAGAGTGAGAAAAACTGAGAGGTGGAGGATAGGGAATAGCGAAAGAAAGGAGAAGGGGAGAAGGAAAATGACCAATAAAGAAAGGAGAAAGGGGAGCGTGACAAGTAGTGAGAGATAGTAAAAAGAGGGAAATGGAGGGGCGAGGAAAAAGAGAGGAAGACGAAAGAAGGATGGGAAAGAGGAGAGACGAGAAAAGGGGAGAAAGTAGGGAGGTAAGGGAGAGAAAAAAGAGTTAGAGTTAGAGGGGGTGGAAAGAAGTAGGAAGGGGAGTGTGAAAGTGAAATGAAGCGTAAGAGAGAGGAGGAGAGACTGACAGAGGGAAAACGAAAGAAAGGAGAAGGATAAAGTAAGAGATGAAAAGGGAAGAAAGCAAAACAGGAGAGAGATAAGGAAGGAGAGGTAGCGAGACTCGAGAAAAAAGAAAGAGGGGTGCGGCCAGACAGGAAGACAAACAGAAGAGAGAGAGGGGGGGGGGGCAGCGAGGTGTAGAGAGGCAGAACGTGAGAAAAATAAAAAAAGATAAGCAGACGGAGAAGAGATTAATGAATGCGTGGGCCAGGAGGAAGGGAAAAGAGAAGGCTAGACACCAAAGGACTTCTTCATGGCCTCCAATCAGTGAAGCCGATGAATGCTTTCTTTTTACGATCATTATCATTATTCCCTATGATTATTTTCTACGAGAGGATTTGTTAGGCGTGGTAATGAGATCGATAATGATGGCCTTTTAATGACGGGCGCTTCCTTGCGTCTCGCATTAGACTGAGGACTCAGAGGAGGATGTCTTTCCTTTTTATTGCTCCCTCTCTCTCTTACTTTCTCTCTCTTTCTCCCTCCCCGCTCCTCTCTCTCTCTCTCTCTTTAACATGTATAATACAACATAATACGGGTTGTTTAGAAGGGGTTTACAGCTACACTTTTTTTTTTTTTCTAAAGACATCACATTTCTGGTCTGTCTGTATAAAAGCTAATCTAAAACTGCATGAAAGAAAAAAAACTTACGAACATTTTAGGGCATAGTTTAACCATTGTGCATATCTACATTATTGAAATTCAACCATCTGTTGATCTTGTTTGATTGGGTTGAACTGTGTTCCAGTGAGTCAATGGATGTAATAAAGACATTCCGGATCCTTGTCATTCGAGGTATGAAGGATCTCTGATGGAGGGAGATTCTGGACCAAGGGACAAAGAGACCATATTCGCCTGGAGCGCCCCTAGTGGCCTAGGTTCGACGCATCGGAATTCCTCGGAGAGCAAAGACCGAGGGAATGTCCTGAAATATAGCTTTGTACAGAGTCGTGAGCCCCGACGGTCCTGCACACTGCGAGTTGGACCTATGGCTCCAGCCCCACCACCACATTTGTTGATGATGCGTCTCGCTCGTTCGTCGACCTTGCTGAGGAGGCTGAGGCAGGGCAGGACATCCATATTAACTGAGCATACTCGAAGGCAGGTCTCGCATGTGCTTCGTAGAGGACCTTGCAACCCCCAGGACTCAGGGAAGGAGAGATGCGTCGGAGAGCAGACAGTTTCGTAGCCCCTCCGCATGTCCCTTGAAGCTCGTTTCTTCGTCAAATTTTGTACCTATAACCTCAATGATCGATTTTTTACTATTTATAGAGAGCTCCAGATTGTGTTTGTTATTGTTGTTGTTGTTTTTTTTTTAAGTATAGATATGATCATCCGGAGCAAATAGTCTGACAGTCGTTACTGGATAAGATGGTGAACTGCCCTTTCATCTTGGTTAAAAGTGAAATGGAGTCGTCACTATATGCCCCTGCTTCTGGGATGTGGTTTAGAAGGTCATTGAAATAAATGTTCCAGAGCAATGGCCTTAGGACAAATCCTCTTGGAACATCAATAGAGTTCTCGAAAGGATGTGCCATTAAGAACCACGTGGAGATATCGCCCAGTAAGGTAGTTGTTGAGAAGGGTGAGGACTTTGCCCCCGATGCCATTGACTTGCAGTTTCTCCAGCAGTCCTTAGAGCCCTACATGATCAAATACTCCTATCAAGTGCCGTGACACAGGTGGAAAGGTGTTTATCCAGTGCTTGGTTCCACGTTGAAGATAGTGTTAAGAGAAGATCAGCAGCTGAACATCCCTACCTAAATCCGAATTGCCTTTCGTCTAAGAGCCAGTATTTGGTAAGGAAGCCCATTTGGTCAGCAATGAGTGCTTTCATGATTTTACCCATGTTGGAGAGAAGTGACACAGGTCGATACGTACAGGCACCACTGCACTTTCTTCCAGAATGTTGGCCACTCACCTTGTGATACACAAGTCTGAAAAAGCTTTGAAAGAGGGAGAGTGAGCTGATCAGCATACCTTTTAAGAGTGTGCATGCTAATATGTTCAGGACCTGTTGCCTCTCTAAAATCACAGTTTTCTAGAAGCCTGTACACCATGCTTTTATCTATCAAAGTAGCTGGTTCATGCACTTGCATCCTAATGGTAAAATAGTATGTCCATAGATTAACTTTGTCCTTGGTTTTAACTGCAAGGTACCCATCGTGCCCTTTGAGTGGAGGTACTGAACTATTGCCTGTGACTCCTTATGCATCCTTTACAAGTAACCACCATTCTTTTGATCCAATGTTTCCATGCTGCAACTTCTTCCTCATATTTTTCCACACTTTCTGAATACCCAGTTTTGAACTTTTTCATGTTTTTGCAAACTGTACGATGTTGCAAGTTCCAGGATGTGGGTTGATTTTCTATACTGCTTCCAGGCTTTATATTTGGCATCTGATGCTCGTCGGCGCCAATAACCAAACTAAGGCTGGTCAGTCTTACTCTGTACTGCCGATGTTGGTCAATGTCCCCTTTTAGGTTGTTCCACACAGTTGAGGCAAGGGCGTCATTGAGGGATGTCCAATATGCGCGGTCCTAGAACCAAGTGATCCTTGTGGTTTCTTCTGATTGCTCAGCAATCAACTTGATGTCTGTGAGGACAATGATGATCAGAGGATCCCACAAATCCTAATGGACGACATTTGATTGTGTGCTTTGAGAGATCTGATACGAGTAGATCAAGGGAAGATCCTGAAATATGAATGGAAAAATCAGCATGATTTCCCGTTAAAAATGTTCAGAAAATCATCCAAAAAAAACTTTGGATCAAGTACCGATTCGGAACTCCATTTAATATGAAATGTTTACAGGTGTTGACTGGGAAGTTCAAGGCTATGTACTGGCATATCTAATGGACCAGAGCCTTGCCACTGAGGTGTATAACATGCGCATACAAGGGCAGTATCACTACCATTTCAAAATGGTCAGGTATATCAATATCTATTTGCTGTATCTGCATAGTCTTTTTGAAGCAGACAGCAATGCCTCCACATTGCTGGCCTATCTTGTCCAGGCTTGCCCTATCGGTATAACCCGGTAGTCTGCGAAAAATTAAGGGCAATTTTCATTGAAAAAAGTTTCTATTGTAATGATTATGTCTGGGGCGTGTCTGTTTTTAAAGCTATAGGTAAGATCACCAAGGTTTGTCAAAAAAACTTAGAGGTTTGATGATAGGATCTTTATATCAGGCATTGTTAGTTATTACCTGATTTGGAAAGAATCCAGTTGGGTTACTGCTCCCCAAATGCGGGTGTTAGTAATGCCACCAAATGCGGTGGTGAGATTAACGACAGAGGATTCTGAAATGCATGACCTAGTGAAACGTTTTGAGCTTCTAGGGTCTTTGACAAATGGCCAATAGTTAACTGCTCCCATTTATCATATCTTTATACTGTGGGGACTTTCCTCTTACAGTGCTCACACACCAGATTGCGGCAACAAATGTCAGACGTGTGACCACGTTTTTCACATGACAAGCGGGCTTCCACGTTTTTAGAGTTGCTGTAGACAGTAGACAAGTGATTTGCTTTCTCCTGATTGACTTTTCCCCCGAGGCTTTAAGGTGTTCGCCTCTTTTAGATATAAATTTGCTCTTCCTTTGAGGTGTTCTTGTACCTTTGGGGTAAGAGGTTGGACCTGTGCCTTGATTTGTGCTTGGTAAACCAGGTTTTTCGGTTACCATAGTAATCAAGATGTTCTTTCCACTCACTGTAAATTCTTTCAAGAATGACAGAACATGATATTGAAGTCACCATTTGTGCTAAAATATCTACGACAGCGCTCAATTCGTCCAGGAAAGCAAGAACACTGCATATAGCATCTCTTTACAGTAAATTGTTGAAACGTTACGATATTTGCAGATGGTATTCTTTTGAAGTTGTGATTCAGATGTTAACTGTCTTATCATCTGTACAAGTTCTTCAATTTATTTACCTCGCAGTTTTACTACCGTTGGGGATGAACTCAACAGCCCCAACTATGGCTTTCCTCTCACTGATTTCCCTTTTAATCGAGCTATTTTTGATGGATTGCCTGAGCATCATTCAGGCTGTTAGGCTCGACAGACGACATTCCAAACCATATATTCTATTAGCAAGGAATTAAAGACAAAGGATTGTGTGGCTTCCAGCAACCGAAAAACCTACTTAACAGCGTACTTATCAGAGCTAGGGTGGCAGTAAAGTCTGCCTATTATTCCCTAACTATTCCCTAACAGGAAATCGAAGTGAATATTTGATAGTAAAGGGTGCCTCGCCTTGCACAACATTGGCTCGTATCCATCTGATGGATACGAGCCAATGTTGTGCATATTTTACAGATATATAATGCGGAACAAACAAAAACTAATGTTTGAAATAAAGAATTACCTTCTAAGTCAGAATGAGCACCCTGGCAGTTACAACGATTGCAACAACAGCTATGCCAGTCGTTATGCCAGCTGGAGAGAAAGGGAGAATGTTGAGCGAGTGTAAACAAACCCAGGATTCGAGGGAAGAACATCAGTTTTCTTTTAATTAGACAATTGGAATAATATTTTTTAAGGCTAAATATCACGTAAACCTGTATATTCATGAATGAGCACAGTAAAATTCAGTCTTTCGCAATGTGTTTAGAGTGAAGTATCACTCACCTCATCATCTCTCTCTCTCTCTCTCTCTCTCTCTCTCTCTCTCTCTCTCTCTCTCTCTCTCTCTCTCTCTCTCTCTCTCTCTCTCTCTCTCTCTCTCTCTCTCTCTCTCTGGCTCCATCCCTCTCTCTTTCTCTCTCTTTCTCCCCCTCCTCTCTCTCTCTCTCTCTCTCTCTCTCTCTCTCTCTCTCTCTCTCTCTCTCTCTCTCTCTCTCTCTCTCTCTCTCTCTCTCTCTCTCTCTCTCTCTCTCTCTCTCTTTCTCTCTCTCTCTCTCTCTTCCTCCTTTTTATTGCTTTCCTTCTCTCTCTCTCTTTATTACTCTCTTTCTATCTATCTATCTGTTTCCCTTTCCTTATTTTTTTCTTTCTTTTTCGGTTTACTCTTGTTCCCTTTTTTCCCTTTTTCCCCATGTCTTACTCTTTTATCCTCTTTTTTTCTTTTTCCTTAGGGTCCGTCAAGGGAGCCAAGACGATGTCCGTTTCCAGGAAAATGGATTCGCGACCCCAGGCTGGCGGCTGTGTGGGGACGGGGAAACGTAGACAAGGGGGCAGAGGTGATAAGGGGGTTAGGGTGTAGAGAAGGGAAAGAGGGAAGGGAGAGAGAGAGAAAGAGTGAGAGAGAGGGGGGGAGGAGAAAGAAACAGAGGGAGAGGTAGGGGAAGAGATTCAATAAACAAATAAAATAATCGACAGATGATCAACAGACAGAGACAAACGAACTCCAAATGAAAAAAAGAAAATGTTGACAAAGCGTAAAATTTAACAGACAGAGCAAGCATATGTTGCCGCACATCAATTCCGGCGGGTAAACGGTGTGCAATGGAAGCGAGCGGAAAGGGAGAAAGAGGGATATAGAGAGAGAAAGAGAGAGAGAGAGAAAGAAAGGGGGGGGGGTGAGTAAGAGAAAGGGAAACAGAAAGAGAGAGAAAGGGGGGATGAGTAAGAGAAAGGGAGAGACAGACAGAGAGAGAAACAAAGTCGAGAATAGATACAGAGAGAGAGAGAGACGGCCATAGAAAGGAGAGGGAGACGTAGAAGGAGAAAAGCCAAGAATTAAAAAGACAAAAACTGAGACCGAGAAGTAAAGAAAAAGATACACACTTGAACAAACAAACAAAAAAGCAAACAAAATCCAGCCGCATATTTTCCCATGTAGTTCACAAGGGAAAACAATACGTTCAGAAGTGGGGAGAACAAATACGTAAATAATATGTGAAGAAAAATTGTCAAGAAAAAGGAGCGAGGATTTTGTGGCAGAGAGCAAGAATGAATCATGAAATACCGAGAAAATGCGAATTAATTAAAGATGAAACTCGTATATGAATTATGATTTAAAGAATCATATAAAGTAAGAGTATGAAAATATGGGATATAATGATTATAAAATCATATACACCTATGTTATAAGAATATATAGACAAATTAAATATAAGAATATATTCACAAATAAAACATGGAATTTTAATATATATACTTAAATAAAACATAAAAAGAATATATCCAATATGTAACTGAGAACAAAATAGACAGTGAAAATTTACAGCTATAGAGTAAAGTAATAAAATGATAGGAAAATAAATGTGAAAACAAAATGTAAAAGAAAATGGACAACATATAACACGAGAGGTAGAGTAATGAGAGAGAGTGACAGACAGGCAGCAATACAAAGAGAGAGAAGGCGTGGGATAAATGATATATACAGAAAAAAATGTTGAACAAAGAAGTGTACTTAAAAAAAAAAGGAAAATGTACAAAGTAATATGATGCAACGAACAAATATGTATAAAAAACATCTGCCCAAAAGGAATATTAAAAAAAAGATAAAAAACATGGTCAACTGAAAAGAAAGATGAAATTGAAAGACTTCATATGTGAATTTGATGAAGAAAAGTTGATAAGGAATAAAACGTTGGGATAACAAAGGCTGGAAAGAAATTTGTAAAACAAAGAAAGATTAAGAAAACTAAAAACTTGAAGATATGAAGAAGGAGAAAAAACGAGAAATATGCAAATTAGAGAATGTTTTGAATAAGAAACAAAAATAAGGTAAGGTTAAGAAACACTTAAGTTTCCTTCAAATGGCTTTTAAGACAATTCAAGAAATAAAGAAAGGTTTCGTTTTCTTTCAAGATTTCGTTTCTTTCGCTCGTGAAGGGAGAGTAAAGGGAGCAAAAAAGGGAATAGAAAAGTTTATGGTTTGATGTTTCCACTTTCTTAACAGGAGTTGAGTGGCGGCGGGCGGTCGGAGGCGTCGAGTGACATGATTTTTG